>CAADRB010000026.1:2583323-2600556 GCA_900708905.1 Hymenolepis diminuta | reverse complement strand
CATCGCTTAGTCAGCTTAGTTATCAATCGGTCCTGCCTGCACCGGCCTGTCCTTCCACCACAATCGTACCGACCAATCAAAACACGCATACATATCTCTATGCCTGCCCTCACTCAAAGCGTCGATAAAAAAGACCCATGCTCCCGGACACTCACACACACTACGACACTAACTGTTCAATAAACGCCATGCCCGCTGCTCTTCCAAGCCGCTACTTTCCTTTGAGACTTTGTACCGATTTTGTTCAATACATCCTGTCTAACACAATCCTTGGTGTTCTTTTTCTTCATCTGCTGTTATCCCTTAGCCGCTACAACCGTATAAGAGCCACAGGAGAGGTCGATTTCAGAACCAACGTCGTCAAGCACATGGCATACTAACCACCCTGCAGGTTAATGTAAGTAGGCGTCGCTATGTAACCCTTTGCATTAACGGAAGGCATATTGAGTTGCAGGTTGACACTGGATCAGACATCACCATAGTTTCAGCTGAGGCGTGGAAATCTCTTGGTCTCCCCAAGCTAGATAAAGCTCCCTTTAAAGCATCTAGTGCCTCAGGCGATGCAGTGCAACTGTCGGGCGCGACGAAATGTGAGGCGACCTTCAAAGGCAAAAGCGTCGCAACTGTATGTTATGTGGCTGATCAAGACATTAACTCATCGAGTTGGATTGGATAGACATGTTCAATGTCCTCGAGCAGAAAGTATAAAGTGTAACCAGCCCACATGCAAGAATAGAAGAAGAGTATCGGAGAACGGAGGATCTCGGCCAAGTTGATGGTCTGTCTCGTCTCATCGAAAATCAGCGTGCAGAAAACGAAGAAGCTGTGATTGAATCCGTGTCGTTTGAAAGAGATGTACAACACATACTGGCGGAGTCGATTGGAAACACCCCGATATCAGCAGAGTGGAATACGAAAGGAAACGGAGAAAGATGTTGTCTCACAATAGGCGGCAAAGAACCCCATTCGCCAAGATCCTGTACTATGTCCACAAATGGAAACCCCGTGAACCAGATTATATGTCAATTTAGCTGGTCCGGTAAGTGGTATTACCTATTTAGTTGTTGTTGACTCATATTCTAAATGGCCGGAAGTAGTACCACTAACCGTGGTGACAAGTGGCACAACGATTGGAGCACTGGATCGAATCTTCTCGACACACGGATTGCCAAAGACTCTAGTTTCGGGCAATGGGACACAATTTACGCCAGCCGATTTTAAGGAGTTCTGTGAGCAACAATCGATCGTACACATCAGAATCCCTCAATACCACCCGCAGTCGAATGGACAAACAGAAAGATCCGTCGACACACTAAAGAGAGGATTAAAAAAGCGAAAGGAGAGGGAACTATGAAAGAGGTACTACAGAATTTCCTGGTGGGATACAGATCAATTCTGTACCCTGCGATAGGAGAGAAATCCCCGGCCGATGTGTTAATGGGTTGAAAGTTGAGAACGATGCATGAAGCGATGCTACCAAAGAAAACCCGACCGGATGGGAAGAGGGAGAATAAAAAGAACGGATTTGCTGTTAACATTCCCGTTTATGGTCGTGATTATCGACTGGATCGCCAGTGGACAGCTGCGATTGTCAAAAAAGGGCATGGTAGGGTGATTTATGATGTTGAGATTGGTAAGGACACGTAGGTCCGTCACCATAATCAACTCCGATGAAGACTGTCGGAAACCACTTCTGATAAGCGTTATCTTTCTTTGTATTCATTGCTTGATACGTTTAATCTGACTCATATTCTTCTACTTAGATCGAAGGATATAGATCAGGTTCCATCGCGTACAGCTCGAACAAGATAGAAACCTTCTCGTCTCCAGATCGATTCGTCCTCGAAGACCTGCGGGTGATTTGCTAAAGAAGGGAGACGTTAGAAGAAATGATAACTATTTTCCTCGCCTTCCCAATATTTCTTCTATGAATAAAAATGTAATTTCTTTCTCTATTTCTCCACTGATAAAAGACACTTGATAGTTATACTTATTGTTTAAGCCGATAATGAATGAAAGTGAGTTGACTACAACGTGTCTTGCGATCTGCGTGGGTTATTAGCTTCTATTTTAAGTTGCTACATTGCCGAGTTTTCTAGGTTGTTGGCTCTCCGAGATTGCTACCAGAACTCCTAGTTGGTTACGTTATAGCATATCTCTCCTAACTTGCTAGAACAAGATGGGGGATAGAGAGGCCGTTTGTTGAAGAGCTTTATTGGGGACAGAGGGAGGGAGATTGTGTGTTGGGTAAATACCGCGGATTATATGTGTTTACTAAAACGAAGGACATTTTCAATAGTTTATTGAGAAAGGATAAAATAAGAATATGAAATGATTACGGACGCCACTTATAGGAGGAAATTGAGATCTAGCAACGCTCACTCAAGCGTAACTTAAGTGGTTCAATCATATTAGTTAAAAAATCTTCTTGTAGACATTAGATTAATCAAAGGATTAAGCATTTAAAGTACCATCGCGGGCTTAATAACCGTCTTGAGTTTGCAGTAGGGAATAACGGTAAAAACATCACAGGAAGGTAGAGATATTTAGGTCCCAGAAATTAGTGATGACCAAGAGAGAACATTTTTAGAAAAATTTAACTGACGTGATTACTACAAACCTGTTACATATGAGAAAATAATATATTCTTAAAAAAACCTATATGTAAGATCCTCTATGTTCCACCCTTTAATTCCTGATTCTTTTTAAATTCTCTTTTATTCGAACGAATTAATTTACATTACGTCTGTAAATGGCGCTTAATATAAATCGACCTATCGACACGAAAAAGCGCGTCTTGTGTTGATATGTAGTGGTTTGGGTCGTTTTGTATTGTGGTGTTGTCGGGTCGTGTTTGTAACCGGTGTCTTAGAGGATCTAAGAGTCGGTTACGGTATCCTACAGAGAAGAGCAGATTACAACAAAACTTATACAATACCATCTTACATAGGTGATTCGAGTGTTCATACGAAATCCACAAATAAATCATTACACGGAAATATCCAAGATGAAACATGACGGATACCGCAAAAAGAAACTTAATATTTTACATCGATCCACATGACATCAAAGAAAATACGAAAGTTAGGAACACACGTGAATGCCACAAAGGAATTATAAGTGGTACCTTTTGTATGAATGGATGTAAGCAGGAAATACAATAAACGAAATGCCACTATTCTTTAGACAGGGAATGTCAAATACATTTCGAATAGGAACACGAATGAACTGTTACTGTGAATATGGATGACGCATAGTGAATAAGCAGGAGACGCATTAACGAATAACGCGTTCGAAATATTGACAGTCATAAAACTAGAGGATAGAGTAAGACATACGATTAAGTCTTTAATAATCGCCGGCCTAAATCACTACATTATGCATCAGGAGAATTACAAGGCAGTTGAGGAAATGGAAATCATAAAATATGGATTTAAATTGAGGATTGAAAAAAGGAATTCTTATAAGGATTTCATGGAAAAAATCCGATATTAATATTGCAACAACCCTTTAATTTAGAAGGAATCACTATCACAATTTTCGGTCTAAATAAAACTCACAATGTACCTACTGTGTGTTAATATCTTATATCTGAGCAATTTAATGAAATGAACTTCCGAATAAACTTCCTTTGGCGTGCAATACAGTGTTTCCGATGCACATTACTTTTTGTCAGAAATGTGATATTTGTACTCAAAGTATCTACGTAGCATTTTTCAATGCTTCAGAATCCCAATAAATCACAAGAAATGCAATAATTAATACACAATAATGTTGGGATGGCGTTTCCACGTCATTTAACCTCAATATTTGATATGAAACTAGAAGATTGCTAGTTTTATCCTCCTGTTGGACTGCCCATAAAATGAAAGAGATTTGTTAAATATTTAACTAGAACAAAAAATTCTAAATAATCATACTCTTGAAAAACAAAAGTAAAATACAAAATTTGCTTGTGCATATTAACTCAATATAGCGAAAAATAATCCTTAATGTTGCTGTAACAATATGTTCTTGCTGCGTATTTGCTAAAGGATTATGATATTATATGGAGCGAGACTGCATTGGGCTTCTACTGATAATCATGGACAGCCTGTGGTGATTGTTGATGACAATATCTGATGAATCGATTCTTCAGGAATTTATTGTCATTTAATATCTACTAATTATAGTAAGCATAAAAAGGTAAGTGGTAACTGTCATCCATTAAATAATTTAGAAAGTTCAAAAATATTTTTGATGAACTTGACTGATATACTTTATTCGTGGTCAAACGGACCAAATCCATCTTACGTTTAGGCAATAAAGTTATTGTAATGCGTTTAAAATTCACTATTCTGACCACCAAAGCCCAAGAGAGACATTTTTCTTTGGATGCAACGATTAAATTACCATAAGTCTTACATAAAATAAAGCTTGCTCAATGAGTCAATATGATTTTTCTTCGGATTTCCAGTAGGAAACAAGGAAAATACGCTTTGACCAGGTCATGTCTTACTAAATGGTATGAATAAATAGCTTCAGGATAAACGAGCAAGAATTCAGTCTTGCACAGATTGTTGTGTCTAAGAGGGAGATCTGATGGACTGGATACCACTAGAAATACATACAACTTGTTAATTTTATCCATTTTATTTAGTTTAAATAATTTTGACATGTTAATCAGTGCGTTATATGATACAATAAAATAACCATGAGCCGTTTACATTAATTTTCAGTTTTCGCCTTTGAAGCATATGCAACGTTCTTAAAGTTAGGGACACGAAATGAAAATATTAGGGCACACTTTAAGTCTCAAATGTAAAGGAAAGGAAATTTGTTAGATTTCTACTCATAATTATTGTATTTTAGCCTGTGCATCTTAGAAAAACTCCTAGTAAATAATTTTTCTGAAGCACTGCAATCAGTAAACAATTCCACACCACTTGTAAATCGGAGTAAATATAAAAAGGTCTTAAATTATGCAGCAGGTATCAAGGCTGTAATTTACTTACCAAATGCACTTTAATGATTAAAATGTGGTTTCTACCGCCTTCAAACTGGATGTTAAACACAAACTGAACATGGTAAGGAGAACAAAGAAATTGAATTTTAAGAATACTATCATTGCGCTTTTCTTTACGTCGAAAGGCGCATGCATGGTAACTAATCAGGTATTAAATTTACATGCTATATGCAGATTTATTTAATTAGGGGACAGTAATAACCACAACTTTTATATTCTCGCAACTGTTTCAATATTTCATTTTTTCTTATAATATTGCCGTAGTTTTGTTTTATTTAAGTGAATTCTCTTTGTTAAATCATTAATATATTGAAAAAAAACAATTAAACACTGTTGTAATAGCAAATCGTGCGTTGGGCAGCAATCATAGTAAAATGTAGCATTATTATTGTAAATTTGCGAATGAATTTATTTAAAATTGATATTAACGCTCTTGATAACATTTCAAAAATAGCTTTTGAAGTAGTAAAATATATTTTACAACGATGCTACTTCGTAATTTGACACGTGTAAGACTGACCAATCGTAAACGCATGCGCCCTTGAATATTATTAGCAGAAGGTTGGCGGCGGATTCTATTTTCTTCGGCCGTGTTGTTGGGACTTATTCCACATTAGTTGGTAGATTAAGATGGGAAAGTCAACCACATATGCTCATACGAGGCAGCAGACACTCTTACTTTTATTGGTACTGTGTTTGGCTGGAATACTTGGTTAATTCTTTCATATATCTAATTAATATTTGCTTTAGCATTTTTAACCAGACTCTTTTCCGTTCTTCGGTTTGAGTCAATGATCCATGAATTTGATCCATATTTTAACTATCGAACGACAAAGTACATGACAGAAGAAGGATTTTACAAATTTCACAACTGGTTTGATGACATGGCTTGGTATCCTCTTGGTCGAATTATCGGTGGTACGATATACCCGGGACTGATGATGACAGCTACATTACTCTATCGTATTTTCCACTTTTTTCACATCACAATTGACATTCGCAATGTGTGTGTATTTCTTGCTCCTGCGTTCTCCTGGTACTTTGTTAAATTTCCAACCTAACAAGTTTAGCTTTACAGTTTTCGTCACTTTCCTTCTAACTAAAGAAGCCATTGACTTGCCATCTGCCATTGTTGCCTCTGCTCTCATTTCTATAGTTCCCGGTTACACAAGTCGTTCTGTTGCGGGTTCTTATGACAACGAAGGAATTGCCATCTTTTGCATGATACTAACATTCTACTTTTGGGTTAAATCAGTTAATACTGGATCAATAATTCCAGCTGTCTTTACCGGAATCGCGTACTTCTACATGGTTTCATCTTGGGGTGGTTATGTTTTCCTCTTAAACACTATCCCCCTCCATGTACTGGCATTGATGATATCCGGACGCTTCTCCCATCGAGTTTATATCGCCTACTCAATTGTAAATCTATTTTTTTAAATTAATTTTGTCATTTTAGTTTTACTGTGTTGGTACACTCCTTTCCATGCAAATAAGCTTCGTCGGATTTCTTCCAGTACTTTCCAGCGAACACATGGGGGTAAGTTGTTCAATTTCCTACTCATTTTTGTGCTTAGGCTCTCGGAGTGTTTGGTTTGTGTCAAATTCTCGCATTTACTGATTACTTACGCAAAAAAACCACGGAAGATCGTTTTAATCAAATCATTCGATTTGGCATTTCAACAATCGGTTTTGTATTATGCACTGCGGCCGGTGGACTCTACTTTTCAGGAAAAATTGCTCCCTGGACCGGTAGATTTTACTCTCTTTTGGATCTCAGCTATGCCAAGAATCATCTTCCCATCATCGCTTCTGTCTCCGAACATCAACCGACCACTTGGAGTTCATATTTCTTCGACCTGCATGCTCTTGTAGTCTTTTTCCCTGTGGGGTTGTATTTCTGTTTCAAAATGATGACTGACGCCAGTGTTTTCATTATCATGTATGGTGTTCTTAGTCTCTACTTTTCTGTAAGTTCCCCTAGAAATTTAATTAATCTCGAATTTCTCTCTTTACTAATAAAAGTTTCATCACAACTTCTAGGGTGTAATGGTGCGCTTGATGCTTGTACTCGCCCCCATAATGTGTATTGTTTCTGGTGTTGCAATCTCAAATATTTTACGAACATTCCTTCCTAATATGTCTAGTAAGTCTACATCATCAGCATCTAGCTATTCCAATTCCAACAGTTCCTCCTATCAGAAGCGTTCCAACTTTACTTCAAAGTCTGTTAAGACAGATCCGACCTACCCATTTAAGAGCCAGGTGAGTGCTCCTTTAATTCTGTTAAATTATCATGTTTCTGTTTCGGCTGAATTATTACGTACGCCGGTTCTTCTCTTTTTCATTTTAGTCTGCTTCAGCTATAGTAGCTTTAATTGTGATCGTCCTGATGATCTACAGCCAACATTGCATTTGGGTGACTTCTAATGCCTACTCATCTCCAAGTATTGTCATGGCTGCACAAAGAGCAAACGGAGAAACTGTCCTCTTTGATGATTATCGTGAGGCTTACTACTGGCTCCGACAAAATACTCCTCCTGTAAGCTTTCACCTCTCTTCAAACTTGCGAAAATTTACTTAAAATATATCTATCTTTCGTAGGATGCTAAGGTTATGTCCTGGTGGGATTATGGCTATCAGATTACAGCCATTGCTAATCGTACGGTTTTGGTCGATAATAATACTTGGAATAATACTCACATTGGTCGCGTTGGTCAGGCTATGGCATCTTCAGAAGAAGATGCTTATGAAATTCTCCGTGAACTTGATGTCGACTATGTTCTGGTCATCTTTGGTGGCGCATCCTCATACTCGTCAGACGGTAAGTTACTATTTACTTTTTAGTAGCATGTATATATATTGAGATTGTTTTAATTGCCAATTCCCTTCCTACTATCTCTAGACGTCAATAAGTTCTTGTGGATGGTTCGAATTGCTGGAAGCACAGAGAAAGGCCGTCATGTGAATGAAGTAGACTATTTCAGCAAAGCTGGCGAATACCGTATTGACAAAGAGGGTTCACAAATTTTCCTGAACTGTCTTCTCTATAAGATGTCCTACTATCGATTCTGGGAAAAGTACACATCACCGAGTAAATTTACTTCTTTTTTTAGGGCGGTATTTACACTACTGAGTTTGTAATGATTTGTAACTTTGCTCTGCTTGTTTACAGATCATCCACCGGGCTTTGACCGTGTTCGAAATGCCGTGATAGGAAACAGGGATTTCGAGTTGCAGACCCTGGAGGAAGCTTTCACAACAGAAAATTG
The DNA here is from genome assembly GCA_900708905.1 of Hymenolepis diminuta. NCBI lineage: Eukaryota > Metazoa > Platyhelminthes > Cestoda > Cyclophyllidea > Hymenolepididae > Hymenolepis > Hymenolepis diminuta. The sequence continues at coordinate 2,592,279 of CAADRB010000026.1, read as the reverse complement.
GATTGTTCGTATTTATCGCGTGAAGAAACTCCTGAATCGTGGTCATGTGTAATAATTACTTCTCCCCTCATCATTATTCATTTTTTGATAATTTTTGTGCTCTCACCGAATCGCATGAGGTGGTAGTTGTCTTTGTATAACATTAATTTGAAATTTAATAAAGTGCTAACATCGCGTAGACGTTTTTGTTGTGATGCTTGGAGATGTAGCTGTTGGTCTACTTGAAGCGAAAGAGGACTTTTATTGAATGTTGTTTTACTCGCATAACAGAGTAGGGTTGTTTGTATCATTACAATGGAAATAAAATTTACAAGTTTTAATCATAGCATAACATCTGAACATGCTAAATAGTAGAATAGTTCAGTAAATGATGAAAAGGGGTTGAGTAGGAGTATGTAATAGAGTCATGATTAGTCTTACTTTATTTGAATTCTTGGGTCGTTCAATTTCTCATAAGGAGTTTGACTCACTTTGTAATAGCTATATTTCCCAGAGCTCAATTTTCACGATTTTATCCCTAGAATTCTGTATGAGTTCATGCTTGTTGACCATTTGATTCACTAACTTGGTTGGCCATGGCCCTTTGATTCATTCACATCTTACAACCACGAGCAAGTAGATGGGGCTCATTATATTTCTCTCCGTGTGAACCGAGGTGGTTTATATCCCCTTGGCATGGACGATTTAATACTTTAAAGTAGTATGCTGGGTCCAGGAGATGAGAGATTTTTTCTAATCCCGAGTGTAAAGCTACTTTAGGAGACAGACCAAATTGGGCAAGACATCCCCTCATAGAACTAATTATCTTCTTAAGATTAATGTGTAATGATAGCCTTTAATGAATTTGAAGACAGAGTTGAGTAGTACCACGGGTTTATTGGACAATAGAGAATGAATTAGAAGGAAATGGAGGGTGGAGGAAGAGGGAGATGTCAGTGCTGAGCAAGGACAATCCGGGCTGTGTCTAATGCGCGAAATGATGAACGATAAGATAGTTGACTGATTCTGCTTCCTTTGTTCAGTGACTATCGACTGGCAGTCAGGGGAGAGATATAATCTACAGGTGCGCAATATAGAGAGACCAAGCAGACCTATGAACCAGAGTGCACTGTACTATAACTATCTCCTGAAACTGATAGGAATTCCCAATTGTATTGAGAGGAAGCCTTCGATTGAGAAAACCGTCCGAATATCAATCTAATGACCATATACTTCCAAAAACTATAAGAGTAAATGTTAGCGACACCGTTCTTATGAGATAATCACATTCCATCAATCCCCTTTTTGATCAGAATTGGCCAGTGTAGTTTGCCATTTTTCTGGATAATTAACGATGAGCATCGACATGACGATTTGCACTTGCTGCCACACAGCATAGTTTTTAATCACTCAAAATGCGATGGGTAGGGTCACTTGAGCAGCAGCCGACAACTTCGGAACCCGAGCAGGGAGGTGATCGAAATAGATGATACTATTGGCTGTTCTTGACAAATACACAGTGGAAAACAGTATGAATGTACACCGGTACAGACCAGGATCAAATATCCCTTCAAATAGAAGATCACAAGATTTGGCTTTCCGGTGAATGGTAAAAGTCTAGCCGACGTTATCGTAGAGCTGAATGCCATGAAGTCCAAATGACGGCTTGTGAAGCATAGACTAATTCTAACGTCGAATGTAGTTTCAGTTAATGCGAATCTAAAGGAGAAATTAATAAAACCAGTCCTTCTTTAAAGTTTATCTACAGCTGTTCAGAATGCTGTTCGGCAGATGATGTTAGGATTAAATAACAGTAGAGAGTGAAAATTTAAGTTCCTGTTAAGAACCCTTACCGCACGGCTACGACTAGACCTATGGTTAACGGTGAGATGCTGCCCGAAATGCTATTGAAATCCCACCTACTAAGAAGGGGCACCTCTAAATCTGCATATAAAATAGTTGGTTAAGGCAACTTAGGGGAATCCTAAACAGGTTTTCGACGAGAAAAAAAGGCTAAATCGCAAAATAGTGAACTCTGTTCCTGGCATTATCGAATATTAACCACAACTGAGGGGTGCGCGTAAGAGAGATATTATTGTATGGACTCTCGACGCGGATGAAAATGAGATGAGGAGGCACTGGTGAATCAGTCAGAGATGAAATAAAAACTGGGAGACTTCTTCGTCTAATAGATGGGTGCTACCCAAATCATGTGAAAAAGAATCGCTGAAAAAATAGCAAGAAAACTCGTCATCCGGAATTTTCAAATTGTGATTATGGTGGTAGAATAGGTACTGAGGCTTAGTGGTGTAAGCTTTTATCTTCAGCACATCGCCATTTTAGATGAGACCACATGCCTGAGGTTTCAGGTCGCGTCCTCGTAAGCACCTTGAGCAGCAAGAACCATACTTATTTGGCACTGAGTCATTCAAATCACTGGATGTCAAATCTAGAACCGGTACCGCTTTACCATTTAAAATCTGTGTAAATCTACTCCACGAATATGAGGCTCTCCAACATAGCTTAATGATTCTGTGATCATGTGTTGGTTTTATTTGCCCCTGTGAGGCATGGGCAAACATAACTGTCAATTGAGGATCATTGAACAAAGAAGACAGAAACGGTCAGCTGCCTTGTCCTACCTCATTGAGCTTGTTTCCACAATCCGGATTGCCTTAGCTCAGTGATGAAGCCTTCTCTTTCTTTTTCTTCCTTCGCTCATCTCTCATTCTTTTCCATTTGTCCAATACACATTTGTCTAATCCAACGCATGGTCTTTTCATCCATAAAAGGCTATTGTTTTCGCTTAGTTCTAAGATGGGATACCTAGCTTAATTTAATCAGGTTTTTAAATTAGCTTTACCATCAGATTAGAGCTACTTTAAATACATTATACAAATCGGTCATAGTCATAAGTATATAATTAGGAAAAGAGCAGGGAGATTTGTCACGTGATATTCAAAATTTTGCCAATTTACTACTCAGCTCAGAAGAATAAATGCTGCCAAGAGGCCTTTGAAGAATTGAGTATCAATGTTGAGGATGATATTCCGTGGCATTTAAATAAATTTTGTCTTTTATACAGCTTAATGCAACCGTGAACTGGGAAGTTGAAGTCTTTGTTGGTCGGTAGAACAATGATCCCGAGGATTGTGCAGAATCGTTATTTTCTCTTTACAAACATTCGCATACATTTGGCAGCTTCGCTCTTCACTGCTTTCGCTCGAATTCCCTTAGGGTAAGGAGTTGAGCTTTTAGAGATGGAAATCGACATTGTTGGCTGTTTTACAGTTGACAGACCGGTCAATCTAAGGACTTCCTTGGTATCTTGATTTGTTTGTCTTAATCATGACTTAGTGTAAGCTTTTCATCTAGTCCTTCTTGGCATTTGGTAACTTAAAAGGGATTTTAGGCTATAGAAACTAGGGTGACCATTCATTAGCAGCCCTAGGGCGATCATTTCCATTAAAATTTGTCTGCGGAATCGCCTAAAATGATCTTCACATGCCATGGCTTTGTGAGAGTGTTATCTTAATATTTGCCCCGTGGTATTCAGGGTAGCCTTAAGTCTGTTGTTATCAGACACTTCGTACAATTGTGTGTAAAGTAGGTACTATGGTAAACAGTTACAATGGGGACATCACCAAATGGATATGAGTGACATTGCTCGATAAAAAGGAGTGATCTGCCAGTATCATCTGACTGCTCTATCAATGCAAGTAGCCCAAGTAATTCCTTTTTCTTGGATAATATGAGAGTGGTCGTCAATCGTTCTGTCCTCATTAAGTAAACTTCATCCGCATCTACATTTACCCATGCCTCACAGGGGCAAATAAAACCAACACATGATCACAGAATCATTAAGCTATGTTGGAGAGCCTCATATTCGTGGAGTAGATTTACACAGATTTTAAATGGTAAAGCGGTACCGGTTCTAGATTTGACATCCAGTGATTTGAATGACTCAGTGCCAAATAAGTATGGTTCTTGCTGCTCAAGGTGCTTACGAGGATGCGACCTGAAACCTCAGGCATGTGATCTCAATTCAAATAGAGATATGCTGGAAATGCGATCTCACCACGGTAATCATTGGCCAATCAGACAACTAATTCTCTTACGTATCCAGATCGACATAAACAAATGAATTTCCCTAATAAAGAAACATTCGTATGTGTTTCAGGTCTTTTGACTTCTTCCTACCCCATTTGAGCAAATATAGTTATAGAGACCCCGGCGGAAGACTGGGAAGGCGGGCAGGATCACATCAGTAGTGATAATTTTTTATATTTGTACAAGCTGATAGTTATGCGGGTGGTTCCTATGGAAAATAAGGTGGACAGGAGAGTTATTCCCCAGCCCCCGAACAACTCGACATACTATTTGTAAGTCTTACATCTCCCAAGGTCTACGGATGTAAATATTTGTTATCATCTTTCACAGAAGAGAGGTATGCTGTAGTCTTTCTGACTAAAAAACCGTCACACTTTAGGAAAGAAAAAAATCAAAGTTGAGAATGAGATAATACGTGGCTGCCAATGAATCTAAATACCAATTCACCGTCTACGAATTTGCATCAAATGAGGTTTTTTACATACAAGAGCGTAAATCTCTATTAAGGATTATCTTAAATACACGATATATTACTACACAATTAATACTCCTGCAGGAAAAACTGGGAAGGAGCATATAGAAACCTCATTAACATAGGAACAGGAAAAAAAAGGACGAATTTAGCAGATCAGGGGATAATTAAGAAACCTTAAACCGTGAGGGAGATAGGGATGAACGGAGAGGCAAGTGAAAATGTACATATCATGACACGGGGAAGGTAAGGGACTAGGAGATTATTGTTACTTGAAGAAATTCCTAGACGTCAGCAATCATTCATCAAAAAAGAATGGTGAATGTTTTTATCGAAATATGTGAAGGGATGAAGTAGTTTAACTTGAAAAAAAAGAACAAAGCAATAGTGATTTGTGCAGTGGAGCCTATTGAGCTTTCTGCTTCTTGTGTTTAACTCCATTGTTACCGTGAATAGGAGATTCTTTCGCATCCTCTTGTTTGCTCTTCTTTTGACTCTTTTCCTTTCGCTTTTGGACATCATTGTTTGGGACATACAAGTTGTTGGTGTACATTTGAGATTTTCTTTCTCGCATTTTAGCGAAGTGGTAGTTTACAAAGGTCCAAATCATGTAAGCTTGGGTGAGGAAAACGAACAACATGCAGTTTAGTCTGAAATAGAGGGAAAAAAATCACACATTGGGGGACAATTACTGTCAAAGATCAATCATTTTATGTAAAATAGATAAAACAATTACCTGATAAGCCATGTATTATAATTTCCAATGGAAAGATTCATTGTCGGCACGCTGTATTGGGGCAGACCATAACTAGAAAAAATTCTTACCAACAGCAATATACACAGCTTACTAGAATGTCAAAAATGCCAACACACAGCATAGACTGCGTGATATAACATAGAGGCCATCATAAATAGTGAAACTAGTTTGGACAACTGCGGTATAGCCATAGAATTTCATTAAGCGAGCAAAATGGAAGAAAAAATCGGTAGTGTAATGCAAGACAAGCATAATCATGGTCAATTTTGAGAAGCTAAAGTGACAGGACATGAGGGATAGTTAAAAACCTTACTTCATGAAGTATCCAGCAATTAAGCCAATTAAAAATAAGGAGGAATAGTAAATCCGTGATGGTATTTCACTCTTTTTAACTTTTTGGAAGTAAAGTTCTGGGAAATTGTGAATCCAATAGCTTATCTAAGAAAATTATAAAAAAGAAAGTAAACTAACAAACCTGGAAAACGAAGAACACCTTGATCCAAAATGGCAAGATGGAATGGGGATATCCCGTCCAGAGGTCCGACAAACTTGCCAAGAAACGCTCATTTATAATGGCATATACGGCCCAATAGACCGAGAATACGTAGAAAAATAAGAGTTGACCAGATTCATTGAACTTTGATTGCATGAAGCGTGGAAGATGAAGTTTCTTTGACAATTTCTAACACGATTATGCAGAAAATATAACTTACATCTAATAAATACTCTTGAATAATAGCGTGTATAATTATACAAATCAATGTATAGAAGAAAAATGCCAAAATATCATAACGTCCAACCGTGTATTGAACATCAGATATACTTTCAACCTCTTCTGTAAAATATATTAATTTAAATTAATTATTCAAATCTTACTATCACTGCTTGCATTATGTTGCATTGACACGAACAAAGAGGCAACCTTAGCAGGGCCCTAAAATCAAAAAAATATTATATTGAAGAAATATAGGCAAATATTAAGTGCAAATATAGATTATTTACCTGGAAGAGCATGCCTCCGATGAATACCATGGCGATTACACTCACTATATCTCCATGATTTGCAATGATAAATTCATTTGAAAAATATGACGGATTCTTGCTCTTTTTCTTCAATACAGTCATCGTCAATTGCGCCAATTATTGTTGAAGTGGCAATGCGTGTACAGAAAATCTGACACATTGATTAATATTAACAAGTAAATTAAGTATTATATATTGAACATTTCGCAGCATATTTAGTTTTAATTAAGTAGTCAGTTTTAGAAATGACATAATTTTATTGTTAACGATTGTTATAAAAGATCGAAAGTCGCAATCATAGTAGTGAAATTTTATTACATCGGACTTGCTGGTTAAATAGTTAATAAAGTGTGTTTCATTATATTTAAACTGGCAAAGGTGGCAAAAGAAGATGTCTTTAGAAAAAGTGATTGTAACCAACTGCACCAATCATACCATCAAACTTCGTTTCATAGATTTCGCTTTTGCTACAACTCGGTCATATACAGATTTCTCTGTGAATGGAAACAGTCATTCTAATACGACAAAATAGGAAAGATTCGGTCATTTCTTCTAACTAGATAATTCTGCCTTATATTAAAACTGTTCTAGCACTACTGATTAATAGTTTATGATCTTCGATGAATGTGAAAGATTCTTGGTTAAACAAGCACATAATTTAAAAGCAGAAATAAATCAAATGTCTGATATTATGACATGCATGCAAATTTTCCAAGAAAATGTTAAAAATAGTTATTTTATACTTCTTAAACGGAAATTACATCCATATGTTCCACTTAGATTAGAATAAGTGTCTGACATAATTTGACTCATTTCGCACTCTTCGTGAGTAAAATTCATGTATCTAATACAATTTTCAGGTAAATCTATTAAATAACTAACAAATTCTATTCTGAAGATCAAATAACATGGAGTAATCTAAATACATAAATATCCTTACTGTGGGCTTATTTTAATAACCTTATATCTAAACTCTAATACTTATGTTGAAACACGTATAAGCGCTCATAACAGACTATTTACCTTGTACTTTTACGCTTAGCCTATTTACACGGAGAACTTATTAAGTTATGGCAAACATTACTAACAGTATAATATACCAGATAGAAATTTCGGTTAATAATCAACAATAATGGTTTCAGTTACTGTTCTAAGTATGCAATATCGTTACTAGTGCATGATTGGCCGGCCAAATAGTCGAATGACCCCTTCGTATGTCACGAACAATATACGCGATCGCAGATTCTTAAAGCTGCACCGACATCGAGTTAGAAAACTTTCTACTGGTTCTATTAGGTCTAAACAACTGGAGTGAGTATCTATCAGTATCGCAGTTGTAGCATAGATTACACAACTAGTTATTTTGTGTTATTTCATCAGTTAATTTCTCACATTCGTTTTCCTTTTATTTAGCTTTCTTCACAAGAGTAATGTTTATATATAAAATTCTTTGTTTTCTCCTTTCAATTCCCCTTTTATTCGAACAAACTTATTTACATTAGGATTGTAAATGGCGCATAATATAGATCGACCTATTACCATGAAAACGTGCGTCACGTCCTAAAATGGTGGTTCGGGTCGTTTTGTGTTGTGATGTCGGAGTGTATTTATAACAGGTACAAAGAGATGAACCGTCTTCAAAATGTTTCAGTCTGAGAATATTGATTAACGATTTGTACTCACCTCAGTCCCTCTCAAAGGTAGAGCAAAGCAGATGAAAACGTGTGATACAAAGATATATTTTCAAAAGAAAAAAATCTACACAAAAACTAAATAAATAATATCATAGCATTAGGTCTCTCGTGATTCAGGATGAGCAATCCACAGGGATGTGAGCATTTTTTCGATCCGTGCATTTTCCTTAGTCTTCAAAGCCGACGTTATTTTCGACTCCCAAGTTTCGAAACTATTTATAAGGAGATGGGCATCCCTGGGAACACTCGAATCATCAATTTCATCACATTCATTCGCGAGAAAGGTGCCCGAGAACCAAGTCTTCCAAATGCATTCCTTGATGCAGCAACACAGCACGGGGATCGACATCACAGATAACAACGACGGTATAATTACTTCACAGAAACGCTCCACATCTTCAACTTTATTTGGTTTGAACCAGTACTTATCCATCTTCAAAAACAAAACGTACAGAATCGTAAATGAAACTAGAAAAACATGGATAGTACTATCTAGTACCAATAACTTACGGTAGAGTAGCTAGAATATTGATCGAAATATGCCTTGAGACAGGCGTCCAAGCTTTTAACAACTCGGGCTAGCCATTGAGCAGTTTTGAGGGGATTACGCTTGTCTTCGTATCGGCATTCAGAGAGGCTTTGATTTTCAACTGGGGGACCTTTGAATTTCTTAACGTAATGAGCCTTCCATATCCATAGTCGGGAAATATCAACTGAGGGGAGGAATTCGGCCTTAGAAGGAAAGTTGATTGAGTACTGAAGTTAGTACCAAAAAGGTTCCCCAATATTCTTACCATAAAACTTCTATCGAGCCTAAAATTGCTTTAGTTCCAAATAAAACCACTTCTATAATCTGACTGAGTTAGGGATGAAATAACCTTCTCCAAATCGAAGGTCGTGCATTGGACGGTCGCAGAGGGG
>CAADRB010000026.1:2560119-2583318 GCA_900708905.1 Hymenolepis diminuta | reverse complement strand
GAGGAAAGAGGAAGGGCGGTAGGAAGGTGGTTTACGCGTCTAAAATACCCATATGACAATGTAAAGTCTAAATGAAACACATTCAGAGAGGCTGTCTGATTTCGCCGTCTTTGACCATTGACAATTAGGGAGAAGGTGGGTTAGTAAGTGCGCAATACACTGCCGGACCGAGTAGACATATGAATCAGAATGCGTAGGTACTATAAGTCATCAAGTAACAAGAGGAATTTGATAGAAAACTATGACGAATCAATCAAGACCCAAAGGAAGTTAGTTTGAGCAGAATTTTATGATTAAAACAACCAACAATGTTGATTCCTGTCTCTATAAATATAAATTAACACCTCAAGTGAGTTCGAATAAAAACAGTGAGGTAGAATGCTATCAATAGCATGGGAAAATTCGTAAAAATAAATCAATACTTTTTACTATCGATGAGATTAGCGCTTTAAACCAGAATAATTTGGAGATATGATTATTAGAAACCCGAATTTTTGACGCACCCGAACAGCGATAGCGGACTTCACAACTCTTGTACTGTTTTATCAGCCATTAGATTCTCACACTCAAGTCTGGAAATGAAATCTCGCTAATGTTACAATTATTGGCTAACCAGGCAGCCAATAGGATACCATCCTATATAAACTGATGTATTTTCTGAATAATTAAGTCGTTGTTTGATTTACAGATCATCTATCTTCTTCATACTGAGTCTGGAAAATTGTGGCCATAGTATTGCTTAGCGGACCCCTAGGATGAACGCAGTGTAAGAGTAGAAATAAAAGTAGCGCAATACCAATAATATACTCTACAACTTTCTTACTTATTAAAACAAGTTTTACTAATACGAAAGATTCTTTAATTAAGAGTATGTGGAACCGCCATCTAGGAAAAGGGCAGCACATTCAAAAATGCTTAATTTTAGATGGATATTTTATGATACCGATTAGTCCTGTAAAATATCCTCACTAACTCTTAGATTACCTAATTAATCGCACTAGTCATAAATACAATGCGACATCACAATACAAAACAGCCCAAACATGACGCACTTTTTTGTATTGATGATGGGGCGATTTACATTATGCGACGTTTACAACCGTAATGTAAATTAATACGCTCCAATAAAAGGAAAATTAAAAGGTGATGAAGTAAAGAATTTTGCATTAAAAAAAATTATTGTGGAAAATATTTTCTTATATGTAGAAGATTCCCAGTCACATTTTAAAATACATTATAATAAAAACTCATCTTCATCTATAATTAGTCACTCTCATTATTGATTTGCCTTTCAACTTTAAGTCTATTCGTCCGGTTAAACATTTCCATTCCTTCAACCAATCAACTTTGTTTATTACTTATTATTCATGCCACATTTTAGAGGGCTTGGATAAAGACCTGAACGCTTGGATTATGTTCCCAGTGGGTTGTACTTATTACTGAAGAAGAAACTGTGCTAAGAGACCCCATCTTGGAGTTGTAACGAGAGGTGGCTACATATGGCTTACTGCGCCACCGGCGCAGTGATCAACATGCATGTCTACAAAGTTAGAGGTTGTGACATCGAAGCTCGCTGATGGACATTGAGTGATGTGAATAACCTACCGCACTGATTAATTCTGGTCGATAGGAGGGAAATTAGAGTGCATCCCCAGAATGTCTTTTCTGTACCTAATTCAGGAGCTGTTAATGCTTCTCTTCCGGTTGATTTGCATTAAATACAATGAATATACGAATATCGAGGTACCTACCAATATCCAGAAAGGATTTTAGGAAATATTTTCCACAAATGGACTAACAGATTGACATTTATACTAGACAGTGAATAAAACAGTATAGTATAAACGACTCACCCCTTCGTAGAGTGAGTGTAGATTGATTTTGTCAAAGTCAGGTAGTTGAGGGAACCACTTGCGAGCTGCAATAATATATGCCGATCTAGGACGATGCACAGGACTCAACTCCGAATACATACAATAAAATGCAGCCCACGTAGTCCACAGTCCACAAGCGGCTGTTGCATATCTAGCCAGAGGATTGAGAGCATCCGGTCTTACATCAAGATCTCCCAAAGCTAAAGCGGTCCTACCAAACCTAATGTGATTCAGGAGGAGATACACGCAGAACTCCAAGCGTCTTGCTATTTTCTCCCACAAGGGTGAGTCGGTAATTGAAGTCTCAAACAGCTGTCCATGGGCAATACGTTCTCTTAATCTGGGTCCATCTTCCGCCGCGAACACAGCTCCAAGAAGAAGTAGATTGACTGAGCCAACCCGCTGGGCAAACTGTTGCCACTCTTCAATTGTAGCCGATCGATGATTGGTTTTATAAAAATGCATTTTAAGAATCCCGTTCAAAGTTAGAAAGAACCTATCCTCAGAAGTTAAAACACCCTCAGGCCACTTGATTGCTCGACAATATTCGCTTCGAAGGACTGAGATGATGCAAAGAACTCCAATACAATTCGCATCAAAATATCGCCGTTTGGAGATTAATTCAACAAAGGGTTTCAGGAAGACTGCGTTAATATCTTCTGGTTCTTTAGGAACCGATACATAGCTACCTTGGAGTAAAATCTCCTTAGTTAGGATCTCAAAACATTGAGAGAGCTTTGATTCTCCGATTGAATGAGAAACTATAATGCCAGTTAGTTGTTCATCAATTGCTAAAACAACAGCGAAGAGGAAATAGAGGATGCATTCAGGGATAAGCGTCTCCACATCATGAGGAGAGGCAAAACCATGCCAAAGGATATTTCGTAAATTCAAGGAGGTTACAGGACCGAATAAGACCTTAAGAACAGAGCGAGTGGGAGGATTTAAAAACTTGGCTAAACGATTATCTTCTAACGTGGCACTGAGGTGATTAGGTGAACGCCCATTTTCGTCAGTAAGAAGGCGAGATAGGGAAAATTCTAGCATCGACGTAACTTGAAGCATACCAAGGAGCCGATCAAGGGAAGTGTGATTTTTGGAACTATTTCGAAGTCGAACAAAGTGGAGGGGCATATTGAGCCACTTAAGACAGTGGGGATTGTAGTGAAAGGCATCAATGTAGAAGTTTCTCTGACAGAATTGCATGGTGTGAGCGATCGACTGAATAGCCGAGAGATAATCTTCCTTCTCGACAAAATCCTCAAGATGAGCAGCAATGTGTTCCATGACAATAAATCCATCACAAGTTACACAAGGGCAGTTCGACTCCTCTGCAGAATCCCTGACTTTTCCACAAGCGAGGAAAAGCTCCTTGGCGCGGGGCGAAAGAAAACTATCTGGATAAAATTCAGATGACTATAAAATAGAGAAGGAAATAATATTATTAACGCCCAAGTTATTAATTCAAATAAGTGTTAAAAAAGATACAATTATTTGCTTGTGATTTAATGAGTATATTTTGCAAAAAAGCGTCACAATGAATGAAGATGAAAGATGACTCTGCGTTAATTGAAATGCTCATAAAAATTTGACACGTGAAAAAGATTTTTTGCAGACCATCTATGTGAAGTCGTGTGTTAACAATACAATATCAGGAATGAGAGATAATGACACCCAAAAAACTTTTCAAATTCACTTTACGACTGTAAGGACGGCGTACCATTAGGTGAATTGCGCAATAGGGCGCAACTGGCTCAAACGGGGACAATGTAATTTCAAGGTCACTAAGATTTTATTTAAGATGCCGATATTTTATATTAAACACTGACATTCGTAATCGATTAAAAAATATTATAGGTTTTACTATGGGTTTAGAAGTTTAAGAGAGAGATTATATTATATGATTTCTTGGATCTTACTTCATTTTGGCAAGTTTTATACAGTAGTTTTTTGTGACACCTTCTGTCACAGACATGAGTAAGGGGGTTTAAGAAGAGAGATTTATCAAGGATATAGATTTAATGAGAAGTAGCAGAGAGATAGATGTTGCCTACAGATCCTGTTGGTGGATGTTTACCATCTAATTGTTGGTTAACGGAGATAGTGCTGGTCCGTGGTGGGCCCTGATTTTGATATCACACAGATGTAATTGCAAGATCCAATTTTAGATAATGGATACAACTGGAGCTGGCAACATTAGAACCTATCCGGAGTATGTGATAACGGGTAACTGTATGTTTCCGGTCGACAAAGATCTGAGATTACAGCGTTAATCTATGGTTGCCTTTCGACACCCTTGCATCTTCTCAACTGTATTGATGGGTGAAACAAGATTTATATGACAAGATATATCTTGACAACATCCTTGCCTCTTCAGAAGTGACTGATAAGTGGGATTTTGAGACTGTTATTAATAATTTATGGACAGCATGAAGATAAATGTAGAGAAACAGCAACCACAAAAATAAATCAATAAGAGAACCTAATTCAAATAGAGCGAAAAATATACTTTTTAATGTCACTTTGCTTAACCTACAAATTTCTCCAGGTTTACGAAATTTTAGCCTTTTTTTACAGTCCAGTGTAAATTGCATATTGTTTTAACATCATATGTTTGATTCTAAAGGTATCATAGTATCGGTTCCATTGCGCGTTAAGCCAAATGTAATAAGTACATAAAGTGCCTGCGAGGACATGGAATTGCCGAATTTTATAATTAAAACACTGAGTAATCGACTAGACTGTGATCTGCAAAAGTTAGCCTAGAGTATTGAACTGATCTTAGATGATTGAAAGCTTGAAAACTTCAGTCGGAAATAAAGAGTATATTAGACTATCATTTTTTACTACTTTTGGGTCTTATCAGGCTCCATATATGGATAACCATCGAATTCTGACAAATTAAAATATTATTTCCAATTGAAATCGGACAAAGCAGCGGAACAAAAGTTGACATTTTGCGGCAATTAATTGATGGAATGTTGGTCTTGTCAAGTGAATTCATTCAGATCCTTTTCAAGTAACATTTAAGGAAGAAACAGAAATGTCATTGGTGAAGATGCAATGAATAAATCGAACACAAATAGGGATAAATGATGAAAGTCTCTTTACTGAGTTTTTCCATTCAATTTCAATCAGGTGAACTTTAAACAATCTCTAACATATCTTATTCGTGTTAGTATCCATGACCAAGTCTTTAGTGTATTGATAAATAATCATAAAAAAAGTGAAACCTCAGACTAAAACGGTAGATTAGATCCATTTTAATAGGATATATTTGTAACATAATAATTTTCTAATCTTTATAAAAAGAAAACTATAGTACTATCTTAACTAATATTTTAATAATAAAATATATTAAAATCCACACTGAATAAATTATTTGGAACATCAGATATGATCGAAAATAAACTAGTAAATTAAATCCTTTGTATCATTTTTATTTACTCTGTGCAACCTTCAATCCAATAGCGCACTGTCCCAATTGGCGTTGTCATAGAATATTCACGTTTATTCTGATCACAATTATTTGCATGTTTTCATTCCTACGGGTTGAATAAATTATTTTATATCGGATTAATATACAGGTAGCTCTTATGTTATGTATATTCATTGAACTAAGAGCAGCTTTGCCCATTTATGTTTAATGTTAATTAAATTTTGCTTTTTGATCCGTTGGTTTATTTATTAATTGACTTCTATTTACTATTTAAAGAGGGATTATTAAGCTACTTTCATCTATTGGTCCATTTTTCAGATTATCTATGCGCGATGTTTCAATGTTGGGCGTTACTTCTAGTTATATTGGATATTTTATCAATGCATTTTGTCAGACCCGAACTTGTCAACGAATTTGTAATAGAACTTGCAGTTGAAGACCAGGCAAAAGAGGTACTGGAGTCTATGGGCTTCGAATTAGTTCGAAAGGTATGTTAGCCATTTCCCTGAATGAGACTTTAGCTTCATGGATTTGAACGATCATATCTTGCAAAATTGCCCGAAAATTCTCTCAAAAATGCTCCTAAAATAATTCATCGAATTAAAAGGAGTGCCGAAATTGTTCTGATCGAACAGCAAGAAAAGCTCATCCGAACTAAACGTGATTTTGTAACTTGGAATGATCCTAAATATCCTGATATGTGGTATTTGGTAAGTCTCCCAATCCTTTAATCTGTCTTTAATATAATAAATTTAAGTATTTGTTTGATATTTAATTTTAGAATCGAGCTTCCCTGAAAGATGGTAATGAGGTAGATCTTAATGTTCAAGAAGCCTGGCAATTGGGATATTCAGGGAAAGGTGTTGTCGTAACAATTATGGACGATGGATTAGATCATACTCATCCCGATCTCGCTGCTAATTATGTAATTTTTTATCTTCCATTTTGTTGTTATTTTGAAATGAGAATTTCTAAAATTTTTTTCAGGCCGAAGAGGCAAGCTGTGATGTTAATAATGGTGATCGTGATCCGATGCCTAATACAACTAATCCGGATAACAAGTGAGTACAAATGTCACTGCCGATTTTATTTATCCATTTATTTATTAAATATATCCGTTTGCTAAAGAAGATAGTATACACTTTACCAATCGTACAGACGGAGGTATGGCCACGTCAGAGAGGAAATAGTTTACTCATTTTTGTTATCACCCATAGTAATACTTATAACTGTTACAATTTTTTATTGTCGGAATCAGCTGAAATTGGTTAACGTAAAGCTCAGTAAATGATAAGGAGTAGGGGATCAAGAAAGATACGGGGGGCGATTTCTAAAGGTACTAAAGAGTTTTGATTCATCGGTTTGGGTTGTTTACTTTCTAAAATTCAAAAATCATGCTTCGTCCTCTAGAATGCCGTAAATGCTTGGTTAAGATGTTCAGTGTTTATTGACCGTTTTTTCTCAACCAAGAAGAATCGTTCCCGTCGCTTCGATTTGTAGCTTTTCTCATCTGTTAAGAAGGCAAAATGATCTTACGTGATATTCAGCAGCCTACAGTTTTAACATGGTAGAGGTGAGATAGCCAAAAATTGTTTGACTATTCATTTGCATATTGGTAATTGGCCAGTTTGCAATATTATTTTATGGTTTGAATTTGCATCGTGTACAGTTTGCTTCCTAACAACAATGGAATATCTTTTAAAGAGAAGATCTAAGTAGAACTTTAATGCATAAGATAGTAAAAATGTTAAGTTAGCGGCGTTCCGTAATCTGTGTTTATTCAAGGTGAATCACTTATGTCTTCACTTTTCATTAAGTGTTTTTGCCTGCCGTTTTCTTTATAAAGATTTTATGAGTTGGACCCGCATCAAAATACTTCTTTTGAGACAGGCGATTATATATTTGAGTAATTCCATTCAGATATTTTTGAGATAGGCAGTGTAATTCATATATCTGTGCCGAATAAATATATATTCTTAAATTATTATCAGTTTGATAAATGCGGCACTTTTTCTGATATTTAAAGGCGTAGAGTCCCTCTGACAAAGCTAGTTTTGCTATAGAACACTTCCTATCCAGTTATAATGTTAATGAAGTTATCTGATACTCAAGTTGTACTTAAAATCTATCTTCTGATGCAATCCACATACTCTTCACAAGGGTCGTCAAATGGCATTATTCATAGAAAAATAACTCAATTTGGTTTTCTCTTGCCTTTTAACTAACGCGACGTCCCAATTTTTATCCAATTAATAACATGTTTCATTTTTAAATATCTTCTAATACTTCATTTTTCCGTATTTAAATAATTAGCGTTTTAATTGCACGCATGGATAGGATTGAGTAAATAAACTAATTGCGATCTGATCATTCATCAGTTACATCTCGCGCATTTTGAATAACCCTGTTTTTCCTCTTTATTTGGGGGAATATTTTCATTAAGAAATCACATTTTTATATACCTCCTCTATCTTTCCTCCTATTGCATTGATTTGGAGTCAAATTTCATGTTTATTGCTTTGTGGTGGAGATTTTGTTACCAAGACATCGATTGGTACTGATTGCATGCAATTTCCGGCTAAAAATAAGAAAATTTCCCTTTCATGGGAAATGATCCTGTTATTCGAAGCAAGGGAATGTCCTGGAGTGAAAAATTCCCATTTTAGTGTTCCACATTCTACTAAAAGTTTTGAGATTAAGGGTTAGATCTTTGTTATTACGCAATGCCAAGGTTTCCAACTAACCCAAACCCTAATCACAAACTGTAATAACGATAAGAAAAAACTGGAAGGAGAATAACTATTACCTCTAAATCAATACCATAACGCAATTGAGAAATGGGTGCATTACATTGAAATCTTGCTGGGAAAATAAAGTTCTTAATAAGTGAATCCTTGACATTTCAATAGCTACCCTAGCATGAAAATCCAGACTTTGAAAATTCGCCATCCTTTTGCCTCCATATTATATTATTTAATAAATATTATTGAAAGGCTGTGCGCTAATCGGGTAAGTATATGTATAGATTGTAATATCCTGAATCCTGACGGAGGGTTTGATCTGTAAAATTCAGGAGTTTTACAGTCTTGCTTATTACTCAATTTTGAAGTGGAGTTAATGATACCTTCTTATTATTTTTGGATTTTTAACGGTTTTTTATTACATTTTTTAAGAAATGGTTGAGTACCCATCTGCATGCAAATCTCCCGCAAATTAGATCAAATGTGATGGCCTAGAAAATGATTGTCCAATATTAATACAAAGGAGAAAAACAATTTTTTTACCTTGGGAAATCTTCTCAAGATATGGAACAGTAACAAGTCAAAAGGAGTGGAGGGGGAGGGATTGGGTAGAAGTAAATAATCAAGTCTTTAAGGGATAGCAAAGATTAGGGAGACTTAATTATAAATATGCGTTCATTCAGTTACACACTTCTTACTAGATGTGTATAGTTTATTGCCTCATGTTCAAAGTTAAAATGTCAAAATTAGGCTCTATGGTTCATGTTTGCTTAAGTGCTTGATCAAGCCATCTCAGTAAAATTGTATCTCCTAGAGGCAAAAACATTTTTACGTAGCTTTTATTAAAATTTCAAGCAACCAGATACGCAATATATTAATTGTTTATAACCATCTATATTAAAAATTAATTATCTCTTCGAAAATATAAAAAAAATCCACTCAGATAATAGTCTGCAATTACAAGCACTGCGTTTCACTCTTCTTACCAGTCAAATCCCTCTAAAATTTCGGGTTTCAATGCTCTTATTAGTTAATTGTTTAAATCTCTGTCTAATCAAACAGGCAAATTGCGTTCTATGTATATCTCTCTCCCTGCCCTTATCTGCGCAGTTCACACTTAATGCTGAAACCTATCAATCATGCAGTTGTACTCCTGACCTAATTAAGTCAAATCTCATATCACAAATTCAGAAATATGCATGGCGGGTTAATTTTGTTCCATTTAAATAAGCCAATAAATATGTGTGTTCAGAAGCGTGCGTCAGCGATTTTATCGAACAGTTGTGCACAAGAATGCAAATTCTTTAAATTTTATATCATCAGCATTATGATTTTTGAATTTGTTATTTTCTTTTTTATCTAAAATCTTTAGGCATGGGACGCGATGTGCAGGTCAAGTAGCTGCCATTGGAAATAATTCAAATTGTATCGTTGGAGTCGCTTTCAATGCTAAAATTGGAGGTACGTATTTTTTTTCCCCATTTTAAAGTCTTAAACTAATTTATCACTTATTTATTATCCAAAAATAATAGAATCTGAAAAAATATTCTAGTTTTTCATCACCAGGTTATTTCCTTAACACACAAACAAAGTAGATTGTCAAAGGATCAAGGTGGAGATATGAGTTTGTGTATATAGTCTTATTAAAAGTCTTAAGTGACCAGGTATTAATTAAAGGAGTGGTACAAAATAGTACCGAATTGAATATTGAGTACAGTCCATAAATCTACGAATGGAATTCATTCCTTGGGCACTATTATTAAATCCATTAAAATTAAAAGCACGTATGAAGGATATGATGAAGAAAAAGTAGTCGGAGATTTCAGCATTAAATTTGCTGAGAAATTGTGAAATTTGTTGATTTTAGCCTTGAAACCAACGATTTATGCAAAATCCAAATAACAATTGACTCCGTTTTGTCTATAAGATCTTCATGGCTTGAGATTCTGTTCCACTGAAGCTCAGTTATAAAGACGTTTCTGTGGAAGTTGCAAATGTGGGTTCTAAAATAATGCAAGCTTTTGCGTATCCACTTATCCGTATTTCAGTTTTCTTTCGTCTGATGATAGAAAAAGACATATTCGAATTTAGCAATATCAGAAGATTGGTGGTGGTGTCACTTTAGATTCACAGAAGTTTTGGAATAAGGTGCTAGTTGCAATTATTACAGGTTATTTTTCAATAGCGAAGTAACTAACAGGATGATACAAACTTATATGAGGTTAACATAGCAGACCTCAACACTAGGTTTATCGATCACTGTTTTCTCATGCTCATGCTCGAACTTGATGTATTACTGGCTTGCCCGGTAGCCAAACGATCCTATAACCCATTATCCTATAAAAGAGATAATATCGTGATAAAATGAAGAAGAGGTTTCGTTGGATTACAAGTAATCTGCCCTCTTTTTCTGGGTCAGGAAAGATACCTAGAATCAAGGGAGGGGGATTAATAGAGATAGTGGCAATATATGACAAAACCCAGTCCTAAAATACAATAGTCATTTCTTCATCAGTTTCATCCCTGCAATCCGTTTTGAACCTCGAATTATAAAATGCATATAAGCTTCTTTAAGTTAGTGGCGGTATACATCAGTTATATGAGGTTAGAAACAAAGAATTAAATTAATCGACCAAAATACAAAAGTTTGTCGAATTTTATTAATTTTTTTCTGCTTTCGCCATGAAGATTCAACGGAATATTCTTTGATAACAAAATGTCAATCTAGGCAGTATATGACACTCGGATTTTTCCAGCTCTGATTAGTGTTCAAGCATATTTTTGGTGGTGCAAATACTTATGAAATTGAGTTGTTATCATTTTGTGTTGACCGTATGTGTGCTAAATTGTTGTGGCACTTGCTACTGAAATTAAAAACATAACTAATTTACACATGACCCATGGTAAATAAGCAACATATGTAAAACAAGGAAAGTACTAAAAATATAATCCAGCGAGATGGGAAATTTCCTTGGCTTTCTACTTTGCTACTTATAAGAAGGCACCTAAGTATTGAGAACAGTTGTCATTAATCACTAATCAAAAATTGTGATCCTTAAGGAGACCAAACTTTCTAAAGTCTACAAAGTTATCCCTAAACTACCTTCATATATTCACATCTGAAAAGGCTTGTATCAAAGAATCGAATTAGATAGAGAGATTTATATCTCCCAATACCGCATTTACCGAATAGAGAGAGGGAAATTTAAAAACATCAGTCTCGAAAGCGATGCTTTCTACGTAGTTGGATATTTGCAATTACTGCCTCTTCATCTTTAAAACATTCAAACTAAGGTCCAACAAAATGAAATGATTCCAAATATCTCAACCCATGAAAGGCGGTGTAGCATTCAACTACTTTGATTCATGATCCTTCACTATTCGAATCATTGAATGATGATTTTTATCAATTCCTCATCGGCGAAGAAAGTGCGTGAAATCATTCAGCCTCATCGTATCTTAATTAGCTCCCTTTATCACAGCCCGGGTTCTGGCGCATTTTCCCTTCCGATTCCCAATTCTTTGTTCCACTCCTTTCTTCTTTTCTCATACCTCCGTGATTTTCCAATATTAGTCTTGGTCTTCTATGTTTAGGAAAGGATGGTGCATCCTGTTATTCTTTAGGAAGGTCACTAAGAGCATGGCTCAAGGCAGTTTTTATTCGTTAGAAAACAAACAAAAGAGCCTACATCTGCAATTGTCCGGTTTGAAAGATGGGGTGGTGGCGCCACTCTCGTCTTCACAATTACAAAGATGCTAAATTACTGCTAACCAAGATTGAAGATTGGTGGGTAAGAGCAGAAGTCAAGAAATACGAGTATGAAGGAAAAATATAATTCTAAAGAGTCATTTTAGTAAGTTGCTTAAAGACTAATTTATTCAAGTTCGAGACGATTGCACCATTGATGCGTGGCTTTTACGGGTATCCTTCCAATGAAAAAAAAACATTTTTTCCAAACAATAACTCCTATTGTGTCTCATTCTTTTTTCGACTAGTCTAAACTTATGAGAACTTTTTTTCTCCTCTCAGTTGCTTCCTCTTAGCCTGTTCCAGGAGTTAATAAAATAATGACCCATATTTTTTATCTTATCTCCACTCTCTCCTAACCGCCTTTTCCCCTCCCGTGTTGCGGTGCCGTCCACTTTGAAGGTCGGTCAGTAATTCTATAACGGGATGATTAATTTGGTCGAGAAATTTAAGATCTGGGCGTTCGCCCCATTCCCTGTTATGCAATTTCTCATATCTCTGCCTTTATCATTCCCTACTTTTATCCTCTCAGCGGATAATTACTCTAAAATCATACACATGTACGTATATCATTCTCTAGAGCTAGAGGGAGGGAGAGGGAAAAACGAAAGAGTCAAAGTCAACAACTGTTACTGTGTTGTATGTGGAAAAAATATTGGCACAATCACCTTTAAACACAAATAAGGGAAAGTTTGATTATGGTTCGATCAGGGAACTTGCGATTTTAGAGGCTTTTGTGCTCTTGTAATAGAGTAAAGTGAAATCAGAATTGAAGGAAAGTGGCTTCTTATCCACATTGTGATAAAAGGAGGGATTTTGAAGCCCCTGATTATTATTAAATCTTAGATGATATTGCTAGGCGCCCGATTCCTCAGACTTGAAGCTAAAATGGTGGTTTCTACTGAGGAAATACATTGATTTATATGCATTTGAATTAACAGAAAATTATTGACTTCCTGGTCAATGGTGTGGGAGCAATCTCTGGCACGTGTATAGCAAACCAATAATTAATAATTCAGTCAACCAGAGATGAAAATTCTAAGTGTCGTTAAGATGTACTAAAAATATCTGATTCCGTTTCCTAACAAATAGATTTGATCAAAAAATATTGTTTAAGGTAAAGCTGGATAGGAAGACAGAAAGGTGTAAATATGGCAGTTACTAAAGAGTGGGGAAAAAAAATCGGACGTTTTCAGTACTGAAAAGTAGTAATGCTTTTTTTCCCCTAACATTTGCATTAAGTTCGATTTTCAACTTAGTTTAGATAGCTACTGGGTAAAAGTTTTTGCGCCAGATACCGGTTTCTCACGATTGAGATTTCACCTTCATGTACGTTTCCGTAATCACGCCTTTTAGACTCTAATTTGTTTAATACAGGTAAAAAGCTTATGGATGATAATATCGATGGCATCCATAACTACACATCAGTTAACTGGTTCATTCGGCGATTTTAATTACTATTCACACACCGTAATAATTTCATGCATGTGAAGATGGGTTTAGAAATAAAGCCTTGCTTTAAAAATCAAATGATTTTATTACTGAAACTGAAAGCTGATGAACAACATGTAGAGCAATTTTGTCATTTTAAATATTGCGGGGATTGGAGGGGGTGGGTGGTGGGGGGTGGGGAAATAAATTGAAGGGGCAAAACCGGTCATCGTGATTAAAAAAGTAAGTACTGACCGGTCAATAGGTACTGAACATATTTGACAAGCGTTTGCTCCTCTCCTCGGAAAGAATCACGAAATTCGAATTTTGGAATGTGAATCACCTATTTAGTATATATAAGATAATTCAAATTCAAAAATCAAATGAGGTGAAACTCCTTGATACTCTTACGTTACTCTCAGCATCTTTGTTCCCTGTTCTCTTTATGACTTATGCTAACCGAGTTCAGTTTCTTCATCAATTAGAAATTGTGATATTTTTGAATTTCTGTGACCGATAGTAATGATTTAATTTCTATTCGGTTTTTTATATAAAAAGATGGACAAATATATAACAAAGGGTCTTATTTGATATTCACTTGTAGTTTCTTAAATCACTCGGCAAGCCATTATAGAAATTATTACCTTGAGGTTTTCATGAGATTTTATTTCTTTAATGATCTTCGGAAGTTTCTGGGCTTCGTAGTGTTAAAATAACTTGGTACATTCATGAATATTTGGAGGCCTGGGGTTCTTTATAAGGAGTCGCTTTGAAATAATCTATCCTACCCTCTTATATTTTTTGAATGATTTTCCATTCATCATGCTTTGCACTGCACATATGAAATTTAGCTTTCTACCAATTACATAAGAATAGGTCTTTAATATTCAAAAGTGCAGCCACCTGATTGCAAAACTTGCGATCTGCTGTAATAAGGGGCTCGAGAATTTCACGCACACACTATTATTTTGGAGTAGTTAACATTGGAAAAAGAGTGGATAGTTAACTACTTCGGTTGACCGTCTCCACTACCCAAAAGAATATATGCCGCGTTTAGGGGAAATGCGTCACGAATGGATTCTACATAATCGTGGGAAAAGTGAAGAAGGGGCCATCAGATGAGGGTAATGGCAATCAGTCACTACGACAAAGGGTTTGCTTCGTGACTTTCACACAGTTCCTTCTTGGCTAGACTTGGCTACCTCGTTCTTGGATCAGTTTAATTATTGATTTGCTCAATTAAATCATCTTGATCAAAAAGCGATCAGTTAATCGGATTAGACGTGAAGGTGTGTTGTCATAAATGTTATGCTTTTTTGGAGAAAGACGAGATGTAATTGGTTAAGTGGTCAATGTACATGTTTGGCAATTAGGAGACCACGAGATCAATGCTCATCGGTGCACATCCAGTGATGTGGATAGACAACAACACTGGTCAAATCTGGTTAGGTAAAGGGATGGTAGAATATAAGTTTCTCATAAGAACAGATCCAGAATATCTCCCCTCTGCCAAATTCCAGCGTTGTGAATACTTTTCATAATGAGCTTAGGAGATTTATTCTTAAGATCTTCACCTGAATTTTTATGTGTCTGTTGAAAACTAGCTTTGTATGCAGTTGGTTGAATTTTCAGTTGGGTACGGACCATTTTTAGGTTGTTTAACCGCTGAAAAAGTGCATATTTCGAACTCAATGAGTTCAGAAGATTAGCTGTTTGTCTCTATCCTATTTTCTTAGCAATAGAGCTATTGGTTCGTATAAGCTAAAGTATACGCTATCGGGGAAACGATCAGGACAAAGCTATATAGCTTTCGGTATAACATTTACTTGGAGCGTGGAAAAAAGTTAATTGGAGGAATTTGAGTCTTGAAATTAAGATTTCTTCAGCGCTCCATTTGCAGTAAAAACCTTCTTAATCTCAATACATTCCAAATTCGTCTGAATGCAAAAGAAAGTACGCATCCGAATTGGCTAAGTTTAAAAAATCGGACGGTGACACCACTCCCATAGTCAAAGTTGCCCAGTCATTAGTTGGTATTAGCTAGCAGTTAGCATTAATCGAATCAACTCATCTCTGCTCCACCGATTTAATATTGTTGGCATTTTACTTTTTCATCTTCCTTTCGTATTGACGCAGTTTACTTGTCGTAACTTACATGAAGGCATTAACAAAGTTGCTTGAAATTTCGTTAATAGATTTTATTAATGTGCATTATTGATGCATCATTTACCCTTCTTGTCGCTCCAGCATCATCAAAATGAATTTAAGTCTCAATTTTCGTATTTGCAGTCTAAAAAATTGAATTTGAAAATTTCCAGGGGCTGTTAACTTGAGCATATGCAATCTCGTCTAAGTTAAGGGAAAATTTAATTCTTTCAATGCTATATTAGGCAAGTTAGAGAGGGTATTGGTTTTACAGAGATCAAAAGTAATGTATTAGGAAAGTGTTTTTAAAGATTTTCTATTTTAATCTTCACCTTCTTTAATGGTAACCTCTTTCTACTCATTATTTCGCTTTATTTGATTTCTATTGGCATTGAGAGTTTAGAAAGCTACACGGATGTTGAATTTTCGCTACAGTTTTATCAGTTACCCTTCACATACCTTGCTTGATATTTTCGATCTTAACAGACGTTTCCGTTAAATTTATCCCACTTGTTTTTCTCTCTGATTCTTCTTTCTTATTGATTTCCAGGTGACACGATTTGTAATAGCTGTTTGCGGCTTTTTTAGGTTAATATGTTAAGCCGCTTATCCTACTTCGTAAATATTCCCCCTGAATGTCTTTTGATGTCTTCGAGATAACGGATTTTCACTTTTGTAGTCCCTTATCAAAAATGTGATTTCCACCAGACTTTTTTTCTAAATCGATTTTACATTTTACCCTTACATTGAAATTTTTCATCACGAAGATGTTTGGGGATACAAATCTTTTGGACGGATGACGTTTACAAAATTTGAAATGTTTTAACTTTATCGTGGTTTATAACTGGTTGCATCATCCTTAGAATTACTGTGTACTTCATTTCATGGGCATCTTATAGTGTTAACTGAAAACTGGAAAGTTTTGTTTCCGTTGTATTTTGCAAACTGACAATCTTAATTAAGGACTTTTCCTGAAGAATTTCAATTTCTCTTAAATTCATTATCAGGCATTCGAATGTTGGATGGTACTATAACAGACCGTGTGGAAGCTGAGTCCTTGAATTTCAATCAAAATTACATCGATATTTACTCAGGAAGTTGGGGTCCCGATGATACAGGACGTATATACGAAGGTCCCGGGCGTTTGGCATCAGAAGCTTTCCATAAAGGTGCAACTACGGTAAGCAAAATATTTGAATTTATTTTAATAAAATAAATTACGAACGAAGTAAAAATTAAACATTTTAAATGTTCTTTTTAAAAAATATAAGTATACCTTTTTTAAAGTTAGGCTGCATTTTTTCAAATAATTTAATAGAGCATTCGAACTAGTTCAAGTAAACGAGAGGTTGTATCAAGGACACAATCTGGATACAATCTTTCAATATCGTATTATTTTCTCAGAGTAGAAGAAGAGCCAATTTGCGATTTCAATCTCGAAACCATGATTTTCACATTATTCCTGTTGTGATTATGTCCTTTTTTTTCTTATCTACAACTTGGTTCCCTGAGAATTGCGTGAAATTTGAACTTAGTTTTCAAGGCAAATGGATGAAATTGTTGTAGATGGTTTCCAGGAGAGGAGTTTTACACTCGTATTCACTTTTTCAATCTCTGTCACCGCGGATTCGTTTAATTGCGATAGTTTTTCCTTTTTATGACCAAGATAGTAGAGTGAGGCTATCTTACACTTTTAAAATTACAGAGCTTACTTTTAAATTTATTTAAAGTTGTATAAAATGCTCTTCTTGCTTTAGTATCAATTGTTTCAATCAATTATTATCGGAAATCGGACAAATGTTTCTTTTACTGCTTGTTTAAATCTGCTTCATGCACCATAATCCACCATCTAATTTAAATTTGTTTTCATAAAATGAAGTGTAATCTAAGAAGAAAGTGAATATTTTATTCATTTTCTCCTGAAAATAAAAAAACACATTTTGATATTAAATTGTATTTTTCTAACAAATTGAACAGAAAGGTGTTTTTTAATATATTGATTGTTTTCATCGATTGTTATCGAAAATCGAACAGGTGCTCTTAAATACAAATTAAATCTGTGTCATGGTTTCTCAAAAATCACATTGCACACGAAGCGCGGCCTTGACCCGTATTGTGTGGTTGTGGATATTAATGACTTTTCGCATCTTATGAAGTGAACATGCGGCATTACTTTTATCACTGCAGCTGCAAATTTTACTAATTGTAAATTTTACAAGACTCCATCTTCAGACACTATTAATGCCAATTTATCATTGTAAATTCCTTTAATCACGCCTTTTTGTGCTTGTTCAAACGGGGCGCAAATGACGAAGTACTCGTTTTTTTAAGAAAACAAAATTTAAATTATTATTAACCCAGGTTATGCAGAAATGTTTGCAAGTTTTGTTCTTGGATAGCATTTGAACACTCGAAATATAAATACGATTTATTAAGGAATGAAAAGGAGTTGACTTGTCAACTTTGTCATTAGGGGCATAGTTTACATCGTAATATCCAAATGTTTCAAAGCCTAATTTTGATCTTTGGGTTTTTGAGTGGGTTCACGTCCGCAGTATTCAGGGCTTGTTGATTAGTTAATTTCAGTGAATGATTTCAAAGTATGATGTTTAATGTTAATATAATAAAAAACTTTGATAAATAATTATAAAAATAATCCCTATATAAGTGGGAAACTGTTGATGATTAAAACAAACGTTTGTAATTTATTCCTCACTGATATGGCAAGGCTTTGGCAAAGGACAAACAGATTAATCTCTGATTCATTTGTCCACTTTGCATGTGAAGAATTACACTTTAAGGGGTTGGTGTCACTATGATCGTCCGGTGCATAAATCTTTCCTCTCCTATACGTCAGCAACGCTGAAATCAAAGTAGCATTAAAATTGATGAATGGGCTGTGTCCTTAGTACGTATGTGTGTATGTGTGTGTGTGTGTGCGTGAACAACCGGAAGTTTGCGATACAGGAAACGTATTTTTTTCAACTTAAAAAAGAAAGTACGAAGTGGGTAATGATGGAAATGGATGCGGTATTTTCAGATTTGTCTAGTCTCGCCTAGTATATTTACTCAGACAAAGCCGGTAATGCCTGCTTTAATCACGCGAGTCTGGTGGTTAACTTAAAACCTGTGATTTCTCAAATAAATAACAGAGATTCGATGGAGATTTATATCTTTTATTATTAGTAATAGTTATTATTGACCACTTCGGTTAATACAGCTTTTGAATTTATTGGAATTAAGTTCCCTTTTGTATTCACCAGGGGATTTTAACCATTTCTTATTCCATCACATTGATTGTCTGTCCTACCCTAGATTTGTTTTTAAAAAATGAGGGTAAAGTCAAGTTTGGGATAATTGGCTTGATTTAATAGCTGGTTATTTAACTAAATCTATTTATTAAAAAGGTCGAAGACATAATGTGATCAATTTGAAATGAAATTGAGAAATAAGAGATTTTGGTTTTAAAGGCAGGAATTTTCACATGCCCCGATTTACATATGTGCCTCATTATCTTTACAATCTTAAAGATTTGATATATTTGACTGCAGAATGGAGTTTACCTTTATGTGGATACCAGTTTTCAAGAATGAGGACATGCGTTCCCTTTATCCCGCCTTTAGCTTTTCCCTTTATCGATGCACCTTGAGCTTTAACCATACTTGATCGGGTTTTTAAAATTAAGCACTGGTACATTTCTCCCCAATGTCACATTGAGATGGCAGTAGAATTCAGAGATAGTTAGTAACTCATTCAACGTAGTAATAGGATGACATTATTCCGAAAACCGATCGCAAATTTTTAAAATAAACATAAGCATATATCTATAAACAAATGTACGTGATAATTCTTCCCTTGCGTCCATAGTTACTAGCTGGTCATTTAATCAAAGACCCACATGAAAGTGGGCGCCAGAATCTATCACTGAATGTTCACTCGATTTATGTGGAAGATTTTCTTTAATCGTCAAATCTATTGGAACATGATTGAGTGAAGTTTATGAAAAAGATGTGATTTAGCCTTAATTTTAATATTTAAATGCAATTTTTAATGATTATAAAGCACTGGAACGTTGGGAAGTAGTTAATTAGTCCAATAAGGGATGGGTGACAAATAGAAATAGAAAATAAAGTTGGGGCATCAATGAGTCATATTTTATTTGAAATCTGGATTAATCAGGTGGGTACAGTTCATGGCATTCCGTCGTAGTATTCCAAGGCTCAAATTTGAGGGCACATTTTCTCTGTTCTTGAATGTGTTCGTATTCATGAAGCCTTGGGCTTATTAACCACTCATTTAAACTAAGAGGTTGGTGAGTCCTTTTTGATGAATTTGGCCCTTCTTGAGGCCCAGAACAGCTTGTTAGTAATAGCTAAGATACTTTAACACGAAGAGGCATTCAATATATCGTTTAATGGCCGATTAAGTTGAATTTTGAAGATATAGATTTGGAAAAGTGTACCTTTGGTTGGACACTAGATTTTAAGTTTGAGTGATTAGATACAGATATTTAAAAAATGGAGGTTCGCATCCAGATAGCAGAAGAAAGCATTCAACTGGAAATTCACTCGTATATAAGATTGGACAGTTACATCTATTCCACCTACTAGTTACATAGTGGTTAGTTTGTTAAGCTAAGACTGCATTTTGTGCTTTTATTACTTCCGACGCAGAATTTTTTCTAAACACAACACTTGTTTCCCAAGAAATTTACACCTTTAAATCAAGACAATATGTAAATTTAAAATCTTGACGTTCACAACATCATAAAAGGGGGCTGATGTTAATTTATTTGACTATTGGAAGATTGTTTACAACATTCCTTTTGTTTGTTTTTAATTCCTCTCGATTCTTTTGTTCTTCTGTTCTGTCCATTCTAATAATGTGGACGGCCACATCATTAGATGTACGCCAATAGAGATTGATCTTGCAAGTCCTGACTCGGTGGCAGACATGTACGTTGACCACTGCTCCATCGGTGCACTTATGGGTTCGCCTGTATATTCTTAAACCACTGGAGGTTCCATTTTAGAGTCTGTGACATGACAGTTCTTGACGGTTTCATATCAATTTGAAATGATACTTCACCATCTTTGCACTCGCAAAACTTGTTCCTGAATTTCGTAATGTGAAAAAAAAGTTTTACGGTTTTTGAACATTTAGACATCCAGAAATCTTTATTAGGAAAAAATTCAACTGACTTTAAAACCATAGTTGACATTTATGGCCATTTGCAGCCTTTATTTTGAACATTCCCTTGACTGGGATACAAAGCTTTCAGAGATTTGGAAGAGGGTTTCTATTGAGTTCACTTATAATGTTGAAATTACTTTATTCTTAATCATAGCTGAGATTGGACTTATTTGAACACTCTTCAATGAGGAATTTGCAATGAATGCCGTTTACTCAAGCATGAAGGATGATTGTGTCATATTTCTAGAAATTTGAGATGACTAGTGACTTTCTTGGCTTTAGCGATCCCTCAAGACTCAAAAACATAAAAAGGAAAACGAGAGTGCTGCCTCCATGTTAGAATGACCATTGAGATATCTCCAATCTGAACTTTTGTTACACACCGATTAATATCAACAAGTTGACTACAGTTTTTAAGAAGTGTACTGTACAGATTAGATATGCTTTGTTTCTTCACTCTCATTTTCAAAACCATATTTTGAATATATTTGTCAACAGCTAAAACAAATATTCGATGATCTATCAAAGTCAGTCAGGAAAAACCCTCGCTCTCCATTTTATAGCCTAAAGAGTGGCCAGTCACAACTTTCCAAATTTGACAGATTTATAATTAGTACAAGTAGGATCACCTGAATAACAGTTAACTGTTGTTTGTAATTAAACATATTTTTCCTAAAAAATAGCTAATAAACATCAATAAATTTTTGCTAGCCTTAACATCAATTGGATAATTGGAAATCCTCATTATTAGTCTGGTAGAAATAGTGCCACTATGTCTTTCTGTGGAGATTGTATTTTTTATAGTATTTGCAAACCTCCTTTGTCATCTCACTTTTTTATCACTCATTCTTTTGTTTCATTCTTTTCGTTTAATAAATACGGTCATTAACCTAATGTTATAGATGTATTTCTGGTTCTTTATGTATTTATAGTTACTCAAGAAGTGTGGACGCTTTTTAATGGTGTCTAAATGTGGGTGAGAAAAAATGCTGTTGCTGACCATTTCTATTATACAGAAGATATTTCCGAAAACCTTGTATGAAAACTTTGCTAAATCGAACTGCTGGTAATTTCTCAAACAGAGAAGATCTTATTTTGCCTTGACATAAAATCTAGGTATTTGTATTCTAAGAAGAATTGAATGTAAATATTAGGGCATTTGGATTTGAAAATAGTGAGAGTAATCTTTTTTTTAATATTCGTTTTTCTTTATATTAAATTTCATTATTTCAAGTGGTCTAACAAATTTGCATGGCATATGTAATAAACGAGGAAGAGTCGGGATATAAATATTGGTTGATCTGAAGGTTCTGGGTGCTTGGTGCTAAATCTTTTGACCATCTCTTAAAAACAGACACCCTTTAAGACATCTACGGCATAGGAAGATAACTTTTGATCTGGAATATGTGCAATTATGGAGGTTTCTCCTAATAACCACTCCAATTTCTTCTAGCTCACTTCTGACCCCTCTTAATCCTCTTCAATAAATATTTTCTTCCAGGAACTTCTCATTGAGCCGTTTTAGTGTTACTTAATATAACTTATCATTTAATACACAAATAACAAACTTTTAATGCCTAATATTGTTTATTTGAAATAATGTGTTCCAAATTTCTTCATTAATTTTCAGCCAAATTATCATAAGCGTTACAATTCACGTGCTTACACACGAACTATTAGTTCTGTTTTCATATTTTTTCTTAGAAGAGACTTGAAAGATTGACCACTTTGAATGAAAAATTTTCCCATTATCGAGCTTTTTTTCCATAGATGTGCTTATTGTCTCCATCTTAAAAACCTGCATTCGATTAACTTACCGGGTAATCTCAAAATTTATCCCCAGAACCTGTGGCCCTGAGTCTAACAAGACAGTTCTTGACCATCTTTGCAGCGATCTGAGCCAATAGTTCTTTAGTAATATTTCGCCATCTTCGCACTCGACCAAACAGTTTTCAAACTTTAAGGCGTACTGATAGCCTGGCAGGTCTGGGAATCTCTGTATGGAGTTAAAAGCTAATCCCCAGATGTATTTAGGATGGCGTTTTCCAACGCCTTTCTTGAATTTATGGAGCCTTTCTGGTGAGAAGCTTGAATTCTACGACTTTTTCTATTATACAGACTTAATCTCAGTGGGGTTGGCAACTCATTCACTGGATGTGCGCCAATAGACATCTAATTTATCAAACGAGCGCATTAACTACTGCGCCACCGGCATTATACGCAGTTACTTTTCAGTCATTCCGTGTATTTAACAGCGATTGAGAACAGCACATTGAATAAATTGTAGTTCCTTCTGGTGTAGACATTTCTTTCTGCCAAAGTTAGCTGATCCCATTTAGCAATCGCGTACCCTGTCTGTGGCGATGGAAGCGATCAGCAATGAATACTAAGAATGAGAGTGAGAGTGAGAGCAAAGAGAGCGACAGAAAGAGCATGCGAATATCTATTGCTGCTACTACTACTACGACTAGCTTTGGTGAAAGAAGACGAGCGCGCAGGCACGAACCACACAATTGGCAAACAACACTGGCACAGTGAGTCAGCAGACGCTTTTGCGCTTGCGCACACTCACCCGCCACTCATCACCACCATGTGCAAAACATCACGTCCAAATATATAATAACCATA
>CAADRB010000026.1:2438756-2557864 GCA_900708905.1 Hymenolepis diminuta | reverse complement strand
AGAACTTGCGTACAAAAGCATGGTTGTTGTCACAGGATCCGATTTATTCGTATGGTTTCATTATTAGTGGAAATATTTAACCTCATTTTAATGATATGTTCGTTAGCGTACTTAGCTGAACCCCATTAGTGCATTGCGGGAATGATTAGATCAGTACGCATGCAGGAGGAAAAGTAGATCCAATGCTATCTGGGGCATTTGCGCAAAATTTCCATCACCAAATCGAAATGAAAAAATATCTTTTAAAATTTCTTAAACAGGGTGATTGAAAAGTGACTTCTTCTTGGAAAATCATTTGAGATGAAGAACACACGTAATTTGCTTTTCAATTTGAAATTTGCTTGATGTCTCATAAACCCCTCGGGATTCCTTGGGTCTTGAATATCATTTCTTGACGGTCATTACCTTGATCTGAGCATGTACTTTCGTAATGATTCAACAGCACTTTTAAACTTTAATTACTGTTTCCCTATCTTATTTCACCATCAAAAATTTGGAAACCTTTATAAAAAGTTACTTTTGAACAACCTGTTAGATAATATGTGGAATCGAAATGATTTAATGAATGTTTGATACATCGAGTGATAGTGGTTTGACCACCTTATTGTGCACTTAACAATTTGAATATTCTCCTATTTTGGTTAATATTAATTCTAAAAAAGGGCTTTTCACAGTGTCTTCTTTCAAAATGGCGGAACATTTACTTCGATGTAGATCTGCGTGGCAATTAATTAACTTTCATTAGCAATTAATAGAGATTTCTTTCGGAAGCTGTGCATTTCCCCACTTAATAACGTCTTTTCAGTGATTTTATCCGGTTCATTTGAATCCTTCACTTATTTAACCTTGTATTTCCCCTAGATATTTTTGTTAGAATTTTGATTTCACTACTTAATTGCATTTTCTTTTCCTATATTTGTTTTTGAACTTAAAATTAAGGCTCTCTCTTCTACCTATCTCGAACTTCTTTTCACCTTTGCCCATTCATCCATTCATTTTCACATTCTTACGTCTTAGAGAATCGACTTTCTTCCCCCTATGTATCTTTTCTCTTTCCATTAAGCAACATCTGTCCTTTATAGTCTTTTCTGTGGTTCTTCAAATTTAATGACTTTAAAATAACAAACTTTCATATTTTTGAAAAATTATTATTAGCTATCTTTCATAATGCAGATAAAAGGACATAGAGTACGTATTGTGCATTTTAGCTACTGATTATTTTGTATTGATAATATTGCTTACTGTCATATGATAGTACGTAATAGAACCCTATAGATCTGTCAGCATAGATTATGCACTTTGTTTTCGCGCTTTAAAATTTTATCAGCAAATGATCAAGAGGCATTCGTGTTTAAGATACCAGTTGGACAGTAAGATGTATAACCGTCATTGTTGCATAAAATTGAGTGAAATAAATACGAAACTTGAAGATGCAGATTTAACTGCATTTAGAAGGTCTTTGATGTAACAAATTTGGCTATATGTATATCCAAGAACCTATCAACAAAGAAAGAAAGGTATTTGTTTTGATTTATTAAATGTAGATGAAAAGATAGCTCGATAATACGTCGCTTTTTTAACCGACCTAACCAACTCATTTCGGAAAGATTTTCCCAACACTTAACTAGGGTAGAAAGTTAGCTTTATAGAGCCTCCCTCTTTGGAACTCAAATTTTCTTACCGCTTTTATTATCATTAATCATTTCGCTCATTTATTTTGCGCACCAATGAGTATTGGACGACAATCAAATAAATCGCTGTGCCAATGGCGCACAAAAGATGTACTTAAGATATTTGCATCCACTGAGATGGCCTATTTTACGGCTGTATTTACACTAAGCCATTAAAATGTTCCTAAAGCATATTGCATAAGGAGGGTTTCACAAAATATTTTTTACCACTCTCTCTCAGATGGATGGATGGAAGAGAATTTTCATCATCATGTCACACGAAACTGACGGCCTCCTAACTCACCAGACCTTAACCCTTGGTTTGATTGGAAAGGAAGTTAATAAACATCCCCATAACACCAAATCTTCCCCTCTGATAGGAGCAGTAGCCCGAGCAATGGAGGACATAAATAAAGACCACCTGATCTGATAAAAGCTTGCAGACTCGAACTGAATGGGTGATAAAAGCCGAACTTAGATTGATATTGTGTTTATTTGTTTTTTTTACAAGAAATTGTTTTTCTAAAAGTGCTTAAGGTGTCCTCAGATGCCCTTTTGTTGTTTAAAATGGACAAATGAGCAAAATACCGAGTAATAAATTTCTTGAGGAGTTCTTTTTAAATTCGATTGAATTCAAAAGTGAAAATTAGGCAGACAACTCACACCGACGTTGTACTTTTAATACAAAAAATTTAGCGCATTCTTTTCATCCTTTTAGTCTACCTTTCAATGTTCCATTTTCTTTAAGAGGCGAGTTTTTAATATCCTCTTCTGTATTCAATTTAGCATTAAATGGATTGTGAATGTTCATTTGAAGACAATCGCCTTTAGTTTAAAACGAGGTAGAAGTAATTGCGATTTTGGAGACGTTAAACGAATCCTTTGTGGCGGTTAGCAGGTTCGTCTGTGAAGTCAGAGTTCAGGGTTTCTGTGCCCATACGTATGTTCCTAATGGACAGAATGGCCATTGGCATTGGTCAAGTCTGGTTAATAATTGAGAGTTGGTGGCGGATTTCGCGCTTTCTACCATGAAGGCTCTATGATGCTACACCTCTGCCCAAATGAGAGCCGGAAACATTTTCCTAAACAGATTCAGGAGTGAAATGAGCCTTTTAAGGACCTTGAATGAATTACGCTATTTATGCACAGGAAGCATATTTGAAAATATCAATAATAAACAATGATAACATCATGAAGTTTGTCGGCAGTGAAGTAATTACGCGGTCTATTTCACAAACCAGGCTGAGATGGCGGCAAGCTGACACTTTGTTGCCGTATAATGGCTTACGATTTTTTGTTTGAAAAACTGCCCTCGAATTTATATACGATCGGCAAGCTGAATGACGTTTTAGGCAAAGCAGCGCAAAAAATTATTTTAGAATTTGGCTCTGTTTTGAATAAAAAAGTGGCGAAAAGCCACATAAGATTCCACCGCCAATCTTCCGTAATTTTTTTTTAGCAATTGTTTTACTTTGGAAATAGATAAAAATGGAAGGCCTACTTAGTATTTTATACTATTTGCCGAACTGTGTACGAATTGGATAAAAAGTGAAGAATAACTCTTATGTGTTTCCAAAATTATTATTCATTCACATTCTCTATGAAAATGCTTTTATCTTCCATGAAGTCGCAGTAATGTTTTTGTCTCTATGATTCAAAGCCTTAACTGCCATGCCTGGAAGCGTTTATCGATTTTTCGTCTTTTGTAACTGTCCTATTTCATTTAAATTACACCTGCATTTACATTCTCAAGCACGTCCTTGTTCGTGGTACTGATATGGATTGTCCATAACACTCACTCACGCACATACACGTTTATTATTTACCTACGAGCATGGTTTTCTTTCTCCATCCTCCTCTTTTCCTCTCTGTTCCAAGCTCTCTGGTATTTTTATCGCTTTTCTGCAATATTCAACTCGGTATTCAACTCTTAGAGTTCCGCTTAACTTAGAATTGTTGCTATCCATTGTTGGCTGCCAGCTATTAGTCTTAATTCCTAAATTGATGACCCCAGTTCTTGTTACTCCAGCAGAACTAAAACCATAGTACATCATTTAGATTAATTAATATGGCATTCCATTTGGCCACTCATCGTGAACAGTGGATAAGTATCATGGAGCTTCTTAGCCAAGAAACCTCTCTATTGTCCAATTTTGACCCTTACAGTTGGTCATGCAGTTCACTTGTTCAACGAATATCGGAACTGCGATCTCTGGATTTAAAGCCATGAAGGTAGATCCATACGCCATCGACATACGAACCGAAATACAGTGGTTGCAGAGAAAACTGGTTTTCTCTCTAGATTCAATTTATTGTTTATCGAATACCAGTGATTTTCATGGTGATATATCTCGTTTTTTGCATTAAATTCCATTTACTTTATTTCGAGGACCAATTTCGAGAAATCATTAAAGGGGAATAAAGCATTCATCAATTAATATTGAATAGGTTAATGTACTTATCTCTCCTACACAGCTTTAATATTGTTTGCTATTAATTAATTTATTTATTGCCCAATTATCACCTCGGAAACGAACACGAACACAGGACATTATAAAGCAGTCCTATATGAGTTAGGAGGAGGGGATTGGGTAGAAGTAGAAAATAAAGCTTCAAAAGAGTCCAATAAAATTTGACGTTTGCTTTTGAAATCTTAGATATAATCCACTGCTTCATATTGAAACTTCCCAGTGTTCCACGATTTATTCCATGTTTTCTGAGTGAATTCATGTTTTTATCCTCCTGAACTTAATGAGCAGTTAATTAATTCGGATGGTCGGTTAATTCTTTAGATTCAGTCCTTTTCCAATCGTTAAAGAAACTAAGAGAAAGTTAAGGAATAGTAGAGCTCAACAAAAAACTAATAAATCCACAAATAAAACACTTTTTTCTCCGCTTTACTTTTTATGAAACGCTAATATTCATTTCTAATTTTTAGTAAAATTCGCAGTTAATTGCTTTTATTAGCTACTTTCGCACGAAAATAGCACTGTGTCTACCTAACGACGGTGTACAAATTGTTT
This sequence comes from Hymenolepis diminuta, assembly GCA_900708905.1. NCBI lineage: Eukaryota > Metazoa > Platyhelminthes > Cestoda > Cyclophyllidea > Hymenolepididae > Hymenolepis > Hymenolepis diminuta. The sequence goes on along the minus strand of CAADRB010000026.1, from coordinate 2,553,171 downwards.
TTCTTTGTTTAACTGTTAAATCATAATAAATAAGGATGTTCGGTTAAATTAATTCAGTCACTTAACAAAGAACAGGCTCTAGTTAAATGTTCTCGTACGACCAGGTTCGTATTTGGGAGTGAAGTTATTTTGAAGCTGCTACCAAGAACACCTTCTCTTAATTCTACTTTGTTTACTATATTAATAAAACAATTACCGAACTCGCATTATTCCCAAGAGCTTTAATCGTATGCCTTGTATCAGAGCAATTGAAAGTCCCGTTTTCTCTCAACCTCCTGCAATCTTGTATTCGTAAATGTGTTAAAATAATTTCCTATCTCGTTGTAGGAATAATTTTTCCGAAGACTATACTATTATTCTGCAACGCCATTCTTTTTCTCCTCTCATAGCTGTTTTAACCAGTATCGTTCAAGGGGAGTGTCGATTCCATGACTTTTGACTCGGCAGATATACACATTGGTCATTGCGCTGCTAGCAAACAATTACTTTGCCGAAGTTTTTCTTTTGTCAGTGAAATAGAAAATAATAATTAAGATGTATAATGAAACCAGGTTTATAACCATAGTAATTCTATTCCATTCTTTCCAATGCATCATAAATAAAACATAAAGTGGTCTTTATTATTTTACGTGTATGTGTTATTTAAGGGGCGCAATGGCCTGGGAAACATATTTGTCTGGGCGTCCGGTAATGGCGGTCGGCGTGGCGATTCCTGTGCCGCTGATGGGTACGTCAGTAGTATATATACTCTGGCTGTGAGCAGTGTCACCGAAGACAATAAGAAACCCTGGTACCTGGAGAAGTGTGCTGCCGTTCTTGTGTCTACCTACAGCAGCGAGTCTGGAATTGTTAGTTTCGGTTTATTTCGATAGATATATGATAGATTATGACGTCATATGGGAATTTGGCCTGTACTTTTCTCTTTTTAGGTGACCACAGATCTGAACCACGGATGCACGAATCTGCACACTGGCACATCGGCCAGCGCACCTCTGGCCGTGGGAATAATCGCCCTTATGCTCGAGGCCAAGTATGTTGTATGCTGCTTAGTACTTAATAATATTAGTATCCTTAATGTGTTCTTTAGCGCCATAGTTGATGCAGCAGTACATATAGAAGTCACCTACTCTGAAATATCAGACCATGAAGTACATACAAACACTAGTCGAGAGGATATAAAAACACCAGTAAGGGGGTCATTAATTCAAAATAAGATGAAATAACAGTTATGGTAATTGAGACAACAGTTCACGCCAGGAGAGGGAGTGTAAGAATACGAAGGCTCTATTATTATTATCCAGGGAAAAGCAATGATTTGATCTTGGAAAATATCTAAACATGCAAGCAGTAAAATAGCACTATAAGGGGTTAGAAGTAAAATTTAAAATTTGCGGATTAGAGCCTCACTTCATTTGAATTCTAGACCAATAATATTTGCCACATTTATTTAATGAATACGTATAGTTGCATATTCCAAAGCCTGCGTTTCAGGACTTGGATTCTAGTTTTTTGGTTGAGCTCATGTCAGTGATGCCTGCATCCTCCTATAACTATTTCTCCTTATATCCAAGGGAAAATATAAAATATTAGAGCTCGCTAAACTCCTCAAGTTGAATTCTAATAATGATGAGAGTGCCGCGAGTTTATTTTCGCAATGATACCTGTTTAAAATAGTTTATTTACTTTGGCAAAAATATAGAGAATTTTTGGAGAATAATCCATCCATTAAGCTGGTGCATATCAGTATTTTTGCCTGTCGTTTTCTCTTTAAATATTTATGGTGGTCGTTGCGATTCATTTACTATTTAGGATAAATATTATGGGTTTATAATGACACCGACTCAACTGAAATAAAAGTTATTTCCTTCTATTAAACTCGTACGATACTATTTGCTGCATTGGTGGGAGTGAAATTTGATCAATTTTTTGCTGATTTACTGGAGGATAATTCAGGAAGGAAGGAGGATAATTCCTTCTCCATTTGAACCTTTTACCCGCACTTCTAACGAATTCAATTAAAAATAACCTAAATCTTGACCTGTAACGGTCATTAGATCGTCTATCTATTCAGAGATCAAGGGTTCAAAACTCTGTGCGCATCCAATAAACGCCATGGTCAAATGTACTGGTTTAAATTTGTTATGAAGGGAGTAGCAGTGTTGGAATTTCGAACACTAAGTCATCAGTTTTCCTTTAAAAGGGAGTGCCTTAAAACCCTTCCCTTTGGAATTGTGAAGTAGATTGAGACTATTGTTGATTGGGCATAAAATGATTGTCAAAACTGTTTCAAAAAGTTTTATTTAATTTACAATATGTCTCCCTTCTGTCTAAATCACGCAATGAAGTATTCATCTTTATATTCATTATGTCTGCAATTTCGATTGTGGCACATCTGTTGGTTCAAGAGTCTTTTCATGTTTTAATTATCTAAATTTCTTTGATTATAAGTCTTGATTATTCAAAGTAATATTGTAAAATAATTTTGCTTTAACCTTTTTGAGAATAAGAGCTTTGGAATTAATTTCTTTTCCCGATTTCATCCATCATTATAAACTGATAAATGGTTATTTTTGCATGCTGGCAATGTTATCTTTAGGAGAATTTAAAGGAGCATGTAAATCAAATGCTCTACTTTGTATAAAATTTAACAATTTAAATTTAAACTTTCTGCCTTCAGATGGAGGCGGTATTGTCACAAAATATGGCAGGAAGTCTCTAAATGAGGCTGGTCGTTGTAAAATCGCAAATTCTATTAAAATCGGCCAAATAAAACTGGGACGGGGGAAGATTTTTAAGTCAAATGGAATCTACATTGCCAATTCACATAAAAAATAACATTGAATTTACCTTCTCAATTGGTAAATGCGAAAAAAATCCTATTCATTTTTCTGGAGATGGCTATGAAATAAACATTTAAACCTAAAAAATCAACAACTCGGATTATTAAACTTTATTAATATCAGGAATACTTTGACTATGTCCGTGCAAGTGCGAATAAAAACTTACAAGTTTTCATAATGGGAAAGCATAAGAATTGGAGTAATGGGAACAAAATGAACGAGCAGAAAAAATCCCATAAGGTAAGAAACGTGACAGATTTGGGAAATGTGGATACTGGAGTAAAGCAATCACGAGTCTAACTTAATTGAAAATTTGGAGGTGTTGAAGTGTCCCTATTCCCATATAAAGCATACTTATTGCGTGAATTGAAAATTATACGATTTGAATTTTGAGATCATGGAGCTTGTTGGTCCGGTTGATTTACTTCCTAGGTTGGTAATGCATCTTTGATTTATTTGGAAGTTGCAGTCAAGAGCAGATAGTTGAGATTGCCAATGACCTTTAAGAAAGAAGAGTTCGTTTAGTTTATTTAAGCAAGCGTTACTGCTATTGATATATTGCTTAGACAAGTTGATACAGAGCTTTCAGAATCAGGCGTTTTTGTGAACATTTAAAGTAAAATTAGCGAATAATAATTAACATTTCCTTTTCCCTTTGATTATCTGTAATTATTAGCATTTGTCCCTTTCACCATTGGTTAATAATGGGAAAGCGGCCTATACACAGGGAAAAATAAACGGTAGGATTAAGTTGATGTAGAGATTAAAACCGAGTCATCTAAAGCAGTCACACTTCATTGGAATTTTGGATTTAACGGATTATCCTCTTATCACTAAATAAGTAGTAGTCTTGGTGACGTTCCAATTTTAAGATCGGATTTGGCTCCCAGGTTCTTCTGTGAATTCAGAGCAGATCAGTTTGGGTGATTGATCACGCCGTCCCAGTAAAAATTGTCCTTTTTAATAGTCAAGAACAGCCAGCTGGTTCTTGAGTAAAATAAAGGTGACCTAGTCTATTGCTCTATTGTGTTTAAATAAGTATTTAATTAATTGCTCCAATTTATTATTCATATTTCTTAACGTGCTTTATATCACTGAAGTTTGTGCATCTGGAATTATGAAAAAATAGATTCTAATGGGTTACTTTTCACGTAAAATTATAGATTGATACTTTTATTAATCTCTAATCATATTTATCTAGTCGATTTGATCAGACGAGAATTTGTGATAAAAGTATGGTTTGGAAAATGTTTAGATCATATAAAAGAGGAGGAAAGAAAATCTTTAAACTTTCGATCTTGAAATTTATCGATTTTTAGGCGACGGGATTACAATTGATGGTTCTTTATTCTTAAGAACTCCCTGGTTTGAAATATTTAAGGGATATTAAGTTCACTTAGATGGAGGATTGAAATGTTGCCTTGAATATCGGTTTTCATTAACAATAATTTAAATTTCCGGTATTACATATTTCACAAAACGTTTCCGCTTTGTTTGACAGTGGAAGAATTCTTGCATCTGATACTGCGAAAGTGTTGGCGCCTCTCTCATAGACTCAGAGTGATTGACTTTCACATTTAATCAGCTCAGCTATACTAATTAAATTATCCCCTCTTTTTAGTCCCAAACTTACCTGGAGAGATGTGCAATACGTAACGATGCTCACAGCCAACCCAAGGCCTTTCAAAGATGGTAATTTCTCAAAGAATGGAGCGGGTTATCTATGTGAGTTTTTCCCCAAATTCCACATTAGTTTATTACATATTTGACAGAAAGTGGTAAAGAAGACAAACGCTGAATAAGTACCTGTTTTATATAGATGAGTGCTTGTCTGATATATTTGAATGCATAGGTACATCAAGTGAACATCAAGTGTTGACTAATGCTGGTTAAGAGCGACGTAGCGATATTTGTATTTCTTATTAAAGAGGTCCTTGAATTCTATTCATCTGTCCGTGTGTTGATGAACACTTACCTTCATGAACTTTTGAAGATAATAGCAGTTACTGTTATCGTAGATCAAATGGAATAGAGTAGCTAATATAAGTAAGGCTGTCCACTGAGGTATACTAAAATTATATTTACCCAGATCTAGAAAAAAAAGAATGGTAAAGACTTGTACTTCAAATGGCACTTTGCCTTTGCTCATTTAGTAGGGAAGTGTGGCATTTTTTAAAGACCTTAGATATAGGGATCATAGTTTACTGCGTCAACCGGTACTATTAGCAGGGAATAAGCTTTATTTTTTGGTGAATAATAGTAATCGAACGATCTAGTACCAATGAGCACGTCTCCAATTCAGAGATCACGAAATCTATGCTTTTTGTTGCATATCCAGTGATGTGGATGGCGAATCTCACTTACTAATTCTCGTCAATAAGAAGGATTGTATAATGCGAGATTATCATAAAGGCGACTCAAGGATACCTCTTTACCCAGGTCAAGTGTTGTGAGCACCTCTCATAATGTGTCCTAACGAAGAATTAATTCTATTTGAGCATCTGAAATATTTGATTCTAACTTCAGACATTTCTTCCCTTAAATGATTAAATGTAATTAATTTTGTTTAAGTTGGTCAAAATGTCTTAAGCTCCATTATTTGTTTTTTTAATGTGTTATCTAAAAAACCAGCTGTAATAATAGTGAGGGTGTTTAATTCACAGAATGAATTTTAATATTTCGCTACGTCATCTTTATTTTTAATTCTATTTTATTTATTATCACATTCGGGTGAAGGCAATCACAGTATTCGTTACCTCGCTGGGTGGCTATTTTCTTCTAGTAATAGTCGATTTAATGCTCACATGCGTTCAACTCATTCCATAAGAAGTCATTTGATTCGTCTACTTGATTCTTCTGCACTAATTAGATACATACGTTATGGGAACATCTTTGCATGAAAATGAAAAATGTAGAATAGTATTTTCGTATGTTTTCTAAATTCAACATTGTCCCATAAGTCCTCATAAATTTAACAAAAGTTATACATATTTCCTAAGAAGACTTCACTTTTAGCAAAGACAGTTCTCATTCGTCTGGAGCTGCGAGGTAAAATAGCACTAGATACTGACACTCAGCGAAAGCGATCTCCGTTAGCTTCCCTACCCCTTCCCCCCCCCCTTTATAATGTATTCGGAGATTAAATTAGAGGAGACTTTGAGAGTTTTATACCCTCTGACTTAAAAAATTCGCAGGATTGATTGTAGAAATTATTTTTAATACAAAGAGAATCCTAGATACTTCCATCAGAATTTTCCCTGTGGCTAGACACGCTTTATTCTTCTGTACTTCAGACTAGCGAAAGTAGTTACTGACTGTTTGTCAGATTTCCCACACACAAATCTCATTAAGCTGATGGTATGCAAATGTTTGTGGGAAGTAACCATGCCACTCTAAATTTCTGAATAGTATTTGCCATTATTGTAATGAATTAGATGCCTATTTGATAGTAAATTTAGGGCCTTTTTCAATGAGATACAAAAGTACAAATACCTCACAGTTCAATATTTCGAAAAGAAACCGGAGGAATTTCTCGCCTTAACGCTGTTATCCTTGATAACAGTAATTTTCGTTTCAAACTTATCATACATATTGAAACTGCATAATTATTATCTGATGGTTACGTAATGAGATCACTCATTAAACTATTAAAGAACACTTAGACGGTTAACTAAACTATTGAGCTCATAGCTTTTCTTTTAATTCGTCATGCCTTTGTCTCAATTCCTAATATCGGCGTTAAACGGTTGGATACATAGAAAGACCCTAAGTGTTTTAAGAAGTTTCTTCTTGAATAGTGCAACCCACTTTTCACTTTTGGTCCGTTTTTATTCGAAATTCCCGAGTGGAAAATCACTCCTTCCAATATCAAATGGTCAAATTATGCATTATAGTTGCTCACTTACGTATATTTGTCACTGACCATATATTTTGCATATTGGTGTAGATTATAGAAAGATGTAAACCAGTTATTAACTAAATGAATCAGGTATCTCTCCTCTGCATAACTTCAAGAGGATTTTAAGTTCAAAATACTTGTTTTTTTTTCAGTAGCCGTCTTTAAATTTGATTTACCTGTGCTATTTGTCTTTTTTCGGTTAACGGATGGTTTTAAATAAGGACCTAAGTTTCTAAATATCTAAGAATTTCAGTCCCAATTAAACCACACATTCGCCTATTAAATTTCCATGGAACGTCATCTTATCCAAGACATGGGAGTGGGATTCGATACCCCTTAGTCTCTTTTTCCTTCCCCCCCTTCTACTTTCCCAACCCCATCCCCTTTATGTCATCATGCCGACCGGGGTTAAAGCTAGACAACTGCAACTATGTCTGAATTCATTTCCGCCGGCCCATTTAAATTTCAACGGATTCGCATACTCCCTTTAATCAACATTGTCTCATTGTGATTCATTCCATGCTAGACTCGTGTCTCCGGGGCGTATCCGTCATTCCCATGCGTTAATGAATTTCCGATTTGTTATTATTATTAATGCCTATGACAAAGCAAAACCTTTTGCAAATGTTAATCACGGGAAATTATTTGAACACGGTGGATAACAAATCAGTCCAATAAGGTATGAAACGAGGCAGGGGTTCGAAAATAAGTGGATATTGAAGTAATGACATCACAAGCCTTTATGTGATTTCGGAAGCATTGAGCTGTCCATATATTCAAAAAGTGAGTTCACACCGTGTGATGTAGTAACTTTCAATCTCCATTATTTGTCTCCCAGTTTTATGCATAATTACGTCCAATATGTTCAGAGCTCATTGACCGGTGGATTTATTTCCATCGTTGTCCAGCCAATTCGGATTTATTTCTATCTGTTTACAACCAGGAGCAGGTTGATGAGATAAGCAGCGATATATTTAAAATAGCTTAATTACTGAATCTTTGAATAATTTTGATTATGTCTACTTGACATTAAAAGTGGTTGGCATTATAATATTGGTATGACTGGAGAGAAACAGTTTTGGAAAAGCTCAGGGAGAATCGGTTCTTGGGATTCGTGAATTTTATTTAATCAGCTCTCAGCTTGAAAGAATAGATTCTATAGGCTGGCATTGTATCTGATGTTAGATTTGTGAATCGTATTTTGATATATGATTTTTCAACCACCCTTATATTTTATAAAACTTAAAGCATCCGGAAATTGAACCCTGTTGATTACTGCACCCGAGGAACAGTAATCCTCTCGACGATGCAAGAGCAATGTCGTCTTTTTCGCTAAAATTCGTACACGGTTTGCAGATTCGCTCTTTACAGTTTTACTTCAAATTTCTTTTGTGTAGGGATTTACCTTTTTAGATACAGGATTCGACATTATTGCCGTTATAGCTATGGCAGAACCGTCAATTAAAAATTTCTTTAGCGTCTTGGTCGATTTGCCTTAGCCATAATTTTTTGTAAGAATTTTTTTACTTCTTCTTTGCATCTGATTATTCAAAAGACGTTTTAGAGTAAGAGAATTGTGAGGATTTCATAGCAGCTCAAATGCGAAGTCTTCCTCGTTGAAACTTGACTTCAAAACTTCTTACAGGAACCCGTTGAGCTAGATCTTTATATTTCTTGGCTTTAAAAGAGCGTAACCCTTAGATCAATTTTTCCTCCATTTCAGACAGTAATTATTACGGATTCGGTCTGATGGATGCCGGGAAGTCTGTGAGATTGAGTGAACTCTGGAGAACCCTCCCGCCGCATCATAGATGTGCTACTACTGTGAAGCAGATATTCAGGTAAGTTGTTATACCGCATTACCACCTAGGCTCAAAAAGAAAGCGTTCTAGATAAAGCACGTTAGTTAGCACTCACTTCCCTTGGGGGAGTGTATGTGGGAAATAACGGTGTTTGTGTTAGGCAATAAACGATTACTTGTAGGGTGGAAAATAAACAGTGATAACTCGGCAATTAATATATGGATTTATTTATTTGATTATCATTAAAGTCAGAACATGATACATAGAACGGTAGAAGTATAGTGAAATCTAGGAATTACTGCGAATTAACATTAAATTGTAGATTTGTGTTTTTATTGGCTACAGGGTGTGCTCTATCTTAATGATACTAACATAAGATAGAAAAAACTTGGCTACCACAGGTCAGGAAGAGGTAGTGTCGAGAAAAGAATATTTAAATACAGAGATAAGATGATGTTTTTATAATCAGTAAGCGAAAATTGTACCTAGACAACAGAATAAAGTTCAATAAACAGGGAGAAAGAGCAATGGAATGAGTCATACACATGAACTGTGTGAAGACGGTAGTAAGTGAATAATGACAAGAGTTATACGTACATTAGGGATTGAATTAAGGGCTGATCATTACTTTCTTTGGTTTTTGTTTTTTTAATATTTAATCTAGAGAAGTCAAGATTTCGCTCATTACTCAATTCCAGTTAAGGGAAATGTGCTGGTACCGTTTTGTTATTTTCTGAGAACTCTAACGATTGCCCATCAGTTTCCTCCGAAATTGTTTAATTGATTAATATTGATTAATTGTTTAATTATTATATCCCAATTGGGAATAACAATCCAATAGGTGATGGCTTGTTTCACAGGCATTTTATCATTTAAAAATAGGGTATTTAAAATCAATGAATTTAAATGCATTTGTGGTACAGCGATCTAGCTTATAAAATATTTTTCTTCCAGGAATCTTTCAGTGCAATTTTCGGAGACGTATGCCTTCAACTTTACGGGTTGTCGGCCAACGAATGGTAGCAATAGTCAAAGCACAATCAATGAAGAAGGTGAACCGGTGAATTATGTGGAACACATTCAAATTTTTTTGACCGTGCGTTACAATCATCGAGGTCTTGTAAGAGTGCAGGTTATCTCACCTTCTGGTGAGTTAAACCCGCATTTTCATTTTAACATATTTTAGTCTTTTTTGAGTTTTTCCTTAACTCATTTAACAAAAGGTATATTCAGATTAGTAAAATATTTAGGACTGAGAAATTTAAAGAGTCATCTTTGAAATTAATCAAAAACAAAGTAGAAAGGAGACAGAGATTATTGCGTGAAAAAAATGTATTAGGAGAGCACGAAGAAGGTAATATATATCTAGTAGACGGTAAACTTAGTAGTTATAGTAGAGTAAAAAAATTTAATATGCCGAAGTAAGTTAACTGGAACATACTGATAAAAAAATGAAACAACCCAGGCAACGAGGGTCAATTCGATACTTCAATAATAACAGTATTTCATGGTTTTCCATCTGATATTTCGGACAAGGTAGAATTGCTAAGCTAGAAATCGACGGATTTCTTAACTAGCTTTGTTGTTCATCGGTGGCATACTAACTATTGTGCGTGTCCGTCATGCCGAAGATCACGGTTCCGTTTCCCATCGGCGCATACCTATTGAGAAGAATGGCTATCTACACTGGTTAAGTAAATATAGTTAGGGGGGTGGCATAAATCGATTCTTTCGCTAGGACGTCTCCACGATGCCACACTTTAGCCAGGATGAGCGTGGGAAGCACTTTCCTAAATGGGCTTGGAAATTATTGTTTTAATTATAAAGTAGTTTCGGCAATTTTTCCGAATTTTCAAGTTCACTGCTCTGATAGAGAAATTTGCATTTACAAGGAGCCAAAGCTTTTCTGTGGAGGAAGTCCTCGAACTTAGAGAATATCGAATTTTATTGGTTGCAATAAAAAAATTACGGACTCGCTCCAATTTTTCAAATTAAGGAGACATAAAATTCACATTTCCGTCTTTATTTTATTCTCAGCAGAAACATTTGCATGAATAATTTGACATTGTTAGGTTGTCATTGGTATGGCGTCACTCGATTTTATTTTAACCTAACACGACGTAGATTTAATTGCAGACTATTTTGATAAACTAAATGGTAACTTGCTTAATTTTTTATGGATACTCATTTTCCCACCGCAACATTTGTCATCACAAAGAAGTTGTAAATTATTTTTTGATTTATTTCTGCACATTATGTAGTGCTTTTAATAGTCCTGTGAAGGAATCCAATAATGACAACCATGAAACAAAAATATATGCCTTTCCGTTTTGAATATTTATATATAAAAATATATATGACATTTGTTTGTAAATATTTGTATACAATAGATATGAATATTTTGAAACATGTTTAGATATTTTGATATAAATTAATGAAGTATTGGTCTATTCGTCAATTACCTAAGTTTTCCCTCTAACGATGGAAAAACGGTTAATAACCCTGGTGATGTAAGTTAATATCGCTAAAAAATTATGTCAAAATTATGATGAGTTTATGGATCATTTTGATATTTACAAATATTTGTCAAGTATTTTCCTGCTTTTAATATTGTTATTGTGATTATCGACCGTCGGGGTTATATTCCGCACTTAGACCTCAAAATATCAACGGGCTCCTGTTTCATTACCAAGGCCCCTGTTTTCTGAGCGATTCATTCAAACATATAACTAGTAACTAGTTTGTAGAACGTGAGAGTGTTTTTCGTAAGAATATTTTATTATATAAATACTAATATATATGCATTTCTCCTATGCTGTTAGATGAGGGTAAATACCATATTCGATTTTCAATAGGGATGAAGAAAATTATATCTAATGTATTTATTGGTTAATATTTTAGAAGAAATACTAACAAACCGGCAAACTTTTCTGCAGCTATAACGTTGGGAGAGATAGAGATATTCTTTGCTCAGTTGAAAAAGTATTAGAAGTTAATGTGAGATGTTTGGAGACGAATTTGAATAGGAATGTATGAAGTCTGCAGTTTTACTCTTCGAACAATAAGTCTTAAAATGAGTTCCAGAAAACCTTGATGACTTAGAATGCATGTCAGAATATCTTAATGCCAAAGAATGGCCAAGTTCAATTCGATATCTTCACTTTTAAAACTCGATAGTATTCTCCTATCCTTCAATAGATTTTATACCATCATCTCGTTTACTGGATGCGAAAATAAACTGATCTCTTTGGAATTAAATGAACTTTTCAAACACAAGTTGCATAAATTATGATAACTGGAAGAAAGAACAGGAAAATAATTTTGTTAGTTATTTTTTTTACATTTTTACATGCTTTCTTGAATCTAGTGTGGTAGAATCTCCATCTTGAAAATTTTAACTTAGTGAAATCAGACCAAGTGTCTTATTATTTTTCTGACAAGATACTTTCTTCAATTGAGACAAGAAATAGGGGATACTTCGGAACATAAGAAACTACTGAAGTTTTTAAAGGAATAGATAACGCTTATTACAAACGTCTGCGATGGCTTTCATGCAGAGGATAATTCTCCCCATAAATTGTGCTCGGACGCATTCTGTTTATGCTTGTGACTTTCATATTTTAGTGTTCTTGTTGAGGAGAAAACGAAAGTATGCAAACTGAATATTTTTTCCTCGACGATATTAACATTTTTTCATTTACACTGAAAATAACGTTTAATAGTGAAATTATTTATCTGAACTAATGAAAAAACCTTGTACTATGCAAAATTAGCATATTTAAATTTTCAACATCTCTAAAATTTGTCTTCTCTTCTTCTCTCTCCTGCTATTTTTGGTGAATATTTTGGAATTTTTAGCTGGAATAACGTTAATTCTCATCAACTTTATTCGTTTGCATTCTGTTCTCCGTCACCATCTCTTAAACCAATGTTTAGTGAGTTGCATGTCTCATCTGAAATTAATGAGCGGATGCTTGACAGTCCTCATTTTAGGCCAGATTCATTGAATCATCAGAACAACCGGAACTCCATTAGTGGTTTTGCGTCTTAAACAAGTTCGTTAGACTATTCGTTGGTAAATAATTGATGAAATTTTCTAGTATGTTTTTGTATATTTTATGTGTGTGCGTGTGTGGGTGTTAAGACTTTTTGAAGAATGACATAGAAGTTGCTTGGAGTAAGATTATTTATTCCTTCTTTCATTTTACAATGGTTAACTCTTCATTGACGCGTTAATTCCATGATTGTAATAGTTCGTCGTTCTCTTATTTAAACAAGCACATGATACAAGGAATGCACAGATGTGTATCTCTGTGTAGGCCTCTATACACCACCCCAATCGCTGTCAGAATCGCTGTTTAGCATAGATATTGATGAGTGGGTGGCATCATAGTTAAATACAGCAAAGTAGAATCGAACCTTGATATTGAACGTCCGAGTCGTTTGTATTCTGAAATGGTGATTTGATAAGCTTTTGCAATTGCGATCTGTCAAATGGCTCTGTTCTATGATTGTTAACTACCGCAGGTTTGCTGATTTGGCTGTGAAAGAAGTGACCACAGCTTGATGTTAGCGAGTACGGGATGGGGAAATCTTTCTAAATCATTACCTGTTCATGCTGTTACAAAAGGGAAAGAGATGATATAATTTACAGGAAAAGAGATGAAAATTATATCCAGGATATTTATATTAGAAGCTACGTAGCTAGTAAACTAGAATTAAATAAATACAACAGAAGGAAGCTCAATATGTGGAGTTTAATTAAAATAAGCAGATAGGCGACTTAAGTGAATAAAGAATAGTTACTCGACAAGAAGACGAAGATAGGAAAAAGTGTTATCTGACTCAAGGTAAATTTCGGTCACTATTATGTTTCTTGATGGTTTATATGTTTCCTTCCTCTGCTATGAATTAATAATTTCGAGCATAAGCGGTGATGGTTGTCCTTAACGTTTTGTAATAAATACGATAGCCATGCATTAACTGAATTTCCAGTTCAAGCGATTAACTCAATTCTTACTGCAAACTAACTTCCCAAGTAGGGTATTAATTGGTACACTTATGTTATTAATGTCAATGCCCATAGTAATGGTAAAAAACCGTTCCAATTTTTTTATTCTAAGAGCAACTGAGATCGGTTAACAGAAAGACTAAAAAATGATAAGAGGGATGAGATTAAAAGATGTTGAGAGAGTAGAGTCAGAGAGTCTTGCTTCATTCGTTCTTTGATGTGGATTGTACAATATTTACTAAATGGGTAGTCCATGCTTCAAAAATTCATATTTCATGACTCGTACGCTGGGTTGCATCGAATGCTTGTCTACGACGTCTAGTGCTTATTGAATATTTGTTAATCGAGAAGAGTTTCTCTTGACATTCATTATTCTCTTCAAATGGTTGAGAAGGCAAAATGATCTAACATGATATTCAGTAACTTAGTCCTCAACCAAAGGGGTGTGAATGCTAAAATTTTAACTTGGCAGATCTCCGTAAGTGTATTTATAGCTCCACTTTTCACCAGTGAATTTAAAGTTTGTTTGTTTATTGAATGATCTTTTGGGTGCGTCACTAAAAGTTATTCGTGTTGTTACACAATTCCTAAGTGGACTTTGCTACAACTATAAAAACTTTTTAAATTTTTTTAAATGATAATTTGCTAGAATTTGGAGTGGTTTTCTCTGAAAATTTCAGTAAATATAGTACCAATTGCAGTTGTATAAAGTGCCAAAGTTGAATTAAGATTCTAATACTGAACCCAAAATTATACTTCAACTGTCGGAGACAAAGATTGAGCTATCCTATCTTTAAAATACTTTTTTCTATAATTACAGAACTCGTATCTAAAGTTTTGCAGAAAAATTTAAGTAGAAAGAGTTCCTAAGACTAAGCTGTCACATCGATCTTTAACTAGTTTAAATTTACAGAAAATATGAAGCCATTTGTATGTACCATGGGGTATTTAGGCAACATGATATTCAGACGCCAGGATTATAACCTTAATGGTAAGCAAGAATATTTATTAATTATTTACGACAGGGCATAAATTGTATTTTTGCCCCTGAGAAAACATTCGAAGAACACAGGTAACAGTAAAGAAGTTCCTTGTGATCTAAGGGAAGGGGATCAAGAAGACGTTGAAAATAAATTTGGGGTATCAGAAAGAGTCCTATAAAAATTGACCTATTGAATAAGATTGTATACTTGGTCCATAAACTTCAATTGGTTTATGGCATAATTTTCATTTATTTATAAAATAAATCCTTTTTTAATATTTTATTAGGTTGACGTTAGTCAGCGTGTATCGTTTGTATATTTTTGTATTATACATTGCCGTATATGAACCCCTAATTCCATTAATTCTTAAATACAGGATAGTCTATGTTAAGCATATCACTGTTTTAAAAATATTCCTTCAGAAAATTGAAATTCATTACTTTTATTAAGTTGATGTAAATTCGGAATTGTCCAATCTGCCAATTTCAGGTACGAAATCAGAGTTGATGCCCGTTCGACTCTCCGATATGTTATCGAAATTCGACGGAATCGATCGATGGCCACTGATGAGCGTTCAATTCTGGGGTGAGCCGGCAGCTGGAGAATGGAAAATTATAATCGATAACACGGAGGGAATCGATCGATTCAATCAATGGCGAACTATAAAAGAAGACTTCTTCGAGAAGTCCCTAGGCTATTGGGATTCAGTCTACATGATCGCTTATGGGACTGAAACCTTTCCCATTCGCCTGAGATCTCCTAGTAAGGGAAAGCCTCCGCCTTCTGTGAGTTGTTTTATGCTACTTACTGACCTGCCTAGTAGTTTGGTGTGCAGAATTCCCCTAAATATTATTTGAATTAATCACTTTAAATGTATTTAAACACTGAATTTTGCTTATTAGTGAAGGTTAACGTTTAGTTATTTATCTTTCAACCAGTATTTTTTTTGCTCTTATTTCGATAATTGTAATAACATGATCTTTTCTCTCTGTTAGTCTCTAAAAGAAAGGTTGAACCGAAAAAAATTAGTCACATTTTATAATTTTTTTAATCGTCCCGTAACCTGGAAATTGAAATTCAGATTATTTGCTAACTTCTCTTCGTATATAAGTTGAAAATGCATGTGCTTAAAATTAAAATGTTATTATTCCCATTATTTTTGCTGTTTTTAGCCTTGGTTTGACCGATTTGCCCAATATGTGGTATCAGATCTTTCCATTTCATCTTCGGGAAATACGGTAGGCATTTATTTAATAATTATTAACTTTTTTATTTGATTGTCGTATATGGGAATTCATTCCTGAAGTTCCGCGCTAAATGATCCCCTGATATTACTATTATTCAATTTTTATTTGCATATTTTAACTTAAAATTAGCCTCATTTCTATAAAATTTATTGCCTGTACTGATAGCATGAAAACGTTTGACCATTCAGTGTTGTTAAAATTTGTTTTATATTATCCAATGTTAATTTAAAGAGAGTGAATTAAAATAGAGAAATGCATGATAGTCTTACAGTTTCTCGATTTTTAAGCTCAATTCTTATTGTTTATTTCCGTTCTGGTGATGGGTTTAGTTATGCAGAAGCTGGTTTACATAATGGGTGGGGTTATCACATTGGTTATTTTATGCTTATTTAAGGTGCTTTTCAGTCATTTATTCACTGCGAAGTATTCCTTCTTTATGCCCATGAATGAGGTAATGATAACCTCCTGCTTATTCTTATTGCTAGAACATATAATAAGAAGTAATCTTCTGACTCATATTCATATCAAATGATATTGTGGTTTGTTCACTGTTGAATATTCTCCTAACTCAAAGTCTGTTCAGAAAGCTTTTTTCAACACTCATCTTGAGTAGGGAAGCATCTTCTTGGAGCCTCCATGGTGTGAAACGAAAATCCCCTCTTTCTTTTATTAGCCTGGTTAATCCTATGCCATCTGCCATTCTGCTCACAAAATGTGCACTGATGGATATCAAATCTATGAAATCTAATATCGTAGTGGATAACGTTAACTGCCCGCTATTGAAGCACAATTATTTCCTTATGTCACCTGCGGTAATGCAATTGAAGAGGAAACTTAACTTCTTATGATCGTTTCCACCCATATCTGTGGTGTAATCTGTAGTCTTTCTGTTGCAGGCTTAAATTTAGCACTTTGATCTTAAAATACTGTCTATTTTGTTAACTCCATTTCTTCATTTTTGGATTTCCAATTGAATTTTTACTTTTTAATTTCGACCTGGTTTCGTGGGAATAAAGACAACCAATTCCATAAAATTAACTTTTCATCACTTTATTTGAAATATTTGTTATTCAGATGTCTTCTTTTCTTTCTCTTTTAGTGTCACAGTCAATGCGCCACGAATGACTGTTGGGGGCCATCAGCAAATCAATGTGTCAAGAGTTGCAAGAATTACGTTACTGAGAGCGGGTTAGTTTTGAATCTTTTGTTTTTACTTTATCATTTTTTTGGGTTATCATTTGTTTACTTTTTCGATATTTCTTGTGCTCCGATACATTTATTCAGGCTTTTAAATGACCACAACCATTACCGTAATGCAATTAATTGCCCTAAATATTGAATTTGTATTCTGAGTTGCATGTGATTTTAGATTTGAACTTACTGAGATACAGTCATTTAATCCTTTGAGCCATTTGTAAATAATGGAAAAGGCATCACTTCAGTGCATTAACTCGACGGTGTGTCGGTGGGAATCCCTTTTCTACAGTCATGGATCTTATGCTTTTAATCATGCCTTCGACCGCATTGGTTAAAAATCGTCAAGCATTTCTCTCTCAAATTGGTGTGCTTATCTACGCTTCATTTCAACTGGTTAGGAATAGTTAGACAATGAAAATCAGGTTATCAAACTCAATCTATCCTGTTCGTGCTTGCTTTAAATAAAATCAATTTCTGGTATTTTAGAGAAGGCTACTACAATGGATAACAGATATGAATGAATTAATTTTTGAGTTTCAGATTTAATTAGAACTGACTGTAAATGTTAGTCTAACTAACTAATCTGATACTAACCAAATTTCTCATAAGAAGTACTCTCTCAAGTTAGGCATTGCGGATTCGTTAAATATTTTGGTAAATTTTATTAAATCCATTTGATCACAACAACATGATCAGTTAATGTTCGTATTGCAATTAAAATTTGGACATGAAGTTTTATGGCTTTAAATATCACAATTGGCAAATGTAGGAAGAAAGGCAAAATATGTACGTCTGCCTTGAGAAGTAAGACTATTTCTGGAGCTCGAATTTCAATTCGCACCTCCTTTTTGTTCTTAACGTTGTTAGGATGTCGAAAAGTTCATTTCTATTGGAGGATAATTTTCAAGAGAATCAGAGAAAATCGTGCTAATTGCCATGAACGGATATGTGAATTCTCTTGTAATTCCAGGGTCACACATTTCACTGACCAGCAGAAGAGGGCTAACAAATGGGATTGGGTGTGCTTAATGAATAGGTGGTCACGCCACTCCCATCCTCGTTTTAGTGGAGCGTTTAGCCCGTATAAACCAAGATTTACACCCTTAAAACCAGTTTAAACTTGGTTGACTAATCTCAGCTCACTGAGCTGTATTCACATGAAGTGAACCATTGATTTGTCTTTCATGTTTGGATTGTCTAATTAATGTCTGTCTTCATGCGTTCACAAATACCGAAAAAATCTGTAATATTTTTTTAAAAATAAAAAAAATAGAACAAAATAAGATCCGTTCTGTTTTTGTGGGAAACCGTTAAATGTGATATGTATTAAACATGTCAATAAATATTGTTTACCGTATGATTACTTCTCTGTTTATTGGAAATAAGGTATTTTAACTAATGAATGTGTTTGCATTCTATTTTTTTTTATCGCCAATCACGTGCTGGCTTGAATCTAAGAAAAAACGCGCGAATAACCACATTGCTGTTATGTAATCTTATGGGGGAATATATCTTTTTACCCTCTGGTGTGCTTGGTGAAAATCTTTCAAAACTCTGATATTCAATCGTTCATTATATAATTAAGGCGTAAAAATGTTAATGGGCGATTTTAATTCCTACTTAATATATTCCGTAGGACCGAACTGTATATCTATCAAGTCAAAGGTTACGAAATCGATGCTCATTGGTGCACATCCAACAATGTATATGTCCAACCGTAATGTTTGATTCTTATACCCGAAAAGTGATAGAATGTGAATTTCTCATAAGAGCGGCTCCCGAAGTCAGGTGTTATTATCATTTCTCTTATTGGAACTCTAAAGTTTGAATAAGTTGCTCAACAGCGTGCTAAAAAATGTGAGGTCGATACAAATAGAACTCAAATTAATTAGCACACTTGAGTAGAAATTTTACACTTTTTGTTTTTAATAGAATTGAAACTGGAATGTGGAAGATCATATTTGCAAACAATCGTTCGTGGAAATCTAGTGCGCTTTTTCAGCCATCACTTTCACTAGAATATAAAGATCTCAATTATCTCAAACCTTGAAGGATTTAAAGGTGAATTACTAGTAATTGGTTTCCATTTTCGAATAGGTAATAATATATAATTATATATACTCCCTGTTCAACGCATTTCGTTGATACGATATTTGGCTATTCACTTATATGAAATTGAAAGGGTCAGAATTTCACAGCTCCGTTATGTGTAACATTTGAATTGCATTCCAAAATAAAGGTACAAATTTCCATTGGGGATAGGATTAATTGTAAGTGGAAAGTGCAAGCATTTAATTTTCACCTTCTATTGTTTCAAATTTCACAGTGTAGCGAAGCTGAATAGTTAACCATTTAAATCGCCTCAGTTTCCAATCTACTTTTATTTTTGAAAGGCTTAACCTTAATATACTTTTTTCCTGTTTCAACCAATGAAAACTATACAATTTAAGATAAATCCATTTGTTGTGGCATTCATTTTTGATCCCTTTTCTATAATCATTCAAATTTCCATTAAGTGAAGCTGCGTCTGTGTTCGTATCGATTTTCTTGCTGATCGATTCAACTATTTATAAATCTATTATTAATATGCACTGGAAGGTAGAATAATTTTTTAATTTCTCATTTTGGGAAAACAACTGCACTGAGACTTCAGTAAATAATGAGGAAATCGAAAAGACGTTGGGAATTAAGTCAAGAGGTCAAAGAGCCTTAACTTCATTTGATTTTCGGACTCGGATGATGCAATATTATTTAATATTTAAATATATTAATGAATCTTTCACATTTCAAAATTCAAATTTCACTTGTTTTCCCTTCGGATTATGGGGCGAATTCTAGTCCATGATATTAAGTACTTTTTAACTGGCTGATTAATTGTGATGGTCGGTCTTGCCACTCCAATTCATATTTTATGCTAAAAATTTAGGAAGCAGCATGATCTTATACGATGTTAAATACCTTACAGGACCTTAACATAGCAGAGCTGAGTTAGCCAAACTTTTCGGTTGAACAGAGTTGAGCGAGCAGTGTTCAGGTAATTTAAACAAATTTGATTGTCTAATCTGAGCCATGCAGTCTCATTTACACATTCTTGGGTGTCATTCTGTTAATCAAGTAAATTCTTACGTTATTATTCAATTCTCCGCATTCTTCACTTTCTACTTCATGCTGTTGCTTATTCAAATGCAATGTCATGGATTACCTGCACATCAGTCATGCATTTTTGAAAACCTTGAAAGCTCTCCCACTTATTTTTACGTAGATATAACCAATATTATGTCTAAAAAGTAAAAATCTTATTTTTGAACTATATTTAAATGAAAATCTTGAATTAAAAATATTTGACTGTAGAGATTGAAAGAGAACGGTTTTTGGATCTTAAGCATACAGTGAAGTATGCTTAACAGGAAATATTGGTAAATATGACATATTGTTAAAATGCGGTTCTGAATATGCACGTCCTTCCACAGAGAATTGTAATTAAAAAATATATGAAATTTTCATATTAAATAATATAGAGAATCAATTCATCCACATGTGCAACTCCGTGTATTTTATTAAAAGAATTTAACTTATCTTTTGTTTGCAGCCAATGTGTTGCCGTCTGTCCTTCAGGCACGACAGCCTTAATCAGCTCTATACGTGCTAAAATCCGTTCTCAAACCTCAAAGAACTATGTAAGAGAGGAGTTGCGTTGCGAACTGTGCTCTCCCACCTGTGCAGAGTGTCTACGGCCGGGTTCTGAATACGACTGTACGGCTTGCTCAGGAGATACTTACCTAGCACCACTCCTTAGTCCTAACAAGCCAATGCCTTCCACAAACCCCTCCATTGCTCGTCTGATCTCTTCTGCTACGGCGATGCGTGGATCGAAGTTGCTAGTTGGCTCCTGTGTTCCTCGATGCCCTAGTCGATACTTTGCCAACAGGACAAGCAAGATATGCGAACAGTACGCTTGCCATTTATTTAGTTTTTGTGATAATCTGAAACTGCCTTTCTCATATTTTATAGCAGTATTAATGTGAAACTGAAATGTTTCTCACGTGCACAGGGGTTAACAGCTACTCTTTTATTGCTAATGGCAAAGTAAATATCATGAGCAAAAGTTGAAAATCAATTAAGGGTATCAAAAGTGTTTGAATTAATAATGTTTTTTATTGTTTACCTAACAGATATAGTTCTTTCTCTTGTGTTTCGGTATTTGACGTCTGGGTGAGTTTATGTCAACGACGATTAGAAATTTGAGTTGTTTTTCGTACCTTCTTTCAAGCATTTTCCCTGCGATAGTTAAAAGCATTTAGTTAGAACAATCAAAAGTTTTAATTTCAACTTAACAGAGATCATAAGAATTCAAGGCGTTGTTTCTTTTAACTACGGTTTACGGAGCTCTGCTAACTTTAAATATTTGGCTATCTTATCTCTACTGTGTGACCATCGTAAGCTGCTGAATATCATGTTAGATCATTTCGCCTTCTCAATCATTTGAAGAGAATAATGAATTGAAGTGTCAAGAGAAACTCTTCTCGATTAACAAATAGTCAATAAGCACTAGACATCGTAGACAAGCGTTTGATGCAATCCAGGGGACGAATCATGGACGGTGAATTTTTGGAGCGTGAGATTACCCTTTTATTGAATCAAACGGAGATTCTATTATACCTTGACATTGCTCTCTTTGATCTCCTTTCCTTTATTATTTATTACACGTCCTTTTAGCCGATTTTGGTTGCTTCCCACGAGTAAGAATATGTTTTGCCTTACTGTTAACAGTAATAATAATTTTCTCCCTCTTTTTATAAATTTCCCATAAATGTTTGCTTTTGGTTTATTATCGGTATTTGCATCTTAAAAGCTTTCTTCTCCTATTTAATCTCCCTATTATTATCATTTCCCATATGTTTTCTAATCGTTTCATGATATGTTACTTTGCTTGTATATTTATGCGCAACTTTATTTAGCTTTGGCATTTATGCTATGTGGGGGTATGCTTGAATTATAGTGAAAAGGTTGGTTACTTGAGATGGGCAAAAATAAGAAATTCTAATCCTCTCAATGTAGATGTTAACTTAATTGATCAGGCTAGTATAAGCGCCTCGGTCAAATACTTGACATAATTCGCGATTGACTGACAAGCATGACAAGTGTTTTAATTTTCTGTAAGAAACCAAATTGTTGTTATTGATTTTGAGAATTGCAGTTTCAATGGACATATTTTCATTCTCTGGTTATATGCTATTCCAGTTCTTATCACTGTATAAAAGTATCCACAAACTTAAAAACAAATACTTTTCATTTAGTGTTTTGTTAGGCTGTCTGTTATGAAGTATGCAACAATCGCTCAGATACCAGAGATAGAAGAGAGAGATTAAACTAGACTAGATTAGTCTAATAGGTAAATGGACAAATGAATTGAGAGACCACGTGTACACTTGGCATTAGATTGTCCAGGTTGTGATTTACCGGAGAAGATTTGACTAATCTGGCGTATCAGAATATGATTGGTCGGACAACGGACTAATCGAGGAATGACTTCGTCATCCTGTGATCTGCCAGAAGTTATGACGAGGAAGTGACGTTTCGTTGACGTGAATCCACTATTGCACTTTCTGTGCGCAGTAAAGCATTGTTTCGCCCTTATTTCCCGTTTGTTTTTAGAATTTTTCCTCTTTTCAGTAAATGCTCTAAAATTTTCGGCGTCATAGCATCCATTTCGATCACTATTTTCCAAAACTCTTGGCAGCAGTTTTAGTTACGTTTTTCATAATGATAAAATGAAAATAACAAATGTCTCTTTGGTCATCTTGACCACTTTCGAGCTATTTGGAGGCTTCTATTTAAAATAAGCCAGCAAGAGTCCATATTAGAGAAGAATTTTCAAATTAGTTCACTCCTTTTTTAGAGAAATCTATCTTGGTTTAAATGCTATTCAATTAAAACAACCCAGGGTATACACTTTTCTTCTTGATAATTTTCAAAGATTTGATAATTCTCAAATTTTGATGAGTAATGTAAATATTTTTTTTCGCAAATTCACGATACAGAAATTTCAAATCATTTCCAAAATAGCTTATTAGGTCTTCTATTCAGCGTCATTTGACCTCAGGACCAATAGTGGGTGCCTTGTATGTAGCCTTTACCCGTTATTTCTATAAATTGTTATTAAATAACTAAATTAAATTAAAAATTTTAATTATGTGAAGCTGGAGGCTAGGTGAATTTAGTCATTTATTCTACCGATCTTTGGAGTTGAAGAATACGTATAGTATAAGAAGACATGCAGAGTTTAGCCAATTGCTTTACCGCATACGAATATCGCATTAAGTTCAAAGTTGAAAATGCCGAAGTTTTTAGTCGAGTCCTTTTATGACTATTAAATATTACTAGGAAACGCCTGCTTCTAAATTTAAATTTTGGCATATAGAAAGTGTACCTTTTAAGTACATTCTAGTTTTAAATGTTTAACAAGGAAGTATTTGCAATTATAAATATTTTGGAAAAGATTTTAATACTTATATCTTTTAAATTTATTTATAAAGATGCCAAAATCTCTTCTTCATCTAATTTTATTTGATTAATTTATATTGTTTCATCAAATAAATAAATCATTACGCAATTTGTAAGTATTTTTAAATATCTTTTAATAAATTTTTTGTTATTTTCCCCCATCTAGATGCGCACCGAACTGTGAGGAGTGTTCCGGGCCGGATGACGCCTCCTGTTTGAAGTGCGCCAAAAATTTCCGTTTTGTGGATGGCAAATGCACTTTCGCTGCTGGAACAAATCGATGTCCTAAAGGTAGGCTCCTCCTGGCATTCCTCATTGTTAGAATATTTGTTATTTTTCCATTGTCCACTATTTATAGGCAAAATTTCCGTAACTACTCATCAATAATTTTCTTTAAATGCGTCAACGTTTTTGACATCTGTGGATCTCTTCGGTTGGGGTGTAGACAACCTCTGTGAAAATTTCACTAATGTTTCCTCTTTGTATTTTTTAGAATAATCTCATTTACGCGTTGTTTGGTACTTTTAATTGAAATATTTTAACGAGGGTGCAAGTTGTACACTGGGCA
Source organism: Hymenolepis diminuta (assembly GCA_900708905.1). NCBI lineage: Eukaryota > Metazoa > Platyhelminthes > Cestoda > Cyclophyllidea > Hymenolepididae > Hymenolepis > Hymenolepis diminuta. The sequence goes on along the minus strand of CAADRB010000026.1, from coordinate 2,529,121 downwards.
TATATTAGTTTTAAAGTTGATAATTTCTAGGGGAACGGAAAGTGGAATTTGAAGATTTCCATATATTAAACCAACATTTTATATATCCTGAGTAGCGGTTGGTAGCTTCGCGCCCCAAAGACCTTCATAATTGGAGAGATATGCGCTCGGATGGAGTCAATTGGGTGACAACCGCTGTAGCTATTTCATGAGCGAAAGTTTTCATTTGTTTGTTGTTTCATAAACTGTTAAAACGTGCAGTCAGGTCACTATTATTGGGTATGTCACGATAGATCTGACCTCAAGGAGAGGGAGAGAATACATAGATTTAACCAGACAAGATTAGCCACTTATTAACAGAATTTTGAAACTGTTTATACATGTGAAATTTGGTTTGTCCACATTATGATTGGCCAAAGATGATTTAATTAATCATCGGACTTCATCTTTCGACATGGCAGAATATGATTTATCAGACAACAAACCAATCGATGAATGACTGTTTATCTCCCCTCGCCATGACCTATCTTTATGACGTGGAAGTAACTTTGCGATGACGTAGCACTGATATTGCATTTACAGTCCACGGGAAAGCATATTTTCGCTTCCTTATTCCAAACCAACTCAAATGCAGAAGAAAGCACGCATTCAAAATTACATGTTTTAAAAAGTGAGTAGTGATGTCACTCCCACCATCTGTTTGTTAGTTAAAGGAGAGATTCGCATATTGCATATATTAACTTACATCAGTTTAATCAGTTCTAATTCTAAAAAAAAGCAGTTTCATATAATTTGGGGTTATGCGAATAGAATTCAATATAACTGATCGTTTATGGTACACAGATTTATGATAATAATAATAGATGTCCTTTAGTTCTCTCCCTCACCATGTACACATATTTGATACCTGTACCACCTAAACCATTTCACGTGTTTTGATGTTCTAGTTCTCTGTACTTAGAATTTGTTTTAGCATTGCCATTCCTGCATATGCGGGACGTAGTACTGATAATTTTCGATTCCTTAAAGAACTCTAAGGTGGTAAGAAATTATATTAATTGTAAGTAAAAAGTAAGGCAGGAGAAATTTTCGATCATAAAAACGCTAATAACACTTATTTGATAAAAATGATACTTTTAAGTCCGATCTCTGACATCAAAATTGCGTGAAATGTGTAGAAAGAGGAATGAAATTAGGAGAGTTCGAAAAGCAGACATCATTCATAAGCTTAAGTGGTATTTGGTCCAATATATTTTAAGATCCTTTTACTTTGATATATGTGCTTCCCTCATGTTTAGTTAGAACTCCATCCGATGGATATTGAGGGTAAATTTGCATTCCACATTGATTTTTTAAGAACAAAGATTTGCATTTATAATATTTTCATAGTTATGTACATCTGATGAAGTACACCTGGATTTGCATATTATTTTAAGGTTAAATATTTATGCCTATCGTACCGTCTTAGTTACAGAACAGTTATTTGGTTATTTCTGGACATATTATCCTAACATCTACTGTGAAACGTGCTTTTTGTTTATTTTCTACGAAAATTAAACTCAACGGACTTTGAAGATAGAGGCCTACGTTTTCGTTGACATTCGATTTTGATTGACTAATAATTGGTCTGAAGGGAAGGTAATTACCTTCCAGTTTCATCATAGGTAGTTGAATATTTTTGCGTTTAATAGTTTACGCAACTGCATTCTTTTGAATTTAACCGTTTCAAGCCAGAAATAGATTTCTTTGTAGAACCGAACATACAGAAAAGGCGGTCGTGGATATCAGATTTCTAACAGATACAAGTATGAAAGACCAATAATAATAATTTAAATCTCGCTATGTAATATTAATAAACTGGAACGAACTTCAGTTGGAAATAATCTTCCTCATAAAATGGAATCATCCCTTTTATTTCCCAGCTGCAGTTTAATTAGTGACCGCATTTGGTATCATCTGTTGCCTTAGCACTTACCACTGGCGACTTCAGCATTCGCTTAATTGTAAAATAAATTTTATTTTCTCAATTTCTTCCCTTAAAACCGTTCATGCGCTGACTTATTTAGTTTTTTTTGCTCTTCTAATTGACGCACTTCTAACGTCAGAATTCCTTTAATAAGGAATTCAGCCATAAGAGTCATCGTATTTTGCCTCTGCTTCCGAAAATCATGTGTTGTCTCGTAGTTAATTTTCCGAGATTTGGAGGGAGAAACTTTGTGCGAATTGGTGCACAATAACAACATCAACATTATATTTCATAGGCTTTATTCTCATACACGAAAATCGAAGACTAATAAATGTGTGTCGTGTTTTTCATATACTTTGTGAAGCATTTCTTAAACAAAGCGCCTGTTAGTCGGTTTTTTGCCCTCAAGTCAAACATTTTCCATGTGGCCTGGTAGTGGCATGCCTTCTTTCTATCCAGATTATTGGAGCAGCCGCTGAGGAGTTTTGCAATACTGAGAGAGATGCTTAACTATATCTCCTATTTTGGGTACGATTATCTATTTACGCAATGCAAAAGTTGACTAAAAAATGGTAGAATTTTGAGAAGGTATCATTTTTGAAAATCACATTTGAATCTGATTTATTTTGACCAGATTTATACGCCATCCTTGGGTGAAATCTAGGCTGTATCTGGGTGTGGACAGAGTTTACAAATGATTACATATAAAAGAAAGAGGAATGGTTCCACGTTATATATTTACCTATATGGATTTAGATCAGTAGGAACTGATTATCTATTTGATTAATCAGTAATTTGCAGTGGCCAGATTGAATATCAAGGCACGAAGTGTAAATTAATAATCGAGAATCCGATGCATGAGGAATGTGTTCAGGTGCACTGGAAATATTCGAATCGAATTTCTAACCGTTTACTACTACGTATCCTATATCACGGGTGTTTGTCGAGTTGAGAAACTAATTATCCCTTTTCCTCTTATCCAAAATTAAGATAAGCGTTACGAATAGATGTTAATTTTGCATTTTGCGTGATATAAAGGTTAAGAATCCGATTTGAATAGTGAAGTTGCTAAAGCTAACCTAGCCTCGAAATAAAATTGCATCCCCTTTTACCGCATATTTCGACTAATTATAATTAGCCGCCAACTTAAAAAAAGACCAAATAAATACCGCGAATAGGTAATTTAGAAAAACTGTGTCCATTGAACCTTAATAATGAGGGATGTGAATGGACCTTTTAAAGGAAAGAGAAGAACTTGTACTGGTTGGAATGAGTTGATTAAATAAAGTTGCAGCTCAATTTTCGTTATTTTAAATTTTATTTTTTTTGCAGTTAACTTGCAGTTTATTTATAACTTTAATTTGCTCATTGATTTGTTTCACTTTTCTGCCTCCTAAATATTGAGCTTTACACTTAACTCCCAGTTTTCCAGCTGTTTATCAATTTTTCTCCGTTACCTTGTCAATTAGCCACTTTTCCAATTGATTAGTTACGAACCTCTCTTTGTTCTTTTCTAATACAAAAACTCTATCACTGTCTCTGCCTTCTTCCTATCTTGTTTTGGTTGACTTCACGAAGTTCGTAAAGGCAATAGCTCAACATGTTTAATTTTGCTCTTCATTGATGTTAAGAAAATGACAGATAAATATTTGTCTTCAATTCTTTTAGGGAATTTAGTCTTATTAATTTGTTTCAGAACAATAATTTTTTGAATTTATTTCCTTTCAAAATAGATGAATGATCATCAGATGTTTTTTCTGATTTCAAAATTGAATATACTCTATGGTTTAACCATCCTGTAGTATCTTATTTATGCTCAAATACCACTTATTCTCTAAATATTATTTTTCATTCTAGGAAGCTTCCTGAAGGGCGATGTCTGCATTCCCTGTGATGAAGGCTGTGATATCGATTCCTGTTCTGAGTACGGACTTTGTACTTACTGTGATGAGGATCATCGGTGAGTGATAGCTTACTGTACCTTAGCGGGACACTCTTTCTATTTAGAAAATACTTGTACAACTAGGGAAGTCACCCCAATGCATTGAATTAAAGTTTAAGGAATATATATATGTATTTGTTTATATTTACTCAGTAATATCTTCACTTGAAAATCTAATTCTGTAAATAATTCGTCAGAGCTTGAGAATTACTTTACATCCGACCGTTGTTTTGCGTCTACACTAGCTCTAAATCTTCACAGCAAAGCTATTTTGGAAGCTTGACTAAATTAGGATTAAATTTTCCTCCTAGCATTCTTGATCTTCCAAGACTAACAGGATACAAAAGCCTTGCTCGAATGAGAAGACAATGAGTTGGGTTGAACAATTGGAAATGAACTACAGGGAAAGAGAGGAAGGAGTTGGGAAGAAGGGGATACGTCAGTTCTGAGCGAGAACAATCGGGATTGTGAGGAACAGATGAAACTTTACGCTCTTTGTTTGTTGACAATTTGTTAGGGAGACCGAGCAAGTTCATGAGTCATAGGGCGTAGGTACTACATCCCCTCATGTCTGCTTATTATACCATAAACCCTCTAAGCCCTCTAGCATTGATTTTAACAAATCCTAACTTGGATAGATAGATGATTTCTGAAGCCGTTCTTTTGAGAAACTCGCATTTAGTCAACTCTCTTATTGATTAGAATAACTGACGCAGTTGGCTATCCACATCGTTGGATATGCATCGATGAGATTTGATCTCATGACCTCTGAATTACCAGACGTACGTGATGACCACTGCGCTACCAGCGCGCTATAATACTATATATTAATATTATGCCACTTTATTTGGCGTTATCTTGGGAGGAAAAGTTTGAAATATAAATAGTGATTGTTATTTGATGAATAAACAAATAAAAATTATCACGTTAGACGGTTTTTGTATATAAATTCTTAAAAATATATGATATGATTGGTCTGAATCTTACACGAGGCTCTAGGCTGGGAATCGAAAGATCTTGTACTTTATATTTCTTTAGCAGTTCTTTTTTAGCTGCTTTACAATTTTTCCCGATTACCCCATTCTCGCATATTAAGTTTTTCTAAATGACTAAGGACGGACGGCTTTAGAGCAGAAAATTTCTCTTCTGCACATTCCTAAGTTGGGGATTCCCGCTGAATTATTAACAAATTCACTTAAAATAGTCTGTGAATTGGATGATTAACCACCACTTTCTTTTTTGCTTGCTGCAAGATGTTTACTTTTAGCCATTCAATTATACTTTTTAGTAAAGAAAAATATGCCTTTTTGGTGGTGTCGATCTTATTTCAAGATTTATCTCAATTTTTTGAAGTAATGCACGTGTCGTTGCTTGGGTCACTCGCTGTGATGGGTCTAAGACATTCAAAGTTTAAATGTCAAATTTTGACTTGACCTCATGAATGGCATTTAGTGGCGTTGTCATCATGATTGCGTGTTGCAGTTTGAATATAGTCAAGTCAATTTTCGAATTATTTAGGAGAAAGCAATGTCATCATAGAGAGATACTCAGATATACCAGTATTTCGATCATTAAGACTCTGCGCAGTTTTTTTACCAATTTCTTTGTTATCGATTTTCATTATCTTATTTAATGCGGAATAGATCGATCCTCCTAAGTTCCCATAAAGTTCAAATGGGTTTATCTCAACTGCACAAATAGTCATCATTAAACCAGATCAATTTCTTTATGAGAAATGCGAAGTTTCGAACAATGACATATCGTGCTAGTCGATTAAAAAATCAAATAATTTAATCTTGATTAATTTTTTATAGAACAAGAAATCATACATCAAATATGAAATTTAAATTATGCAGTAGCATTCGCTTGCAGTTTCTTAAACTACTCGAGACTCCTCTAAAGAACTTATGATGTCGAGTTTCATATGCTTCAATGGTCATCATATCGATATAACCTTAAATAAGGTTCAATTATTATTACTCTTAATAATATAAAAAAATCAGTCTTTAATTGTTGGAAGCAACCGAAATGGGTTAACAGGAAGTCCAGTAAATGGTGATGGGCCGATAATTTGGCTCGTTATATGAAGTTCTAGACGCCTTCATTTCTTTACAAACAATTGCTAACCGCCGTTTACTTGGAGTTAGTAGTTTGTGGATCAATTTTCTAATCTTATCTAATCACGCATATTAATCGAAATGGAAATGAAATGGTGATTGAAGTGTCGCGTTATATATCACGTCGATATTTAGTTTATTATAATTCATCCTATTTACAAAAGATTGAATCAAAATGCCCCTTGAGTGTTAAACCTTCGTATTTTGGGAGGAAAAAGAAGCAGATTGTTTTTTTTCTTATGACTAATCTTGTTTTCTTCTAACTTGAATAACAATTTTGTATGTGTTTTCGTTTTTATCCCTTATGTTTGTCTATCTGCTAAAAGCCTTCTTTCGTTTTTTTTTTCTATCCCTATCGCCGATATCCTAGGAAGACTTCACATAATTATATTATCTTTATTTTCTATCTATTAGTGCTTTTAGAGTTGCCATTTTTTTCTCTTTTTCTTTCTGATAGGTAGCTGATATTTCATTCAGAAGAATAGTTTTCTTTTAAATGTTTTCAGCTGCTTCACGTGTAGACACGACGGTTTCCAAATAATGTTATACTTTAACAGCAAAATGTTTATTTAACAATAATATTTAAGAAAAAAATTTTTACCACTTCTGCAAATTTGTTAAACATCAATTTTAAGGCAAAAGTATATTTTGCTCTCTTGTCCGCTTTATTTAAACTGGCCTTTCCTTACACTTAATATTATTATTTTTGGCCACCATTAACATATGGAATGGATTGTATTAGCACACTACTCGAACTATCGCAATTTATCCACCTTTTAATAGATACATGCTTGATGGTCGTTGCGAGAAATCCTGTCCTTCCGGTTTCTATCCCGCCTTCCGGCTAACAAAAGAGGGTCTCTACCATACTTCTGGCAACAATGGAGATGTCTGGGCCTGTGCACCCTGTCCACCGGGCTGTGCAAACTGTACCGCGTCGTCTGAGCAACTTCAGGGCTTTACAGTACCTCGCTGTAGCGCTTGTCATGAAGATCTCATTCTCGATTCTGAATCAGCACTCTGCAATTCTTCCTGTCCCATTGGGTAAAATTTCGAATTTGTTTTAAGTTGATTACTGGATGTGTTTAAATTCTTATCTCCGGGAAATTCACAAACTTTAATCATGAAGAACTTCAAGAATAATTAGAAGAGTACAGTAATAAATGTCGACGTAGATAATAAAAATCAAAATTCAAATTCGATTCGTCAGTTCGGCTACTTTTTTGATTTCGCTTGAAATTCTGTTCTTAATATTTACGCCAGTCCCTCTAATCGATTAGTCATTTATTCTCTCATACTTTTATTCTTTTTTATCTACAATACGGGATCCAGAGTATATCCCAACTTCCCTTCTTTGCTCAGTAAGTCAATAAAAACTGCCTATTAGAAATTGAGCAAGCAGATTTCCTGAAATTCAGTCTCACATTTATACGTATTCATTATCTCTTCAAAATATGACTTTGGGTAAATTGAGACTGGTAGTAAGGATTCTAGCCATTCAATGCTTTCCGATAGCAGTTTGGTGCTGTGGAACCCCCAGTTAGCAGTACGAAGTGCTTATTTTTTGTCAGTATAATAAGTTCATTTACTCGAAGAATGTACCGAGAGTACGAATTGAACCACAAGGCACATAGCTTTAAAAGATTATCACAAAGCTTCGCAAGATATTATGATTACCTTTTTGCATTTCGACACTTTTTTGCAGGTTTTATCATTTTTTCGGAAAAGTATTAGATCAGTCCCTAAACTTGGTGCACTTATACGAAAGCGTACACCCTGTAGCGTAAGATATTAAAAAGTGACTACATTTGTTCTTTAAAAAATTGTATCCGGCGTGAGATAGTTTTAAGTGGTTTCACGACCACCCTTTTCCATATACCACCTATAACAAACACCTGTAGGCTAAGAAGCGGATCATATGCGATCAATCCATCTGTGTCTGCAGATCTCACTTTAATGAGGGTTTATGGTCCATACTTCGTGCAAAAACATCTAATGATCACGAATTTGAGATATTGTTTTCCTTGTGAGATTTAAAAACGTTTTGTTTGTTGATAAATCGTCAAATGCCAATTCTTCTAATACAATCAAGTTAAAATCATTTTCCAAATAGAATGATGATGTTAAATTGTATCTTTAATTCTCCATTGTTGGATCTGCTGCAGGGGTGATCGAGGGGTATTCATTATCAGGATTAAATGATTTTTATGTCAGTAAGTATTTTTGAGTAAGACGGTTAAATTAAAATTGAGAAGGTAGGAATGGTAATCTTATCATGGAATGTTCTGGAAAATATTTTTCAATTCCTTCTGGTATCGTTTTATTCGAAATTTGCGATGAAGATTACCTCACATATGTGACAAAAAGATAATCGATGCTTTTTTGTTTCAAGATCTTCGTCTTCTACCGTTTCCCCTGAAACAAGCACAAAAAATTTTAAGTCGGTTGATAAACCATGTTATTTCAGGAATAGATCCAGTTTCCATGTAGGCTACAAAACTGTTCATCATCCATGACGTTAGCCATTTTCGTTTTATCAGCCATATAGGATCATTAAAAATGCTATTTTAATTATTCCGAGTTCTTTCAGAGCGTATATCCATACACTGAAGTTCGGAGTATCGAACTAATATTTCCTTGTATCGTTATTGAATCTTGATGCACCATCTCATGTTACCATTTGAATATCTTATTTAAATATAGTCTTAGTAATAGGACTTGTGCATGTTATGTTTCAATCAAAAAGACGGATGCATATCAATTATCAGTTATTCTATCGAAAGATTTATAATTATAACAATTCCGAGGACTATTTAGGAAATCGTTTTCCAGCACACATTCTGAAAAAAGGGGAGTGACATCATTGAGTCCCTCTTTGATGATAAACTAGAAGTCTGCCAACCCCTGTATTAGCCAGACCTAACCAGTATGGTTGACCATTCCGCCCACTGTGTAAGCATTAATATGCGTTTAATTCGTGACCGGCACAACAAATCTTTTCTAACAATTAGGTGCTACTTTTGATACACATTTTCATCATTTTCTAACACCCAAATGGTGTCGATTGAGCATAAGTAGCCGTTCTGTCGACCTTAAAGCTCATCATTATGAATGCCAGATTGATACAATTTGATGTATACGTGGTCGTTTGTATAAAAGTCACACTAGAATGTCATTCATAGTTCTTTCATTCAGAGCGATACTATATTTTGAAGTTGCATAACTGATTTTGAAGGTTGTTAATGGGCAAACTAAATAAAGTAGCAGGAAATACTAGTGAATATCCCTCATTCTGAGCTCGGAAGAGAGTAGGAGTAAATATCGAACTCCAAAATCACCTCCTCTTCAAATCAAGCTTTATATAAGTCATTGTGGAGTCCAATTAACATTGACGCCATATATCGAGGACATTTTTGGTTAGTCATAGCTACTCTAACTTTCCATTAAGAATGGTATCTCACACAGGGAATTTGGATTCGGGTCAGTCAAAGTTGGAATAACTGAGGAAGGAAATACAGGTCATTTCCTAAAAAAATAGGTTCAAATCATGAAATCTGCAAATGGCCTTTTAAACATCGTAGAAAGGTCTACAAACATACTAAAAATTTGATAACTTTTCACTTCACTGTAACAAGCTGTAAACAAATCAGGGTGGCATGACCAACCACGGTAATAAATAGACCATTTATCTGGCTCTTAATATTTTGGAAATAACTTCATCCGTGATTCTGAAAGTTAATTTATGAAATTTTAATATCAGGATATTACAAAGTTACTTATATTCCTTATGAGAGCATAGAAAAATCAGTGCTGCCACAATTCAAGTATAAAACTTCCTACCTTTTCTTCATTATTTACTTCTTCTTGACCCCATCTACAATTTCAACGCTTACTGGATTCACTTACTGTCTCCCTTAAAACTTGTAAAAGTTTTCGACACTGCCACGAGAAATAATAATAAATAACGGGATTGTTTTCTGACAAGTTCCGAACTTTAAAGTCATTTAAGTGATTTGGTTTATTTCAGTATTCTAATAAAATTCCCTAATGAGCAGTTCATTACATTTGTAAAAGTTTCAAATACATAATCATGTATTCTTTCTGTGGGATTCTCTATCTCCTCTAGCCAGTTCTACCTAGAATTTATTATAACTCAAAAAAATATTGTTTTACCTTTCTTATGTATTTATTTTGCTTTTGCAATAGAGCCTTCAGTCCAAACTGCTCCCGGACCTGCCATCCTTCCTGTTTGACATGTGTGGAGGATTCCGATTCCTGTCTTCAGTGTCCTTCGGCCACTTATTTGGCTTTTGGTGAACGTGAGATTAACCACATGATGTCCTATGCAAATACAAATATTGACGGTTACGGCTGTGTAAATGTCTGCCCAGATGTTACCTATCCATTTCGAATAGGCGAACGTGAAATCTGCCTTTCCTGTCCCCCCCTATGCAAATCTTGTTCTGGTAAAATATACACTACTTACTAATCGACAGTAGAGAGTTTATTTTAATTGTTTTCTTTCATCCTAGGTCCGGACTGGTGCACCTCATGTAATGAGGGCTATGCATTGAACGAAACTAGTGGAAAGTGTGAGATAGAACACCCTTGTCCTCAAATGGCCTACTTTGATGAAAATGACAAAGTAAGTAGTTTACTCATCAACGTTCTATCCATCTTCAAATAATTAATTATATTTTACCTTTAGCAATGCCGACCTTGTCACTCTTCTTGTGCCCGATGCCAAGGTCCCAATCCCACAGATTGTCTCGAATGTCATCGAATAGTTGGCAGCAATTTAAATCCCTCACCGGCTTGTCTACCAGTACCTCAATTTCCCAGATTTATGCAATCCAATGGAGCATACGAATCCAATACATTCTCGGGACCCTGCATACCTTGCTGTCATGTCGGACGACTTTTGGAAATTGAATCACCCAAAGATTGCTTCTTCTGCCTTCCTAATGAGCGTAAGTTTTCCTATTCAATTACTTATACAGTAAGAATGAATGTATTTCCGATCTCGGTTTTTTTACAATTTTTGGCTCATTTAAATCCGTATTTGTTTTTAATCTCAAATTTTTTGTCACTTTTGTTAACATTGACCATGAAAATTTCTGAGGCATTTTTCAGTATTCGATCGGTAATCGAGTTACATTACTATTCTATAGACATTTTATTTTTAGGCGCAGCAAGTGATAATGAAAATTTATCGTCAATTTTCAGTTCAACGCGAAAAACCCGATGAAGTGATTAACGCCACAAGCCAATCAATAAACGAAACCATTAATTATTTATCGAAATCCTGTCTTACAAATACGACGATAAAAGCGCGTTCATATTATCAAACAAATTTGCACGGACGCATTACGTAATTACACTTACTACTGAACTCCAATCTAATTTGCCTAATGTGGCTGAGCCCATAAATCGTGGCACCATAGACATGCAGCACATTATAGGGGGTTTGTAAAAATGTGTCACACACGAATGCTTGCATAAAGCGAGAATTTGACTCCCTATGCGCAGCCAGTGTTCATATGTGTGAATAAACACACATGCATGCCTGCCCACTATGCTTGGATTTCGCTCTCTCGTATGTGTGGCTGCTGTGCTGCGCATGTGCACAGTAGTTAAGATAAACACGATGGGTGCGTACACGGACAAACACGGAATACTTATGCACCACCATCTGCAGCGTGTGCGTCCCATGACCGCTAACTGGACCGTGGTCGTGTAACTGTCTCCTTTTTCTCTTTTAGTGAGAGCGTGTGTTTGTGCGGGTGTGGGGAGAAGTTAAAATGAAGTCGGTGCTGCTTGTGTGTGTACCTCCTAGGTAGCCTAGATTTTTAGCTAATTAACCACTAAGCCATCAAGATGTACCGATAAATAAGGTAAAGAATTGTGCAAGGGGGCTTTGGTGGCTCTTATTATAAGAAATTTAACCTGTATAGGATATTTGGTTATTTATATTGGAATAAGAGAAGGAGGGAGAGCATACAGAAATTGAGTTCTAATTTAACAAACTTAGAATTTTTGTATCTGAACATGGTTTCTCATTTTCCTATTATAAATAAGCAAGTATTTTAAATTATAAAACATTCATCGTGATCAGTCCATCATAAGCCAACCCGAAAATCTGAAGCATTAAGTAATTGGCATAAAGGCTAACCAATCGGATTGTTTACCGAAGTACACATATAATTGCTATGGGTTATTGTCATATCTTCTGAAAGCTAGTTATTATCGCCTATGGTCGCTATAATCAGTGACCACCTTAGTTCTAGCGATTTGTTCAGACCCGAAGTTATGGAAATTGAAGATTAGATTTGATGATTGATGACTAATTTGATTGGAAAGAAGAATCTAGCCATTTTGTCCTTAATTTAAAAAGGATTAGGGCGAATTTTATTGAATGTTAAAGAGCCAATATTGAAGGTGGTATACTAAATCAGATCCGTTGCAAGTCGAATTAAAAGAAAGATAAGTACAACTGAGAGGAATAAGTTGCGCCAGGTCAATCGAAAGTTAAATTCAGCAGACTCTGCCAGCGTTTTATCAGGTCACCAGGGGGTCTTTGATGTTGAAATAGGAAATTGAGGATAGACCGAATCGAAGTGGAAAATTGCTGTTAAAGTATTCATAAAAAACGTTTGAAAAATGAAATAAACTATTAATTCAAAGAAATTTAACGAAGATTTGATTAAAAGTTGAAATGGAAATGGCATGCTGAAGTAGGTACAGCAAAGTATCTTGAGCACTGTCTCTCATTAATTTCTATGAGTCAGCTGAAGATTAGAAAACTATACAAGCTTTGCGACCTTCTATTGATTGTAATACAGCATATGGTCAACTTCTCGTTTAACGCTAATATTTTTTCCAATCCGCAAAGCAAATGGCGGCTGACTTAGCCACATTCAATCACCCTAGAATATCGAATTTCTCAAAGAAAATTTCAATTATACGCCGTTTACCATTCTTATAGCGGTCGTTTCCTACATATTTGGTTATTTTGGGTCATTGCTCCTATTTGGGGAGTTTAAAATTGTTAAGAAGACTCGATTTCTTTTATAAAATTATATATTATGATGTTTAGTTTATTTGAAGTTTAAGTGCAATGAATTCTTCACTTTCTCTGCCATCTCAGTACATTCACAATTCACTAGCACCCATTTGTTTCCTGATTTATTGTGCTGCGTTTCTTAGTCGCCCTCCTTCGGTTGGTAGAAAGTTTCGTAAATGGAACGTTGACTAATTCGTGTTTGTACGCGCAAAGGGTGGAGGGGGTTCAGTAAAGACCGAGATGATTGTGTATGGTGGGAGGTAGGGTAGGGTTGGCTTGGGAATGGCGCGGAGGTTGGAAGAGGGTAAATTAGTGGAAGGAGAGACGGCCAAGGTGGTCTCTTTAGGGAGGAGGGAGTACCAAGTTTCACCTGTCCGGTTGCTAGTTCTCTTTTTGAACGGCATTCAATGTACACCTTAATGCTACTGCTGATTTTTCTTCTCTCCCACGCTTTACTAGCCGGTTCCTCCAACCTTCTTTCTTAAATTGCGAATGTGTAATGACAAATGTATGTACTCATTTAGCATAGTCGAATTTAACAGTTAAATGGATAATAGTTTGTTAGCCCATTAGGAAAAATCGAATCAAAACTCTCTTCTGGGGACCTTCCGATGGGAAATTCACATTCTTTCCATTATTTTTTAATCAATACGGCGAGTTGTTCTATTCACCACAAGTGTGCACACGAACTCTCCAATAAAAATTCGAAATTTTCGCAAATACACGGTGGGAGGTCCGAAGTAAATCAATAAATCGAAAATCGTTATTGATGCACGGGTGCTCGCTATTAGAATACATAATGCGCAAATTACTGAAATTGCTAATTGCATTGCATAACTTCGAAAAATATTCCTAAGTTATTGCACTTCCAAGCTTCATCAACTGCTTTGTCACAAGATGGAGAAGGAGACAGAGACGATGATGTAGTATTTATCGGAGGAGAGAGAGGGAGAGAGCAGAGAGAAGACGACAGTCTCGTAACCATTGTCAGGATAAGGATGAAATGGTATGTTTGTTAAAGGGAAAAAATGGGTAAGCAGCTTCCATGTCGAAGGATGAATCATGGGCGGATCGATGTAAAAGGGGTAGAAAAACGATAACATAGATAAATAACCTTGGATATTGTGTCCTGACCATGTGATAAACTCCCTTTTAGACACGGCAATTCGGGTATGATTGACTTCTTCCTGTCGTCAAGTGTATCAATTTTGCCTGTTTAAACGGTTGTAATTAACACAACATAATAAGATGCTATCTAGTCGGGACGTGTTCACCTTGAAGTCGAATTATCTTTAGTTTTTGATATCCAAAGAGAAGCCAATTGATACTGACTAAAATCTAATAAAGACTAATTAGCTTAACCAATTAATAACAATCATCTTCTTCATTTCTTCAGCCACTTGCACATCGTGGTCATTGATTGGTGGTGGTTTCGATCTTTATGGAAATCATACCTACCAAATGGACTTCTCCAATGCTCCAAAGGAGACAATACCCAGTCTCTGGAACTGGCTGAAATCAGATCCAGTTCGTTTGAGTTTCTTTATTACAGCCATCATAACGACGATTATCGCCATGGTCTATCTCATTTACCACGTACGTGTGCTTTTTAATTGATTCCTAAGTTACTTCTTGGAGAGATTAATTCTGACGATTCTCACTCTTTCATTATATTTTAGTTGACCAAGAGGTTCCTGCGAAAGCAACATATCCGTGACTACCATTCATTATTTTTACGAAATGGTGAAACCGGTTCACGTCTCTCCCAACGATGTCCAGAATCAGGTAGTTCGCCGGTCATGTGTATCCAGACGCCACCCCCGGGTAGCAACGGTACAACAAACGGTTGGGTACCTAGCCAAAGAGCTGAAAACCAGTCCACCAATCCCTCTTGTTAACGCACGAAGTCTTTGTTATCTCATATCTTCAGGACTACAGGAAAACAAGATGTACCCTGTCCCCTCTGCAATCCTTTTCTCTACTTCTTTTCAACGAACGACGCCGGTATCTTTGAGCTTAATACATACCCAGGCATACCCACAGTGCCTTTATTTAAGTCAATGAGACTGTCACTTAAATTGAAATCAGTAGCATATTACACTGAAAGAAGAAAGACATCGGTCTCCCTTTTCTACACGAGGCTTCTCCTACCCTCCCCACTAAACTTTGCTCGCACAACTGCAGACATCTGTGTTTCCTATTTTTATATTTAATTTTTTGTTAGAGAACCGGCGTTGAGAGAAATGTGCAGGGATTTGATATCTTCTAGTCTCGACTCCCCCCAACCTCCTCCTTATTGACCGATCTCTTCCCTCATTCCCTGCTTTATCTCTTTCCTCTCAAATCTCATAATCGTAATTCCTGCTCTCGAATGCCTTATATGTAAGAATGCCTTCGTATTTGTGTTTTGTGAAATCCCCTGGAGCTTTTTTTGGACATTTCTTTTTAAGAAAACGAACTATCTGTGCTGATGAAGTTTGTACGAGAAAAAAGGTAATTTGGCGAAGCTTATATGTGCTGTTTATAAGTTATTTAAAAGGTTTGTTTTGTCTGAGGTGTTTTCGCATCTCTCTGTATTAGTCACCATTATAAGTGGAAAAGTGAGAAAATTTTACATACTTGGTAATCATTATAGCTTGTATTACGATAAACAGTTGAAATCATCAAATCGGAAAGCATATCCTCAGATATCAGTTTTCAAATATTGATTTGTGCTGTATTTTGAATAAAGAATGGAATTCCCCGGTGTTTGGTGATTCGAAAAGTTACATAAGCCTTTATAAATTTACAATTACAATTTTGTCGTGGGTTTTCATTCTACGAAGGCCCAAAATCATTTGAGGTGAAAATTAATCAGAAAATTATAACTCGCTTCTTTTTGTTAGGCAAACTTGAGTTTGACTTCCATAATAATGCAGCTATTTTTTCGATAATCTGGTGCAAATTTCTGCGTCACAATTGATCTAAACTATTCTGTTTAATACCCAATAGAAATATTAGTGATGAAAGATTATATTTAAAGTTGTTTATAAATATTAATACTACAAAGGGAGGGGAGGGAGGTTGCATGTGAATCAATGTAGAATTTTTGCCATGTTTAGGCCCATTCATTTTATCACAATTTCAATATCCTGATAATATTTTTGCGTAATAATAGAGAAAGCACGAATGGTACTGTTCGGAAATGAGGATGCAAAGCTGCGCGGGGATATAATATGGGGAAAGGATGAAGAGATATAGTCTATTGAGTTAAAGATTTTGACTTCTTTATTGCTCAGGTCAGAAGAATAATATGCTGTTGCCTTTATAAAAACCCTTGAAGAGACTCGAATCCAATTTAATTTTCCTAACCTATTTCACTTACAGTACAATTTTTCTCTTGGTTAGCAGTTCAACATGAACAGTCAAACAAAAAATAATAATAATTATTCATGGGTTTGAATATACACTTTATGCACAAAATATTACCTGATCGTGTCATTTAACGGCGTTAATTTGAATTTAGCAATATTTTTAACCCTTAATGATGCCGTAATTTCTATTTTGTTTACTCGATCTAAGGTGTGAAATACGAGTGAATCGTCACTGATAATCGAAAACTAAGGTTGGATCGCGTAACCATATTCCTAGCATTAGATGAATGAATAAGAGAGCAGCATAAATTAGCGTACATATATTAAGGATACCCGTGATTATCATAATGAAGACACTCTGTATAGTCTAATTAATAAGACAAATAGAAATTTAAATGTTGATCTCAACGAGTAGTCAAGGCTTATGAAATTGACCCGTTGGCTAACAACTTCAGAATTATATTATGCTAGACCAAAATTTAACTTCTAGGAACGAAATTTTCACCGTACTGTTTTGAATTTACGATACCCAAATGCATGAATTTGTTTAACAGAATAACACCCAAGAATTCATGAGTGTCATTGCACGAAACCGTTAGTATTCCACCTATTTCATAAAGTAAAGAGAAAGAACTCGATAAAATGGGAATAACCAAATAATTTCAACCAGTGGAAGGTTGATTCAAACACGGATGCACTTGCATTTTATCAAGTATTTATGAATAATGATTAAATTGTTCCCTTTATGAAATGTCTATTTATTCTATATTCTCCTCAATTATTATTGAAATATTGATTAATTCTCAAACTGTTTAGGTGACCTAACATGAATTTCGATATACTGTACACCGTTCACAATAACAACGAAAACTTGCGCTTTCCTCCTTCTAGCTGGAATATCGGGTTTCAAGATTATAAAGCATTTAATGAGACTGCACCCCGACACGCGAACGAATAGTGAAAATCGAGCATGCATTTACATAACTTCATCCCTTCTAAGCTTATTTCTCATCCATTTATTCCTTGAGTCATTAAATTTTTGTGCGACGTGGATTTTTCATGATCAAAAAAATTTCGTCCGTCCATACTTCGGAAATCTGTTAAATAGAAAAAATAAAATGGTGAAAAATTTTTTTCCAATGTTTATTCGTAATTTTTGGTTAGACCATGCTTATGCCACTCAGAAAGTCTTTTGACTCCCCCCTATTGTTTATGAAATCCACAATTTATAATCAGTTCATATTAATGTAAATCAAAATCATAGCGGAATAACCACCATCAGAGGCGTTTTTCGCTGATGTCTGATATTATTTACTTGCCCATCATTCTGGTTATTTTATTACGAGTAATTAGGGTATTGAAATTCACAATATTGTTTTTAAATGGCGTTGTTGGATTTTACCTGGAGTGAACTCTGGTAGATTCCGCCAAGTTTATATCCCGTTGCCAGTCTCATTAATCTGCTTATGACCGCAAGAAGATACATATAAATCAAAGTGACAAGACCCACCAAAAGCTAGGTCATCCCAGACAAGAACTCATCCTGAAACCCAAATCATAAATATTGACCTTCAAACGTTGGGTAATGCAAGTTAATTATACCCTTTATGTTAATTAAAAAAACTCAACTTTCAGATAAAGTAAGACACTTGATATCCCGAATTCATTCGCTGTTGCTCTTCGCCCCTACATCTTCATCACATCCCCGGCACTTTCGCATGTTCAGATACACCTCTTTGATTAAAACTTGTAAAGGCTTTTTGAAATGCCACGGTCAATAATAACAAAGTAATGCTAAGTAATTATTTTATAGAAAGGTCCACAGATATTTCCATCGAGGTGTCAGCAAATTGTAGGGAACATTGAGCTTATGTCAAATACCTGCTCCAGATAATTATTCGGAATGAATGCAATCAACAGATTAACAAACTCTAAACATCCTGGACTTTGACACACTCAAAAACCTAAGGGTTAAATTTGAATTGTGTGATACTAGGTACGGTGAACTTTACCCATTTATTGAAAAGTGGACCTTTTAAAATGGCATTAACTATTCATGTGAAATAAGACTCGTTTGACACCTTGACTTAGTTCACTGCTTCAACTTGACCTCCCTCCTTTCGCCCTTCTTTTCCTTTATTGTATCCTTTCTTGTATGAAATTTAAATAACTTCCCGTGAGTAAAACTTGTATTTCTTATTTGTATTAGGTAATAATAATGACAGCAAAACACATTTTATTCAGAGGAAGCAAGAAAAATACATTTTAGTTAAAAGTGTTCATTTGTGTTGTTATTCGATTTTCCTTAATAAGTTCCAAATCGAGCTGTTTAAAGTAATCATGAATTTACAGTTAATACCTTTTGTTTGAATGGTAATCAATGTAAATATTTTACCGCACATTGTCGTGGTATCAAAATGGAGATATTAATTATGAAAAGTCATCCCTTCATTCATCTGTCATTAGACTCGAGTGGACAAGGCTTAAGTTCATGTGAAACTTGTTTACCATAAATCGTCTTGATTTGCTCTGTTGATTGGCATTAAATTCATTTAATACATTAAAATGTTTGTGTAAGTGTTTTTAGCGTTACCTGATTTCAAGATGATCAGAGTTCAATGTTTGGTTTAAATGGATATTGTAATAAACTATCTTCTTAGCAATATCAATGGGAAGGAATTACTTCAACTCTAAACGCGTACTTAAGTGTTACATATAATACAAATTTGAAATAATGATTAATAATAGGATACTTGTACTTTCGAAGAAGTCATGAAATATTTGTTTAAGTGAATTGCTGCAATCGAGGTGTATGGCCAGTACTTGGATTCATTTAACTTGTCAATAAGACCTGGACGTGTGCCCATGGATCAGATAATGAAATTTTGATTTTAGGAAATTTGGACAATATACAGTGAGAAGTTTGACAACTCAATGTATCCTTTAAAATTCTTGATGCCAACTTCATAATCTAATTCTTCCACTTCTTGTCTATGTATATTCAAACTCGTTTAATAAATTATTTTCATTTGCTTTTGCTTGATTTACCTCTTCTGGATTTTGTGAATTTGAGGATTAATTGCATGTTTCTTACTTCTTTTCAAATAAACTGGATAAAAACTAAGATAATTAAAAGGGCAGTGTTTGCGCAGTTACTTTTCAGCTTTGTTTGGTAAGAAGTGAGAAAAAATATCTAAATCATTCATTTTTCACATATTTGCATGCTTTACGGTGTGATTTCAGACCGCATGTATTTAACTAGCCCATAAATTTCAGTATAACGTAATGCTCTTTATTTCAAGATCAAGCAGTGATTGAAGTTGTCATTTCATTTTGCAGAGAAGCATGAAAAGATCAAATAAAACTTGTTCAAATTTAAACGTTTGATAATACTTTAAAAGACAATTAACTTAAAAGGTAACATACCTTAACCCTATCAGTCAATACATTTATCTTGTGGTCAGTTTGCGTCCTTCACATTATGTCGTGTCCGCCAACAAATTGAAAGAAACCGCGATGGAGTGGATGGATGATTGCGGGAATCACACGAGGTTCAAAAATAAAATATTTATCTCTGCCTTGTTGGTGCGCATACTTGCACACAGAGCGATGCATTTTCAAATGGTTAGTTACCACCACCATCATCAACCCGTGTGTATGGTTGTCATTATAACAGACGGGTGAGAGTGAAATGATGAAGTAGGGGAGGGAGGGGAGGTAGGCTCGTAATTACTACCGGATGGATTGTGTAAATAATACAACCAGCACACATACACATAACATGCGGACATACATGAGTTGCATCCATTTGGACCATTGGTTTGTACCTGAACTTTTTAAAAGGCCTTTTTGTGTGTGCCCCTCCCTTTTGTTCAGGTCACCTGATACTTGTCTTTATCAAATAGCATAGTATATATTATATTAAGTTGAAATACCCTACTCTAGGCTAGTGGAAGAAATATAAATAAATCGATAAAGCATGACGAACTGCTCAATCAAATAAGTTCTGATCGTTGCGAACATTAGGTTATTTAGCAACCCAGGTTTCCGATATATGAACTTTGGAAAATTAAAATTATGACGCGATGAATTATACCCATTAAGTAAAAGTCGAAAATCCGATGAATCCTGTGACCAAGTGAAATAACAAATTAACTTAGCAGACTACTTTGCTATGTCCTCGTATAAGGATGCCTTCTCTTTATTTTTTTAGCTTACAACTTTTTTATTATTTACAGTTTTTGACCCAAGTTCTCACTGCTGTCCACATATTCTGAGATACATTAATGTAAATGAGAAATAAAAGGAAAACAATTAGTAAAATCTGGTATCTAATCTGCTTCTAATATTAAGAACATATTGAAATATGACCAAAATTTTGGATTAATCTCTTCATACAACTGAAAAAATACTTTGCATCAGTTTGCGGATGGTTAAAATTTATTTAGACTATATTCGGAATTATTTATTTTTATTAAAGGAAAGCATAGATATTTGACCTCAAAATAATTTTATTCCACCTGGAAGTTAATTTGGGATTACGTAAAGTGCCCACACTTCTTTCACTTATACATATGGTAAACCGTTTTTTTACAATTTTTAGTCCTCTCACAACGTCAAAGTGGAACCAGGTACATAAATTATGAATTGCAATTCGAATGAAGGATGGTATTTACCATTCCTCACTTTTACCCATTTAAGCCCAACTTAAATTAAGAATAAAAAGCGAATCATTTCTGAAAAAGAATCTATAATAGATATTTTCGTCAAGAGAGAGCACAATTTGTGTAAATATACAAATAAAATCACTTGGATAGGTGGCCAGAAAGAGAATAGGCGCCAAGAGAAGGGACTGGGGAGGGGGAAGGGACAAAAAATATTCTAACAGTATCAAACACTCTACCAAATGGTCACCACTTTCTGCGGTGTTGAAGTTATTTTCAAAAGAAGAGGGTATCAATAAGGAATAAGTGATGCGATGCAAAGCCAAAAAACTTAAATGCCGACGCATAAGCATAAGGAGGATGGAGAGGGAATAAAACTTGGAAATAGAGCTGGCAAATTGAAATGAGAAAGAAACAGAAAGTGTGTAACTAAGGACATGCAGTTATTGGCTGGCTGGATACATCAGTAGTTCCCGTATTTCCGGGCGGCTGGGAAAAGAAAGCCTTATTATTACTAGAAATGGGAATTGCAGAGCTGTTTGTGCTCTTTGAAGGAGAGTTATTCGGTGTGTGACCAGCTTGAGCTGATGGCCCATTATGTCCAGAGTAGTAAGAAGGTGAAGGAGGTGTTATTATAGGGGTTGTAGTAGAGGGAGTAAAATTGGCCGTATGATAAGGCCTCTCTCCCCAGTTTTGTGGTTGGCTATGATGATAGTTATTTACGGCGCTTGTAGAATTGGCAGAGCTTTGAAAATGAAGGGCTGATGATGAATGTGTTTGTGGTGGTGCTACGGAGCTGAAGTAGGAACGTTCACCAGGAAGTGCTGCACGCCAAGCACTAACTGGTGAAAGTACTGGCAGAAGATCCAGTGGAGTTGGAAGAGTTGAATTTGTAGGCGAAGATGATTCTATGAAGACATTACGATGTTCGTTAAATTCAGGGAACTCTAAAAAATACTGCTCAGCGAAGGTTACTTACCTTTACTCTGACTAACAGTAGATCGAGAAGGTATATTGTAAGAGTTAGGATGATTGTAGATGAGACTGGAAAGAGGTGGTTGGGAAGTTTGTTGGGGTCGAGTATAATTCATCGCGAACATTTTTGCCGCGGCTGCAGTTGCTGCAGCATAACTGAAGGCTCGCATTTCTTTTCCCTGTAAAGGACATCAAAAATTATTTAATTAATTGATTTAGCGACTGCGAGCCTTGAGTTGAGACAGCCCAGGCATTATGGTTTGGCAGCTGTAATCGTATACCGCGCCAATGTGTGCAGATTTCCATCGTATAATGGTACTGTTTTAATGTAGACAATTATTATTATCTTGAATTTCGATGTTATTGTTGTTTATTCAAATTACCATTTTCTTTTTAACAACCAATGTGAGAAACTAATCTCATTACTTTTACCTTAATTTACTGATTGATTTGCCTCCATTTTCAAGCTATTGATCGGTTTTTCATTGTTATTTGACCTCTTAGATCTTACTTTACTGCTTAGCCACTTTTTAGGTTTTCTAATTAGTAGACCCATGCCTGCCTTCTGCTTCCTTATCATATTTGTTTCCAAACTATTTTGTAGTGTTAGTAAATCTCGGAAAGGTTGTAGCTAAACACGTTCCTTGCCCAGCATTGGCGGCACCTAAGATTTGGTCAACAGATTAGCCGCCATATAATTAATAAACTAGTTGTAATATCTTTTCTTTTCTTATTTGTTTCCAAAAATCGATATTTTTACTGATTTATTAGAGATGATTTTTATTTCAATGTCATTTTGCTCCAATTATTTCTCTTTTTGCCAAACAATGAAGCTGATAAGCGACATAAACACCTCCAGCAGAATAAATATTATGCTTAATAAAAATCTAATGGATCTTCAGTGGTTTCACAAACGGTGGCATTCGTCTAGACTAGACTCGAAGATTTCGAATCATGTTAAGCTTATTATGAACTTAAACACAGGAGAATTAGGCCCGTAATTTCATGGAATTTCCCTACTTTTCTCGTTCCTAGTGAAACAGATTAGTGACTTGTCAATATTATTACATCACTTAAGACTGACTAAGTCCAAGGAACACATAAATTTTCCTTGTTAAATCTTTGCAAATCACTTTTTCTAATTCTCCTCGAAATCTGGTAACCGAATGGAAAGGGGAAAATTGTGTGAACCGGATATGGATAGGTAAATATAAAGACAGTGCTCCCTTTTTAGTCCCAACACTTCGTTAGCTGTCGGTTTTCTAGAAATCACTCAGTCGAGACACATTTGCCTGTAAAAACAAATTACCAAATTCTCTCCCACATAATTAAACTAATCAACATGGAATTTAATACGTCCGTCTTATTGAATTATAGCATGACACCCTGAGGGTCAAACGCGAAAATGAGCACCTGATGATTTGACATTGATAGGATAAAATCGAATGCATATTAGAGGGTAATTAAAAGGATTTCCAGATGTATAAATGTTTCATTAGTTACAAGCGTTTTGTGAATTTTAGATGGTAAAAGATCACTTCAAAAATACACTTTTAGACTATTGAAGAAACTGTCAAGAGCATACAAAACTCAAGGCCACTGTTTTAAAAAAAGGAGTCCCCAGAAGTTTAGGAAAATTCGATTTTCAAAATTTCCCGTTATTTATTTCCCTTTATGATTCTTTTCTATAAAAACTGAATCAATATTAAATTGCATAATTTTTAAAAGAAGGTGCTACTTTTAATTGCCATGCACATTAAGTGCTTTCTCCCCTGACCTCTTTCCCGAATTTAAGTTAAGTGTTGCGGTTGTAAGCTTATATTTCGTTTGACATGTGTATAATATGCAAACGCAAAGATTAAAAAGTTGGCGTATAGGGAATTGAATTGAATTTCTTGTAAAATTCAGACCGCAGGTTCTATAATGGAGTACTGATCGGTTTAAGGGATTGGAGGTAAATGTGAATGAATGATTTGAACCTCAAAAAATTCTCTTGCAGTGTTTGTTCGCTCGTGTTTCCTTCCCTACGAATATTACTAATGAAATTACCTCCGTGCTAATAATGGCACATTGAGTTCGGTGTTCCCGTAATCATACTAATTCCCTTCTGAGAGATCATCTACTGTTCAAATCCCGTCCTTTAGTCCTTTGTTTTATTCTGATTCAATAGTTTATATTTATTCTCATGTTCAATTTTAAATTGGAGTCACCCTCATATGTCCAATATATTACTACCGGTAGCCTAAAACAAAACAACATATCAGCCATTGAAAAGATACTAGCTCTCATTTTTGGTCAATTTAAAACATATACATATCAGTAAAGCTTTAAAAACACTGAAAAAACTGTCGATATCTTACCTTCATGGAAAGATGGCGAGAGCAGAATCCCCGTCTTTGTGATTCCTTGGTGCAGCCCTCTTTGGAACAAAGCCGTCTCCATTGCTTTCCATTGAACTTTTTCCGCACACCATTAGGGGTCTTCACCACGTCACCCTGAAACAAAACGAGATAATTAAAAGGAAACGCTGACTTGTAGGAATAGCAGCAGTCGTGACATTCTCTTGATTTATGCATTGTTTATATTTCACTATTGTGTGTGCAGGTACGAATGTTTGCAGCGACTAGCCAAACACTAGCCCAGCTCTGACTGAACAATATAGACAAATAACTAGAGGCTAAGGGGACTGCGACTATCAGTAAACGTTTATGTAATGCAATGAATTTGAATAAGGCATAGATACTATGAATCAGCTGTACTCTCTTAGAAGGGTTCAAACTAGAGTGAAAGGATTATATCAGCTCCTAAATAATCGGAGATTTTAAATACAATAAAAAAGTTCAGCTTTAGAAGTTTCAAAGCTGTATATCCCAGCATAAACAACCAAATGTTAGGCAGAAATGAAGATGTAATCACCCGATCAGACGAAGGCTTCCTTCTGGCATTAAATAAATCGGAGATGGATTGTGAAATAAGTGGATATAAAACAACAAGAGAATTCAAATCTCTATTCAAGAAAATCAGTGCAGTTGTCCCCCAACTGTCTGGAAAACTGATCTGCAACAGAAATGAACTCCTCAACTATCCTATAGGTGTTAAGGAAAAAAATGGTGCAGATCTTAACCCAAGTTTCAGGAATAACCATACTTTTTAAGAAAGAACTTCTCATATTTTACCTTGATCACTATTTAGTAACTGTAATATTTAAAATTATATATATTTATGTCCAATTTGTATTTGTAACACGAACAATCAGTAATCTTATTCGTTCGTCAATAGGTCTTAATAATAAAATAGACAACGTCCTTTTCGATATCTTAAACAGAATTCTTAATAGTTCTCTAAAAGGAATACGTTATTTGAAAACTGTAGTTTTCAATTACCGTTTGTCAGGTTCATATCCAGGAATCTAATTCACTGCATTAGTAGCTCACCAAGTAGCTGATCAAGCCCCTTATCTAAATTTAACATTAAGGCCTGTTCTTAGTAAAAGAACGAGGGGAAATTGTCATTTAAGATAAACTCCTACCTTCTACCACCTGGGTTTGAGCTACCAATTACCTGATCATGTTGTACCTAAAAACGAAAGGTACATAATGAAAGGATCCTCTTTTCATGTTTCAATTAATAATATAGTTACAATTTTAATACATCAGAAGTCACTTAAACTTAGTCACAGATCTGCGACAATCGAGCCAATTTTGAAACCGCACAGACACCCAAATCTGCCATTTAATAGAAAAAATCGAATTTTTGAAACCAAGAAAACTCTCACAATTGTCCATAAACCACCGACTAAATTTATGAATCAAAGACTAGATTGTCATGTTGGAAAAAGATGTGTTAATACCATTCAAGTCTTCTAAAGATTCAATGTCATACGAAAAATAATGTCACTTGGAAAGTGTCAATTAAAAAAGTAAATAATTTAACCATCAAACCAAAAAAATCACGACACTGATGAAAAAGAAAATGTAATGGGTTTAAATGACTATGGCAAGCCCTAACACACTAAGAACAAAGACCAAGTGAATGAAAATGGCGTAAAGAAATCGTCACAAATGCTACAAGACCATCAAATCAAAATCTTAGTTTCATCTAAGCTCGTTATGCTTAAAAAGTGGTGAAACTTAGTAACTTAACAAGCGATTAAAATATTTAATTTTTTATAAATCAGTCGCTTGCTCCATTTGACTTTTCATATATTAGCAGAAGCTTATTTGGGGACTAGAGTTGATGATATTACAAAAATAATGTGAATAGATATTAAAAGAAAGGAGGTCGTGCCAGACATGGAGTTCTAATTAGCTACGATCTTATACGCACTTGTGGACAAGAAAATTAAACAAAGCAGAAATATTTTCAAAGTAAAAATCTGTTGATTAAAACACACGTTTCCATAAGAAATATTTATGCTAGAAAGATGTCTCCCAAGAGACCGCATTTTTTCGGATTTAGAAACGCATGTGATTATAACCTCGAGCAATTTTCATAATTATAAAATATAATGGAAAATGACTAAGAGGAGAAAAGAAAATTAGGAAACCTACCTTGGAAAATTTTTGTTCAGCTTGAAAACCTCCAACGTTTAGAGATATTAGACCGCCTGAACTCGAGTTGGACAAATTTGCTAAAATGCACAAAACTTGAGATAAACTAAGAAATATGAACAATTTTAGATGCAATGTAAATAATTTTTATCTTGAATCAAAAACTTTTGTCTAAATTAAGTAAAATGAGCTGACTATTTGATGGCTTGTTTAACTTGTAAGAGCGTAAAAATACTGAATGAAATACCTAGCTTAACTGTTATTGAATTCATTCATAAATGTAATGGATTAGTCCGAATGAAATCAGCATAGTATTTTTAGGATAATGTCTTTAAATAATTTAAACAAATAAGCCGTAGATCATGTGATAAACGAAAAATTGCCTATTTTATTTTAATGCATCCATTTAAACAAAATTTGGAATTATTAAGCGTAAAAGGATTCGAAATTTAATTTCGATTACCTATTTACAGTGAACCGATCAAATGAAACAGTTCAAATCTTGAAAGACTTACCGTTGTTTGAATTCCTATAGGTTTCTGTGAGATGGCTCGATGATAATTCAGAGATACTGCCAGATAAAGAGTTCTGGTAAGGTGGAATGATGGGAGAGTCGTTAAGAAATACGCAACTTGAAGATGACGGTACAATAAAATCGAAACTATGCATTGGTCTTGAATTATCATCCATTATGACAATCTGTTGTAAAAAGCATAAAACTGAAGTTAAAGTTTGACGGATGAAAGGTCGAAAAAGTAAAAAAGTTAAGTGATAGCGTTTTTTAAACTGCTTAAGGCTGTAGAACAATACGGGGAAAAACGATAGAGAGTGACAGCCTTTAGTTACTTTCGTTCATATGCCTATAACACAACCAATAAAAGGATTTGATTAGCTATAATCTATACTAATGCATGTCTGGGTATATACGTTCAGATTTGAAGTAAGTATCTTTAGCGAAGAGTAGATTTTATTGTCTTTCATTTCGAG
Source organism: Hymenolepis diminuta (assembly GCA_900708905.1). NCBI lineage: Eukaryota > Metazoa > Platyhelminthes > Cestoda > Cyclophyllidea > Hymenolepididae > Hymenolepis > Hymenolepis diminuta. The sequence continues at coordinate 2,501,525 of CAADRB010000026.1, read as the reverse complement.
ATCATTTTAAATTACAGCCATTGGGATAAGAGCGCTTTTCTGCATTCTCATTTAATTTCGCCTTTAAATGAAAGAATTGTTTACGTATAAATTAATCAAAGCTTTATGAACATTAAAGTTGCTTATTAATGCAATGATTATTTGAACTGAAAATTTAAAAATACCAAAGTCATTACGTCAAACACTAAGACACTCAAAATAAAAAATAAATAAAATGTACAGTGTTAAAGAAGAAGTAAAAATACATAATATAAAAATAGTAATAAAAATTTTGACCTATGAACAATAATAGTTCATATGCCATAATAAATTATAGGGGGTTCGATGAGTCAAAAGCACAATTTTTACTGAAGTTCGCACTTGTTATATTTATAACTAATGTTTTTATATTTAGAGGTTAAATAGCTATCGAACTAAATGGTAAAAACTTCACGTAAGTACATTAAACTACCTCAAAGCCAACTGACTTCTGTCCGTTTAATCCCTGCGCTAAGGATAGCTAATTCAAGGTCGATGAGGGCAACAAATTTGTTTATTCACAATAAGATTGGCTTCATTAATTAAAAATCATAGAAATAGTAATTTGATGCCCGAAAGTTAGTTATTCTTTTAAATTGTTTATTATGTTTTTAATAAACGGGCAAAGGTGAATATATGATATATGGGTCTCAGTGGATGTGATAATTAAATGGCGATTGCATTGACTATATTATAAAAAGTAGGAATGCACGATACAAGTAAAAATATGTAAATTACCTCGTCGTAAATTTACTTCAATGGAACCATGTCAGTCTAAGAAGGAAAGACAACTGATTCCATTTGTTAACATGAAATTCTTCTAATATTCATTGGTTCCCCATAATGAGATTTGCAGTGTCCTTTAAAAATCCAAAAGTCCTAAGAGAGGTATTTTTTTGAGAAGCAATTTTAAAATGTACAATGATATTCGTGATCGCAGGAAGATCAAGATATCTTCGATTGAATGAAGAAATAAAGGTCGTGGCGGGGATTAGAAAGTTAATTTATAAAACCGAATAACGTTTCAGCGAAATTCGTTTACTCATTATTAGTGCGCGGAAATCAAACAGATGCTGTAAATCACAACACACAAGCAACAAGCTCTTATTACCAATTAAAGTAATATGACTAACTGATTTAATCTTAAAACCTACTCTACTTTATTCCTAACTACTGAATGTGCATAAAATTAAGACAAAAACTTTGACTAAAGATAGATATCAGCTTCTCTTGGACCATTAAGCGGAAAAATAAGATATAAAGCCCTCATTGCTCAGGAGCAACGTCATTCTGTGATGCTAATTCGATGCCCTTTAATTACTGAAATCAAAAGTTCTGCCAGTGTATGGAAGGTTCTTTTATTTACTAACGACAGTAGATTGGTAGCTTCCAACGGGATATTTCGGCAAGTTTTTATTCCGAATGACATGTAATAATGCCATACAGCTTTGTATTGACAGATCAAAATAGCTTTTCCACTGTGGTATCAAGCAGAACACAACATTTATAATATCAAATCTGTGAATGAAGATTATCTTTATGTGATGCATTGCTAAAAATATGAGGTGATGAAAATTATTTACTAATTAATGAAGATATCATTATATTTTCCTTCCTATATATTATTCTAATTAGTGTAATTCATGTGACCATTGCTTCAAGGAACGTTATATTTACCAGTGAAGTAGAGTTTGCTCTTAGTGTGTTTTGGCTTAAGCCAGTAAGCTAAATTCTGATAAAGTGTGGGGTTGGCAGTACAAAAGACAGCCCCATTTCGGAGATAATTTTAATATCTGTTAATGCTCTGTTGAATTTTTAATGATATTAATAGAAATAAGCACTAAATAAGTCATTTGAGTAACACGGTTTGCTAAGGTTGATTAAAAGCAAAGACTTCTGGTTTGGAGGTAGAATAAATTGTGGAACGCTCTATATTTTAGGTTTTCAAATACTTAAAACGAGACAAAAACATTACGACCACCAATCGAGTTGCTATCCTCGAATTTGACAACTACATTTCAGACTTAACATTATTCATTTTATTTTTTAATTTTTCTAGCAAAAAACTTTGATGTCAATATTGGTGAAAAAACTTCTAGTACTCGATCATTTAATAATAATGATCAAAATAAGCTAGTCCAAATGTTAACTTATTGGGAATTTCGTGTCGACTTGTAAAACCTCAGATAATTACATATTGTTGACTCATTTCATAATAAATTATATAGATCATTTTTTAGAACGATTGGCATAAAATAATTAAATTAGTGTCGATTTTTAAAGTTCTCCGTCAAGTTCCTGTTTCTTTCACATTATTTCATTGAAATAAAGCATAAGTATTCACTACATAACGGCCGACATTTCCTTTTTTTAATACTTTAAAATGCTGGGTTCTTAAGGACCGTACAAAGTTACCATTGATTCTTTGTTACAGCCATTAAATTATTTGTAAATAATCGGAAAAGACACCCTTTTTCGACCTTGTTTGTGGTTAGCCTACAGTATTCTGCCCTTTTTGTTCTATAAAATTTTCGTGAACTGATTGAAGAAATGAAGCCTGTAATGGCTAACTTAACGCACGCTCAACGTGTACGGTTTCTTTACAAACTAATTCTCCGTACACACAGAGCTCTACCACCTGAGCTACGAGAGTTAGGGGACAAGTACGTGAGGGATGAATTTAAGCGGCATAAAAATTGTGAACCGTCTTATGTTGGACCCTTCATGATGGAATGGACCGTGAGTTTATTTAGTTATTTTACCCCTATTTCACAAAGAGTGACATGTTATTTTTATATATCTGTTTTAATTTTGCTCTTTGTTATTTGTCGGCTCATATTCCACTGCTAATTTGGGTTTATTTGCTTAGATTCGTCAATACATGATTTACCGTTATGATTATATACTCACTGTTTGTGATTTTTCATGTATTGTTTATGAATAAATTATTATTTTATTTAGCGATATGTTATGGATTTAAATAAGCAAATTCGATCGTCTACGAAGGTAGATAGTGAAGAGGAACCTGATGACACACCTCCCATTGGAAATTACCTTGGCGAGGAGGATCTGGACAAGTTTAATGATTCTCAATTAAGCCAGCTTCTTGAACTGGCGGAGGAAATTCATGGCAAGAAGCCTGATGGTCTCAAGAAAGAATAATTGTATTTTTATTGCACATTTTGTATAAATTCATCTTTTAGATATTAAAAGTAGACATTATTATAAATAGCTGCTTTTTCTATTTGGTTCAGACATATAAATGAATTAGAGATTATTTCAATCAATTTGGTTTACTATTGCTCTTTATATCTTCCTGTATCCTGTTCATGTATGTATTAATTTTAATCGTGTTCCCCATTCTAATAATGAAGTGGTCATTGTTACTTGGAAATTTGGTTTACAGTCTCTATGTGGGTTTTCTTTAACATTATTGTTATTTAATTAATCCTATATCTTAACGTAGTTTGAATGTCTTTAATCGGATTGGAGTTTCCTTTGCTTGGAGTTTATCACTTTATTAATTCATTTCACTGTTCGTGGTTAAATTATTAGGTAGTAGATAACTGTTTTAAATTATCTGCGTAGATACTGTTGTCATCACTTATAATCTTGGTGTTCACTGACATTTCTATTGCATTTGCCTCATCTGGAATCATGGCGAACGTGTTATCTTCGACCTAGTTTAATTGTTTAATTCTGGTCACTATTTGTACTCCACAGTGGTTTGCTGGAGAGGAATGGATCAGTTTCTTTTGTGACCACGTTTAGTCGGACGGCAAATTAACCCTTGAATGCCGGCTAAGTTGAACCTGTCAAGGTGGCGTTTTGGAAGTTACGTGTACACCCTGCGGCACGATAATTTTGCTTCATTCATATATATATATCTTTTATCTTTTCAATGAGAATTTGGTCAAATCAATGTTTAATCTTGCTACTTTTAATTAGTTAGTAAAACTGATCTTTTTATTTGGCAGTTGGGGACGGAGTATATCTCACTAATAATAGCTATTATATCAGGAAGTTCTTTTTTAAAGTTGTAAGGAAAACTCGTAATGTATAGAAAGTCTTGCTTAGCAGCAAATCACACATTAAAATTTGTGGAATTGTTCAGTATCACAGATAAAGATTAGCTTAAAACATCGTAGGTAGTATCAACGAATTACTCTTGTCCTATATGGGGAGGCAAATATGCGAAGACTCCAGTCTTTATTGTTAGTAGTTTAATACTGGAGCATTTTAGAAGCAGTGGAAAGCTCTGATCTTTGTGCCACGACATTAGAATTAATTGCCATTGATTCCTATCTTCAAGGGAAAGACAAAAACGACCTCTACTATCTGGCTTAGGATGCAGCAAGCAATGTCCAATTGTTAGAAATCCTATTCGAATATTTTCGATGTACTCGAAACAGACTCTCAAGCCTCATCTTTCGTGCACAGGATTATTGATTGATGGAATAATACGATCATCTGGATATGTAAGACCACCTGCGAAGAATCCATCTCCGCAATAACCGGCTAACCAGGCAGCAAATTATCTGTCACATATCCAATCCAATGTAAGTACGTTCATTTCCATAATAGAAGAACTGCCGTTTGAGCTAAATTTCCCTTCTTCTTCCTGAGGTCTGAGTGTTATGCAACTTTATAAAGGGCGACTTATTTTGGTATTTATTGTCATAAATTTTGCCATTTGTTAATGGTGTATTAAAAACTCTCAATTAAAATACTCCAAAAGTTAGCCTTTTCTACTTCATAAAATTCCAAAAAGAAGTTATCAAGAATTTTAAAAGTACTTTCTGTTGGAATTCCAATTGAGCACTACAGGCACCGCTATATTAAGCGCAATATGTCGTTAGCAAAACCCTCTCTGATATTATTTAAAAAATCAAATAAAGGATTGCAAACTCTCACTCATTTCGTGTGTAAATCAAGATTTTTACGTTGGTATCTACTCGAATATGCGTTTGTAAATCGTCGTTTTAATATTTTGCATTGCATTCAATATGTAAATAACTCAGCTGACCTTTGAAAGTGCAAGACAGGCTTGGGGAATTTTATTAGTTTACTGGTGGCTTATTTACACAGTATATTTTCGGAGTAAGTGATTTGATCCTGAGTTATGGATCCAACTATATGGTTTATTTATGCACACACATCCTCTCTTTCAGCAAAGAGGTGAAAAAGCAGCTGAAGTCGGTTAACCGTAAGTCTAATAAACTTTTAAGGGAAAAGGATATAAAAAAATGCAGAGAGTAAAGTTGAGGTATCAGGGGGTTAATTCATTTGTTTTTGGATTCGGTTGTAGAATTTTTACTTAACGAGAAATTCACTTTTCAAAATTCAAATTTCCTGATTCGTTACCTGAATTGCTAGGCAAACTCTTGTCCACGGTATCCAGTTCTTATTGACCGATTATTTAGTTATGATGTTCAGTATTGTCACCTCAATTCGTTTTTTTCCTTCTAGGTCGAGAAAGTAAACTGATTTTACATTACATTAAGCAGCTCACTTAACTTGACAGAGTTAAATAGGCAGTGTTGTAAAGTAAATGAAAGTGTCAGTTCTGACCTGGGGCCATCCAGATTGTGACAGGCAGTTGGTTAGGCTTTGAGGCGCTGACTGTTTTATCCTGCGCGAGACATTGTGTGCTTGTAGGATATGTATGCATGGACGCAAAACAGAAACAGTAGACCAATGAGCCAGGGTGCACAGGTACTGTAGTTCACTCAACATGAACAATAACCAACAGAGAGGAAGCAGCTCTTCTCTTGATTACTTTCTGTTTATGACCTGTTGACTCGACATTAATAAATGTTTCTAAGTTTAATACAAAGATGTCCATTTGATCGATTGTAATATTTTGTATTACTCACTTTAGATAAGATTATAAATTATTTTCTTTTCTAACTTTACTGAATGCCCGGCTGGCAAAATTGAATCCAATCTCCATGCGAAGAACAGGCAGAAATTGTATTCAGTGTATGATTAGTGTTTAGGTATATAGTATATTCTAATAATAATTACTGATAACTTTCTCTCCTATTTGAACTTGTCTGAAAATACCCATTCCCACCCACAACATGGGCTGATGGTATCATCAATTTCCAATTTTAAGGCTCTCATAATGACTTTTTAATGATGAAATAGGTTATGGTGAAAGAAATGTATCATATGACGCAACATGAGAACATACTGAATAGGAATTAGAAATAGACAGTACTGAAAAATTATTGTCCCTCTATTTATAAACCGAATGGGCACAGACTATACTGCTATTTTCGCTGTTTTCAAGATATTGACAGGTTTTCTGCCTTCAATATGATTCGCCACAAAAGTTTCACGAAGATAAACAAAAATTATGTCAAGTGCTGGGACTGGAGGTAACGTTCTAGTATATGGCTTATTAACCCCTCTTATCTTTGTGAGACTTAATCAGAAATTCGGCACTTAAGGTCATTGCTCTTCGTCTAAGAAGTAATGGTTTCTTTTCTACAGGCATTCGAATATACTTGAAGTGGGGTTATACATTTTAAAATGAAGGGAACCAATTTGTTAAGTGACTGGGCCATGATGCATCGATATTGTCATTCCATTATATTTGCAATAACGATGATATATGGCACTACAAGACACTATCAGGAGATCAAGATTTACTTACAGCTACGTTTGTAGTGATTCGTCTATCTTATGATTAATTTTCCGCCACTTTGTTTGGGAGACAAGCCAAACATTTACGGTAAAATCATTTCAATTTTCGATTGTTTGATCCCAGTGATTCATTCCATTTGGCTTGGTGACTTACGCTGACTTTGGTGTTTATCGATTTGCATCTACGAGTGCAGAGTAATGTCATCTCCTTTTCTTTATCGATCCGTTAGCATTAGATCTCCAATTTTCAATCATCATTTAGCATCTCTTGCATATCCTTGCCATGCGCTGTCTGTTTGATCAATAAAAGACCTGCCTACCTGACTCATGGGTTCGCTCTGTGAGTGTATTTTGTACCCATTAACTCATATCCTTGTCGCCCTTATTGTCTGTAACTATCAATGAAGAAAGGACGCAAAATCCATCAACCACCTTGCCATACCTTATTTCAACTGTTTCCCACAACCCGGACTGTCTTCACTCTGTATTGACGCCTTTCTCTTTTCTTCACAATTCCTCTTCCTACTCCTTCCTCCTTTCCCTTCCCATTTATGCGCAGTCATCCAATATACACTTCGCCCAACTTATCTCTTGATTTTTCTCTCGCAAAAGACTATTGTGTCCTTTTAGCCCTAAGAAGATCATTAGTCCTAGAAAGAAGGGGATATCTAGACTAATTTGGACTGGCTACTAAAGTAACTTTATTAACGGAATTGCATTTACTTTAGTATTTTTGTACCACTCTCTTCGTTTCAATCTGAGTTAATACCATTGTTTGTATTGTAACTTTTAACCTACTCAACTAAGCAGCTATCCTCTCAGTCTTTGGATAAATAGCGAGAGGTGTTGAACCTTTGAAATAATAAATGGCACCTCAATAAGCAAAACATTTGCAGAGATATTAAGTGCCAAATAAGAAGTAGGGCGGCAAGATTTAAATTTTCGAAATGTCCATATCATTTTTTAATGTGATTAAATATAGAGAGGACAAACAACTAATACAAAGTGCTTTCTCCAAATCTCTTGTCTGCCCCTTCATATGCAGATTGAATTTTATTGAAAAGTAGGAATTGAGCTTTCAATTTCGACAAGGATAATGCTTGACGACTTTCAAAATTATATTTTCGTCATGACAAATAGAGCTTACTAAATTACTCATTATGAAGAAGTCGAATTAATGACTGATAAAACAATTTTCGATTGCATCATCTGTTTCCTGATTTTAATCATGTTGTCACGTTCTGGGGCTAAGAATGCTTCAAAACGGCGATGATGAAATTGAGGCAGTCGAAGAAGTAATTCGACACCACCCCCTATAGAAATTAATTATATGGTGAAATATAAGATCATTTTATACAATTTTTCGTCAAACTTACATATAATTAGGAAGTTTGAATTAAACTCTTAAGCAATAGTTTTTAATGAGGAAATAAGGCATGATTTTGACTAGTAAAATTTTATTGAGAATCGAATATATTCCTTGGCAAATATCCCACTTGAGACAAAACATTCGGTATTGTATCGGTAATAAAATGACAATTTAATTTGAAGGAGAAGAATGTTAGTTCCTTATTCTTTTAAAGAAAACACAGACCGTATCCATGCTATTCTTTGAATTTGATATCAGGACTTTTCTATACACGTAAAGGTTAAAGTTATCGCCTTCTTTTATAAGTAAAATTCTTTGTTTTCATTTAATTATCCAGTTTCAAAAAAAACATTTTAATTGCATTCATCATTGTGTCTTAATCGTTTCAAACATTTATCGCCATTCTTATACTCATATTCTCTCAAGTTGGAGTAAGTTTGTCATCACTTAAACACTAAATGACAACGATGCGTAATTCCCCGCTGATAGATTTCTACCGTTTTCTTTCTATAGTTCTCCTAAGAGAATACAAATTAAACAAAGTGTTAAAATAATTTTGACACTTTACTTGGTAAAAATCTTGTCCATCTTTAATTAATGAAAGTGAATTCTTAATAGGTAATAAGGAGCGTGGAAAGTTTAGTTTGAAATTTATCCTTGTATGGGTTTAAATTTCCACGTTTTAATAATAACCTATTTACTTAAATTCTAATTAAGTCAGCAATAAGGTATAAAAGTAGGTTGAAGTATTTCACGTTCCCACGGCCCTCTTTTTATTTATTTTTGGCATTGATTGTGCTTTTAGAGGGAAGAAAAGGAACACAAATTAGAAAATTCATGTTTTACCCCACATCATAATACTTCAAATATGCACCTCTGGTGTTAAAGTCCTTTAAGCTAGAAGGGATGATTTATTAAGATTTCCATTTAGCCAATAAGCACTGATCATCGCGAGCATGAACCTACTAGGAGCCAAGTACTAAAATTTGAACCTTGATTTAATGAACTATACCTTCAGTAAGAAGTGGATAGCCTGATGAAACAAGATCTCAAATTAAGTAGAATTCCTTTTAGGTCATTATCTTATTCCCTACTTCTATTCAACCTCCTTCCTTCAATCCTTATTGGATTGTTTTGCTGTTTCTTTTGATTCGTTGTTTTCTTATAATTAAAATTGGTACTTTTTGCTTCGTATTAAGAAGCAACTCTAACCTCTGTCTATGGAATATGTGGTAAATCTGAAGAAACTCATAGAATTTAAGGGTTTTATTGATTAAAGCTGTTGGAATAAAGTGGCTAAGAGGACTTATTTAATTCATCACTCTGAAACTATTTTCTTTTCCATAAATAAGGCAACACACTAAACATTGACGACGGGTTTTAAAAAATTGTTCAGTTCAATGCATCTTCTATCTGGATAGTTAGTCTAAGTGATTTCACTAGATGGTGCTCCTTGCTATAAACCATTTATTAAAAAGCATTCACATGAGGTTACAGTTTAAAGTTGTCCTACAGTTATTTCCAACAATTAATTGACTATGACCCTGTCATCTGGCTTAACGTCCTTGCTTGATAGCCCATGCATTCTCTTTTTCAACGTAGATTTCACAATTCATTCCCACATACATGACTATTTTTACATATAGCATATTTATTAAAATGCAAATATATAACTCCAATAAAAAAATAACATCAAAAAACCAAAATATTATAACTACATGATTTGTTGAAAGAATAATTAATATTCATTATATAACAATCATGGGAGGAATAGGAATAAGAAGAAGATATTGGATTGATGGTTCCTAAAAGATCTTAAGCTTAGAAGGCCGCCATTCATTCCGTTTCTGGTTGACCTACAACTTCCCAAGTACTCGACAGGCTTTGAGTGGTATATTAGGTTGACATTTCAAAAGTTCTGACACACCACTTTGCGTCTGACTTTGTGGTGGACAGTGGTCTACGTTTGTCCTCAATAAATTACTATTGATTGTGGACAGCAATTTGAATAATCTATTTTCTCTGCTATGTGTAAGTTCTGAAGTACGAAAGGGGTCCCGGCGTCTAATGACATGATCGGAAGAACACATCGTCAATTAATGTCACAAAGAGATGACTTCTTTAAATCCTTGGTACTGATATAGTAATATTCCCGTTGTTCTTCTTGGCACTAACAGAAGAAGATCTTAAAGTATCTCCAATTTAATTCGTTTATGGTACAGCTCCACGGCTTCCTGGTCGACTGATCTCGTCATAGGTATTTGAGCCCAATGAAAAAGTTGATAACCTTATAATATGAATTCGACTGTTTCTACAAAAAACTCCATCTGTGGCTTCATACAGAAAATTTTATTAACCGTAAGTAAAATGAAGCTGGACATGTGTTTATCAGAAATGACACTGTAAGAAAACTACTTCAGGTAGCCATATGACCTACAGCACCGTATACGGAAAAAATCAGATAAAATATTTTGGTCTGATCAGGATAAAATAAGAAATAACATGCGTGGATCGTTTGAAACCTGCACATCTTGATAAGGCTTTAATGCAGGGTGCGACGGTAGACAGTCACTTAGATTTTGATGAAACAACAACGGATTGATGTAGCAAACTCTAATGTCATCGATCCATATTGATTTCAGATCTTTGCAATGTATCATCTTGAAAATAGATATCAAAACCATACTAAAAAGGAAGTGCTTTTATACCTAATCGTACATGGATGATGCAATTACACACACTTCCACAGTATATGAAGTAAGAAATAAACAATTGGTATCCCCCAGAGACACCCATTGATCTTGTGGCAAACTATTAATCAACATGCTCTCAAGTTGTCAAAACTCTTACAATTTTGACATATTATTCCAGGCATCTTTCATATCTATGTCACACAATTTAATTAGCATGCATTTTGAAATTTGTAAACTTGGAAATAGATACTACCTTGTTCTCCCCGAACACTTATTCTCCACCTCCTTCCTAGCTTATTTGCTGCTAAGGAATAAGTTAGGAGACCAATATCTTAAATCTCTGAACAATTTTCTCCATGCGTTATCGCATCGTATTGGTATTGATTTCCTATATTCAATAGTATGCGCGGATGTAATTACGTCAAATGCATATCCGGCTCCACTTATACCGATTGAAACTAGTTCGTCACTTACCCCTCCATTCCACCCTTCTGGATATAAACAGCTAAAATACGAACTGTGGCGTACAAACCACATTTATGCATTCGTTGGTATTCTATTCTGATGTACAGTTCAATTCCATTCCACTGCTCATTCAAAATACAATATCAAGGAAGAGTTTTCCGTCGTTCATTAATTATTTGTATTCTTTAATTACTTTTAAATAAGGTTTTTTTAAACTGGTATGATTTTTAAAGATCGCCAGCTAACATAGCCGACTTCCAGTTCAAAGAAGTACCAAGTTAATATACGGATTCAAAAATTAATAAGACTGTATTCCAAATGAATCAAATTATTTATTCCAAAAAAAAAACGAAGACGGGAGAGTTAAAATACAACCCATAGTTTATGGAGTACTAATAATGAGACAGAAATCAGATAGGACAAATAAAAGTGTTAATGAGTTCTTTTCATCAGCAACTCCTCTAATTGTTTCCTATTTGTACCTGAGTTGAAAAAAGCACTCAATGCTTCTGTTTTCGCTTCCTCTTCTTTCGACGTTTATGTCCTCCCTTATTAGCCTTCACCTGATCGCCTTCCTTTTGAATTTTTCCGTCTACAGGTACTAATCCACTCTCTTGCAGACCACGGACAGAGCTATTGTTATAGCTATCCAGAGTGCAAATAGACGACTGGAGAGAAGACATCGAATCCATGAGAGCTAAGCGAGCATTCGCTTTCCTGCGTTTCTTAGCCGTTCGTTGACGACGTTTTCTAGCCTGACGCAAGGTGGAAGAATCATCTTGGGCACTTAATTCGGGGGGTGGTGGAGGTTCACCAATAAAATGCGTTCTAGGACCCTCCGGATCGATGCCGACTTGTGAGAGGAGGGTTTCGAAGGAGGTATCCTCATTGAAGGAGTTAGAAACATCGTGCCATGGTGTTGTAGTACCATCAGGAAGAGAAGAGGTGGTGTAAGCACAGCCTAATGGGGGAGATTGTGGAGCATCTGCGTAAGAGAAGAAAGTGATTGCATGATCAAAGCCGGCGACGATACCGACGATATTTGCGACGTTGTTACGGGAGATGACTACTTGACGACCCAGTTCCAGAAATTCGGGCTGACGGAGAAAGACGACATGTAATCTGTGCGATGGATCTAACCGCAATATCTACAAATGTGCAAGATATGAAATAAGAGACTTTACAAAATAAAATGAGGTCTATAGAATCTTATAAATTGATAGTTATATGGTCATGCCACTAAGAAGACTTCATTAAATTCTGTGAAAAGATCCCCCTATCAGGTACTAAGTTATTCGATTACTGTTCTTCTATGCTCATGCCTGGGAATGAAATCTCAATGCTAATATCACCGACAAACCACACAGCCAACCAATCCCATAATCTACAGCTACATAAAGCCATCGTTTAAGCTACCGGTCTTCTGCCTTCTTATCCGGTCTGAGCAACTGTAGTCATAAACATGACTACAATAGTAGCCTAAATTATGTCCACGGTGATTTAATGTTACACTAACAAGCCTATCCTGACTTTAGTTATAGGAGAATTTCAGCAAGAAGATTGAAATAGAGCGAAACTAATTACATATACCAGGTCTATAAGAGATTATTGTTATACAAATGCAATGAACTCTAAGAGGTTTAAACGCTCAATCTAGGAATGATTTCAAACCTTAGAGAAAATAAGAGGAGGAAAACTCCTGTACGAATGTCATTCCTTGTAAAATTAATATCAAATGGCCGCGAAACCATATGAAATCATGTCAGCAGTACTTTCGGTACGAAGATGATAAAGCGAAATAAGCCTCACAGTTAAAATTGAGAAAGTAAATATTCTGATAATCCTGGAGCTCAGTGGAATTCTCCTAATTCACAGACCCTCATGTTAATGGTTTTCATTCCCTCCATTTAATACTTTAAATCATCACTTCTACTCCCGTGTGTTTAGATATTTCCCCACAAATGAACAGATTTATGTGTTATCCAACATCTGTACAAAGACGTAGAAATTAAAGTGTAAAATAAAGTATTATGTGACTTAATATTTGCGTACGCAAAGTATCCAAAACCATTCTTAAATATTTCCGTGGAGTACTTGCGTTCAAAGAGTACGCAATTGCTTTAAGCCAACTAGCTCATCTTCCCGAAAACTTCATTTTACAAAATGAGTGAACTATTTCAAAAATTTTTGTTCGAATAATCTCAATAATAGACAGAGAATGTACCGTATTTAGTTTGATTTAAGTACTCGACCAGACATTCGACAATTCTGGTAAATTAAATAGTTAGAGAAAACGATTTCAGTATTTATTGCAGCAGTTTTAAAAAAATCTTCAATGAAACTCCCAATCAAAGTAAAAATATGTCTATTTGAATAAACATAATCCCAACTGTCTAGTTGTCTGGTACAAGAACAAAGTCTGCTTTATTAATTGGCCGAAGCAAGTACCAAGATTTATGAAAAACTATTTCAATACAGAATCTAATTGTCAGTATATGAGCCGAATTCTTTTCAATAAATCGATCCAAAATTAACATATGGATCCACAAGAACAATAATTAACTTCTGCCCTCTTATAAACATATCACTAATTAAAATGAAAAGCACACAAACGTCAATCAACAGACCCAAGTCCAGATTTTCGAAAACAACAGGGGTGACTATTGTGACGTCCATACAACCGGATTAAGGTCAAAGTAAACCCTGGCCTTTCCCTCCCACAGTTGAAACTTTGCACAATATACTAAGGCACGAGTTAGTTAAGATATGTTCTGTATGGGTCCATATGCGTAGTTCCCAATATGTTACGTGTATGGCAGAGAAACAAACACGGAAACCACGAATCTCAAATATTCAACCTTGGCGGAACTCCAAGAACGTGCATAGTTATAATTCCCCCTAACTTTGAAGTTAGTAAACTTACTGTCCTACCTATGTGACTTAAATTATACCTTCATGCAGAGCTGACTCAGAATAACGTGTTTCAAGACTTACCACGGAATCTGGGTTTCCTCTAAAATGGTCCACAGTACTAGCGAGTTGTTCAGAGGTCAACGTGGATTTAAGAACTCTTGCATATTGCATCACATTGGCCGTATGAATGCCAACAGTCGAGTTAGGCTGTAGGCAGGCTCCACTAGTTCCTGGAGCAATCCACACTAGATTAGAGATGGAGAAAGACCAACACACAGCAATGGAAGGCTGATGAGGAGTTGACGAGGTAGCTGGAGGTGCATTAACCATTACCATACCCCTTCGGGGAGTTGGGAAGTTTTCTGCCTCGTCAGACATGGATTCACCAACTGCCAAGAGGGAGCCAATTTGGTCCTTGAAGAGAACGTGATGAGGATGACGATTATAACGAAGCTCCACCACTCGAACTGGATAGAACAGTCCTTCCTGAGAATTGAAAATTTAGCCATTAGGATTTCTATTTTTCAATTAAGTATTTCAAATTTAACTTCCGAAATATAAGGGAGAGAGTCTAATCGAACCCTCATAACAGTGTGTTTACGTCCTATGTTAACCCATAGAAACAAGATCGAATTTCTTAACTAAAAAAGCCATTGCACAATTCCAGCAGATAATGAACCACAAGGGTGTCAACATTAGAAAATAAACTGGGCAAGGTTAAATATCAGCTGTAATGGAATGGCATTGCAACAGTGGCCTTCATAAAGTGCACATGAAATGTGACAGGGAAGGAGAGACAGATACACATGAACAATTTGATCACGCGAGAACTAAATGTTTTACATTTCAGGTGACCAAGAAACTAACTTCTTAGATAACGGGCATTAAGTATGACTACGCTAAGACGTGATGGATATCAAATAAATCAGACATTGTGAAAATATTACAAAAGAGTGGACAAAGGATAGAAATAGTCGACGCAAGACGGAAAACTTGCTAAGTTATTGTTCTTTCAATGTTTAGAAGAGAGACTGTAGCGGATTACTTGTAATAAAACTCACGGAATAGGGGACAAATTTGAAGCGATTAAACTGAAATGATGACTAAATAGAGTAAAACTGAAAATGCAAGTGTTCGATAACGCATGAAAAGAGACTGCTTTTCGCAGGACGAAGTGGAGATGGAAAACTGAATTAACTCGATAAGCAACCATGAGTAAGACCCAAGACAGCTAGAAAAATATTTTATGATCGAATAAATCAACACCGAAAGACACTGTTAGTAAAAGAAATGGGAAATGAATTTTCCTATGAGCAACGATCTGATTGATGCAAATAACGATATCGAATGCTCAGTGATAACGTTATAAAACGGAAAAAAACAAAAAAGAACAGGATAATGACGCAGAAATGATCTTTTGAGGCATATTTAGGGTTAAGACGATTCCAGTTGCGCAAATCATAAAGAACAGTTTCAGGCAAAGTGGTTGACAGCGCTATTCACACACTGATTACGAACACAAAATGTTAATTCAGTTTATTTAGAATTACATTTTTTGGTATGTGATTTCATAGGGTAAATTAAGCACTATAGATAGAGCGTATAACTAAGGTAGAATATGCAATTATCAAAAAAGAAAGCAATATTTAGACAAATTCAGATAATTAAACCGGTACTTCTTGAACTGGATAACGTCAGAGATAGGAAGAGTGCATCTATAAATTAGTATGGTTAATCATTCATGTTGCTGAATTTCTAAACTATAGTATGCTGCAGTTAGATTGATATTATACCGAATAGCTGATTAGTTGGAAATTTAGTGATTACGTTAATATTTATTCAAAAAAAGTAACGAGATGAATAAGAATACTTCAAAAGTTGATAAAAGTGAATGAGATACCAAGTTCGAACTTCCTCCAAGCAAAATCCTAAATTATAATCTTGAACGTCATGAAGACTTAAGAACAGTGGAAAATAGGGAATCAAATAGGATGTAATTATTGAAAAAAATAATATTGCATTACGGAAGTCTACTATAACCTTAACATTATGGAATAAATATCTCAGTTGTAGATGCTTCACAATATCAAAAAAGATAAGGAAAGGTTATAGGATTAATTTATTATTCCGTTTATAATTTTTTGCCTTACCGAGAGCAATAATAGCAGCAATAAAACGTTGGAAGAATGTAATTAATATGACGAAAAATACGACCCTTTCTCTCATGCTTTTAGTTTTCCTGAAGACTACAACATATTAGTAAATGGTTGAACCTATAAATAGATTTTTAAAAAATAAAACCAATTCTCATTACCACATTGCCAATGCTAATGAGACGAAATGAGAGGGATATCGAGATGGAAATGATCAATTTTTCAAATTAACTTCCAGAAGATAAGCGCTGAGCAGACACAGAGACGTAAACGTTCCACAACCTTAACTTTTAACTTACAACCTTAGTGTTTGCGTGTATTTTGTTTCATATTCAAATATTTCACCTTTTATAAAGGCTTTAAGCGAAACCATAACTATACAAGCTCTTTCACATATGAAACAAAAGAGACCGAAATAATTAATACCAAGTCACTTCCTCTTTCTTATTAATCCACTACTTTAATAATTGTATTTCGTTAGAGTTATATAAATATATAGATGAAAATACAAAGTCTAACCTCATTAGGACCCAACCAAAGCCGCTGGTCATTATTAACTTCTCCATTTCTGACTAGGATCTCGAGAACAGGATTCCCAACACCAGGCACATTGTTGAAAACCCTTGTCACCCAGCATTCTACAAAACTTTCACTTGGAGTTGACTGGACATTATTGCTGGACGGTGGTGTCCTGAGGAGTGAGGCCGGTTCAAGGACATTTTGATGAGGATTCGAGACCTCGTGAAGGAAGTTCAAGAGATCATTTACCCCATAGCCAGAAACGCAGGATACTGCAAATACCGGCATACTCTCGCTGAAGCAACTGCAAATACAGGAAAATACAACTTTTTAGAGGGCTCAAATGTGAGATGTTGAAACAAAATAAAACAGGTTAGTTTGAATGGTTGAATTGGTCTATGGTGAGAAAACAAATCTAAATGGATGATTTTTGAAATAAGATGAAAAAAGAGCAGACTAATAAGAAAAGGGTAACAAATACTAAAAGGAATTGGTCGAACCATCTTTTGACTGTGACTTTTCAAGTAAAACATACAAGTTAAGCAGCTTATTTAAGCAATAAAGGGACATGATTGGACACTCAACCAGATCAACTGGTTAATGGACCCCGAAATTATTCATATCGGGAAACTGGGAGTTAAATTCTAAAATTGAATGTAGTTTAAGTGGGTAAGCTGAGGAATTCAGAATTTAGATTAATTAAGACTCTAAACATGCTGGATTTATAATCCATTTCTGTTCCCTCTCCCCTTCATTGTTCTTATTTCCTTTCCCATGATTAAAAGTTGCATCAAAAATTGGAATAATGCGCAAAGAAAGACAGTCGGTTGTTTTCAATGACCTCACTTGAAACCCCGAAAATAGTTCTCGAGATTCGTGGCAAACAACTGTAATATTTTTTCAGCTGCAAGTAAGCAGTAGTCTTTCAGAAAATTCCATCAGTCAAGCTGCCGTTTCTTTGCAGTCAAGCCCTGAAATATATCTAGATGAACGTTGCGTTGCTCTGCAGACTGTCATGAAAGTTACAAGCCTACTAAAATTAGATTCGTCTGAGCCTAAAAGCTATTCAAGTCTTTGATCAAGATTTAAAGAGACGTAAATTATTCAATATTGAAATGAAGCTAGAGGTGAATGTATATGTAGGAATTAACTACATATCCTGACGATTTATAATCCAGATAATAAATTAAACATCTAAGAATGCAGTTCAGCATTGATTAAACATATTATTTATAATGATTTCACGACTATTTAGCCCTTTCATATTACACAGATTTATTTTTTCTTTAAAAAACCATAGCCCTACAAGAAATTCTTCTATATGAATGCCAACAATTCACGGAAAAAATAGCCACTTTACTTTCTTTAGTGTTGCAACGTCGACTGCCTTTTTGAAAACAGTCGTAGGTAAGGTCTACCACCCGTATCACCACTTGCATTAGAATTGAGACAGAATGCAAAAAAACAAAAAATTCGGAATTTACCGTGAAAGGAAAGGTATAGAATAACACTGTATATAAAATTGGCTACATTAAGTCGGTTTAGAAGACAGTAAAGAATAAGGCTTTCATTTAATAACTATCTTTCGATATCGATTTGGACGTTAGTTGATGAATAGACGATTAGGTCTATCTAACAAAATTGCGATAGGGGAACGAATATTCGTAAAATCTAACCTAATGACCTTGGCTCTTATTAGCAAAGTACTAACGATATTAAAAAAAACTAAAAGTAGGGAAAAAACCAAAGAAAGTCAAATTTTAATAGCATAGCGTCGCATACCAGTGTGATAATCATGAAATGGTCTAGCAGTACTTCGTACAAACTTCTGCTCTTTTATGCAATTCATTGATGATTTAAACGCGCCTATACACAACTACATCCGAAAAAGTAATGTTGGATAAAAATAGTAGTAAATTTATAGTAAACTGAGTATACTGCTTACTCAGACGCTTTGAGACTAATTCCATCAGGAGTTGTGCTAAAAATCCTGATGGCTTTCAGCTCCTCAAGGACGTTTCTACGAAGCTCAGCAATAACAGAGCTGTAGACCTCCTCTCCATGCGATTCAGAAGCCGAGGCGGCAGACATTTTCCTCTGTGTTCCAGTTGACGGAGCGTCCAGAACAAGATCTACCTTGGAGAGCACTACAGCAATTGGAAGACCGAGTGCAGCGGCAGTGCGAGCATGGGATAGACCATCTGCGGAAAGTCCTGTCGTTGCAGAAACAACAAGGAAGCAGAAAGATGGTTGATAGGTGGTCAAACCAACAAGTGTTGTGCGCTGATACTTGCAGTGACCCGCCAAGTCAATGAGAGTGATTAGACGGTTGGAATCACGTATAACCTAAAATAAAAGGAAAACATAAATCTATATCATGACTGTCATCTTGTAAGTTTGTCAAATCAGATGTAACGCAATCGAGATTCTATTCATATTACTAAACAGCAGTCTAGTAAAATGTCTTATTTCAGCATTTTCGTTTAGTCACGCTTATATGTCCTAAACATATCCGTTCTACTTAAATTGTCATAACTAATACATAAAGTAACTAGATTACGTGGGTACATATAGTTTAGCGACAATGAGAAGAGCTTACGTTTTCCTCATAAACTCTCAAATACATATACACTTCTCAGAATGACTGCAATGAATAACAATATTCAAAAGAGAGGAGGGAAGAATACAAGATTTTCAGAAAAATGAAAACTATCTTTTTCCCTCGATATAAGTATAGATGAGTTTCAGCGAAATGGCCAGTTACGAAACATTTGTGCAAAGGCTTGCCTCATCAATTGTTCGTTTATTCAACTGCCCCTTTGAGCGTCGTCGATTAACTAAGCGGCCAAATGTGTCGAATCCAATAACCTCCGAACTGAGACTACTCGTTCTCCCAGATTGAACTTCGTGGAGATGGCAAAAAATATTTAAACGAGCTCTTCCTCTCCCGTCATCCATAACACCTTCTGTTAGAATTCCAAGAAGGGTTGATTTTCCAACATCGACGCTGCCCAACATGGCAACTCGCATATCTGGAATCTAAAGATTTAGAAAGAAAGATAAATAACGTAAATCAAACTACTTACACCCTGGTTGATAGAAACTTTCCACTTAGCTTGCAATTCTATTGCTTTTCTTTGAGGAAAGGACGTCGACTTTCCGTCGGGGGATGATAGAGTACGCTCGCGTAAAAGACGAATATCAACACCCAATCTTTTAGCCATTTTGTAGAAAGTACGAAGAGATGCTAACATCTCTTGCGCAGTTAAACCAGTAACTGCACCACTATCATCTACACCTAATCGATAAATTGCTTGACCGCCACCTTCATTGAGTCTCCATTTCATTTGGGTCATTAAATGCTCCAATCGATCAGCAGTTGGATCAATTAACTTAAGCTAAACAGTCGAAAGCGTATTAATAATAATTAAAACATACTTTGTATTCAATATTCCCCTCTTCTGGTTCTGGGGGTAAGTCCAAGGGTAAATTTCCTGATCCGGAAAAACTATGCGATTGGGTAAGAACGGAAGAAATCTGAGCTCTGGACACACAAGGAAGAGAATTATTCTTAACAAGAGTTGCTTCATGAAGTTCTTTGGTAAATGATGCATCTTCAAGGCGGCTGGAACACCCCGCCTTATGAGATCTTTCTTTGGAATGAACATTTTCCGAAGAACACACGTCATTTGCGAAAAACAGCGCTAAATGATCCATTTTAACTTTATATAGTAAACCAATCTATCTGGTGGATGAAATGAAACCTTCGATGCCTTTTACGAGTAAAAAACATAGGAAAAGAAACTAACAAAATAGTTAACCGAGCCAAAGGTCAGCATAAACCCGATTAATTAGTCGCCACCTGAACTTAAAGCACAATCATTTATATTTATTTAACAAATATTTAAAGCTTAATTTTAAGGAATTTTAAAGCTTTTTCGTTTATATTTACTTTATTATAATAAAGTCAATGGTATTTGATTGTTAAAACAGATGACCTTCATTTTTAATTTTTATGAAACAGATATTTCAGTGCGGAGAAATTCAATATAATATTCAGTTTATGGTTAAATTAGCAAACACCGCTTTAATATGCTCTTGTTTGTGCGCTCTTTTGACTGTGTAATTAGTGTGTGGTGATGGCGATGTTCGCTAAATTTGCATCCGCCTTCACTAGGAGGCCTCGCCAATGTCTTTTCGGGATAAATTCAGCTTTGCTGAGGAGCTTCACTACATCTCAGAGTGTGTATTCATCTGGACCTTCATTTAAGTATATACTTAAGCATAACAATCTTCCTGAAGCCGAAAAGGCTAAGATTGAGCAAGAAGCAAAGGATTTGTTTAAGGACTGGCTTCCATATGGATGGGACATGTATGACAAAATTGAGGATATTTCAAGATATAAGACGACCACCTTCGTCTTGATGGTTTGCTTTACATTTGGGTTGTTCTTTACTTTCTGGTATCGTCCTCGCGGCATGTAAGTTGTATAAAAAATCATTTTGTTTGATTTTTTTATTTACTGACGAATGTCTAAACTTGATTTATTACAGCGAAGGTGATTGGGCCAGAAGTGAAGCTTTCCTCGAACTCGAGAGGAGACGTAAACTCGGCCTTCCCCTTGTTGACCCAGATTTGATTCCTTCAGAACGAGTGAAGTTGCCATCCAAAGAGGAACTGGGGGAGGATTTCAAAATAATTATATAGATGCAATATCGAATATCCTGATAATACATGTCTATTCTGTAGTTCATTTTGTATTTTAATTGCTAAATTTGCCTATATCCTAAAGACATGCAGTATTTCTTTTTTATTCGGCTGCCCTTAAATTAGCTATTTTGTAAATATTTTTTTATTTTACTCTTATGTTGATTATTAACGCAATTCAGGATAAATTTGAAGTTCTTTATCGACATTAGTACGGAATTAAGCCTAAATCTCAAAATGGTCGCAGGTCCTGTTCGAATTATTACAGTGGTTTTAGTTGGCACTCATTTAATTCCTAAACTTTGGGAAGAACCATTTTCTTGCACTTTTCATGGGAAGAATTTCAACAATTTCCGATAAGGGGGTATGCATTATGCTTCCTTTTCAAGGTAACTTTAATCTCTGACTGGGATTAAACCCGTATTATCTGATTTCAATTCCCAAAAGGGATTTATCTGGATACGGCGTAACAATGTTCACTTAGATAATGTTTTCACTTTATTTAGTGTTATATTGATAAGCAGTTGCTTCGAAATGGTTCCAATTTTCCTTTAAATATGTGACACCTTTCAGCACAAACCTAAATCTCTTTTTCTTGGAAAGTTGGTGGCTACTTTTACTCTGGTAACCTCCACATTAAGTAAAATCTGGCTGTCTAAGGGAGGTCTTGGCCTTGGATATAGCATGGAGTCCAAAGGAAGCTTGAAATTGGGTAATTATGTGATAATGAAACGAGAAAGGTCGAACGTGCTTAAATGGACCAGTACAAAAAACATTTCGGTTGAAATACGCGCTTGGCAGTTAGGTCAGAGACGAATCAATTAAAATTTTATTAAGTAGGAATTGGGATACCTTAAAAGCACATCTTTGTCTAGAGTGTAAATACGTTTGAGATGTTATTCCAAGGTCAAGCGATCCGCTGCTTACTGTCAGCAATAAATCACAAAATACGAGTGTTTGTTATTTCGAAATATGCTTCCAATTTTATATGTGATGTTGGTAGTATCTTGGTGTGAAAGTTTGTGTAACTAGCCTGGCATAATTTCTTTGTCCATTTTAAATCATTTGTTCTTAGTTTTTAAGTGCAGTACCTCGTTTCATTTACTGCTTACATTTCATAAGTAGCGTAATTAATAAAGTAGTAGCAGCCAAATTACTGAGTGTGTTGCCTATATTGCGACGGTAACGCCAGGGGGATCAGTACATCAAGATTTTTTAAATTCAGTGCCATGAAAAACGAGTATCATTAGGGTAGGTAGTTGTAAAACCTGATTATTAGTTGCAAGAATCTCATTTAGATAAATTACATTTGATGGTCTTCCGGGTATCAAACTTTGTATTTTTGTGGCTCAAGTTTCTTATAAGAGGCTAATTTTGATCGTCGGTGTAAGGAACCTATCTGGGTTTGGATCATAACGGAATGGGTAATTTTTAGGCGCTTCAAAAGAAATGATCACTCCAATATTCAAGCAATTTCAGAATCAGCGAAAAGTTCTACTTATCATAACTTTAAATTATTAATTGAAGAGCGCGGACCGAAACTCTTAATCAACTTTCTGAACTGTGAAACCTCCGTTCTTACTATTTCAATTTTAACCAACCTAGACACGCTTATTTTAAACGATCAAACTCCAATAACAGCAAAAGTTGTGTATAAAGATTAATTATATGAAAGGAGTAAGTGAAGGCACCTGTAAAAACGAAACGATATGGAAGCGACTGGTAAGTCATCGTAATCTGTGTATTGAAATTTTTATTAATATGCGTACACTGGTACTCAAGTTCAATATTCCTGTGACGTTAAATGTACTATTTTAAATGGTCCGGCCAAACAATGGAATGTCATTCTAGAGAAGTGAATAACACCAAGAATGTATTGATTGATACAACACACAGGAATGAAATTGCGGTACTGTCAGAAAGTATTATAGAGCGGAGTACGCACACTGGTAAGTGGGCATAGACATTCGCACGCGTCATGCGGTTCTTTGTATTGAGAATGGTATGAAGTTACTATTGCCAATAAGGTGAATGCGTCCGTAGATTGACCAATACCGACAACGGGGGAGGTAACTACGCGCATAATTGGATATATATAAACATGCCGTAATGACACAGTAGAATTTCATTTGTTGGAGTAGATATGACCGCATATGGATGTCAAATATGAAGTGTGTCATCTTATTAATCTGATGGGGCATAATATGAAATAGACTTGAAGCTACCTCATTTTATCTGAAGATTACCTGTTGAGGAGGTGTAATTGAACTCGGATGTAGGGGGGGGGGAAGGGTTGATTGATGTCTCTTGGTCTTATTATAATACGAACATAATAAGAATTCTCCCATTTTTAATCCAATGAAAGAATAAAATTATCAATGGGAATCAGTATGAAAGAACTGTTGGCTGTCAGAAGTTTTGATAAAGTGAAAGCTAACAAAAGTGGTTTCATATTGCAATCATTTTGTCCGTCACACGTATAAGTCAGGATTAGATATGAATGAATGTTAAGAACGACTGCAGCACATGTCCTGATTCTGGAGACGCACGTTCAGACGTAGAGGCGGCAGCACCCCAACTGCAGGGCGATCAATACGGAGATTTCTCCACTCCTCCCCAGCTGGCCAAAGGAGAAACTATCGTATTATATGAATCAAATTGATCTAGTATCAATAATAAGGAGTAACCGTATTAAACGCGCCTCCTTCTTAAATACCTCAATTCCTAAACTAATATTACAACAAGTACTTACTACTCACCGAATAGAATCACCTATTCAGGTGTTAGATTAATTTTCTAACATATTTTTGGTTGTACAATGGCATGGTATTCGTATTCTAGGTCAGACAGACTTTTAGTAAAGAATATAATTAGTTGCTCGTATTAGGGACAGAATGAAGACGAAGAGTGAATTAGGCTATTATTCTAAAAAACCGATAGCTTACAGAATGGAAAATTTTTTTATTAAGAAGAGAGATATAGGCTATGTACAGAGAAAAATCATGCCTTGATTATAACTTCTGTTATTTTATTTCATGAAATTGAATTTTGGGGGACAAGACACAAAAAAGTAAGCTTATTACATGGTCTCACTTCAAAGACCACCACAAAGAAAGACTTTAGTTATCAGGCTTCAGTGGACATCAAGGCAAGTATGCTTTAAAGAAAACGGAACAGGAGTTTTCAATGTATTATTTTTGCTCTTTTCTGCCACAACAAAGTTGATTCTGTGAAAAGTATTCCTAGCCAAACAATCATCTCCTCTGTTCCCAGCCAAAAAGGTTGAGCCGTTTCTTCCAAATTTTACGTTTAAATAAAAATTATTAGCCATCTAATCTCCACAAATCAATGAGAAAAACCCAAACGATTACTATAATACGAGGTAATATTTACAGGAATCATTAGCCAAAGGTACTATTTGCTTATCTTTGATTGGCTAAAATTTATTGCTCAACTTATCGCCTCACCTCCTGTTTACCAACCAGAAATCTGAGTAAGGTGTCGAAAAGGGGGGGAAGAGGTAGGAGAGGAGGGGAGTCAGAAAGGGGATAGAGGGACTGATAAGACTGTCCACATTTCTGCGGGCAACATTCACACTTCGACTGGCGCTAAGGTAGGAGTTCCGTTTAGTCGCTGCCTAAAACGTCCTTCATTTTATTAAAAACACAAAACTTATTTATGCTCCATATGTAATTTTCAATTTTTTAGGCTGAAAGAATTTCAAACATTCCTAAAATTGTGTCTAAGATTGAATGATTTGTTTGTTGGAAATCACTCGCGTATTTTAACAATAAATTTATTTAATATTGAATGATTTCTTTCAAAAGCACCCTGGTAGCATTTACTTTACCGTGAATATTCCATTTCTGAAGAAAAGAATTTCTATGAAAGGAGATGAAAACTCTATGTTTGCTCACAGGTCTGTTTTTTGAGTACAGTGATGGCAGTATTTGCATTCATTCCCCAGGCGGAATGCCATAAATACGAAGTATCATCTAATTTACATCGCAAAAAGAATAAGAAAATATCGATTTGCCATATCCCAAATTACAAGCAAATTTCCCATTATTTTTTTGCACATTTTTTTATTACAAAATTCATAATATAATAAATTATAAAACTATTTTTACATAAATACATACAAAACTAACATATCATGAAATATTTATAAAATTTTAAAAATAAATGATTTTGTGATATTTCTTTTATGAAAAGTATAAAATATAAAGTATAAAAACTTTTGGAAACTTGAGGGCTGGTTTTTATTCGCCTAAATAAGAAAGCTTTGTTATTTTAAAATCATAAGAAGGAACTATAGGCTCTACAACTGCAGTGTGCTGACACCACCCAATCATTTAAATTTAGTCAATTCGAGTGCACGTTTTCTTCTTTAAATCAGACGAATTAAACTGGACTGTGAAATGGGAGGTTAAAAAACTATGCTCCTGAAAATTAAAATCTACCACAGTTTTAGCCATTGGCCCCAACTGTCCTCTCTCCGAAATCCTAAGAAGTGAAGTTTTAAGAACAAAGATATCTCCTATTTCGTTTTACACCTGCCTTCGGTAAATACTATATTGGAAGAAACTTGACCATCCAATCGAGTTAAAAACTAATGTTAATTATAGTTTAAGTAATCAATAGTTATGATTACAATTTCTGATTTTAGATGACATCGTCAAGATTGAAGGAATGCTACGTTCAAGACAGTACCTCTAGCATTCCATCCGCTAAGCAAGAATCCAAGCTCTTCGGGCTCCTTTTTACTGGTCACCTTTCGGATGAACCATGTGATAGAGATTCTTCTTATCATCGATTCACCAATACTTGGTCTTACCCTCCAAGTTGTTGTCAACAAAGCGAGGTTTGGAATAACTATAATCAAGATACTGCAGTCTACCCCATGGTAGAAAGTTATGATTCTACCCAGACCATGAGAAGTCTCTACGAGAATAACATTGATAACAGTTGGGGGAATGAAAATTTGGACACTCTGCAGTCTAGTCAACAGGACAGTCGCACCATTCAACCGCGACATTCGAATCAGCGACTAGCAGCTAATATGCGAGAAAGACGTCGTATGCACTCAATCAATGATGCTTTCGAAGGTAATTCACTGAATGAAATGTATCATTTAAGAAGCGATTTATTTTTATACTTTGGATATCTACTTTACTGTGCAACCTTTCTTCTCTTCTCCCACCTTAAGTTGCCCGCAGAGACGATTCGAAACATTGTTTCAATTTACTTTCTCAACTAATACACGACACGAATTGGCTACTTAATTTTAATTGAGGCAAACTCATTCTCCAATGATACTAAGTAGCAAATATTTTGTGAAAAATGATGTTAAGCAAAATATCTAGTAACAGTGCCTTATAATTCATAAATTTGAAAGGAAATAGGACTGCTATATTTGTAATTTTATATCAAGAATCAAATCAGTTAAAATTAATCAAGGAACTTCAATTGTATAGTGAAATTTTCGGCATTATGGTCAAAAATATACAAGAGGTATTTGACACTTATAATTTTACTAATAAATCATTCATTTGCCACTTTTTAAAACTCATATTAAGACTTTTTGATCGCAATATAATATTAACCAATCGTTTTACTCTTAGCAACTAAAAATAAAAGATTTTGCCTTTAGTAATGATTTGTTTTAAATTTTCAATGAATATCAGTTAATTTGATATTTAATAATTGCACATAATGTTAAGTCTCATTGATGTGATTGAACTAACACTTTAAATATACGAATCTGGAAAAATACGCATTTCGCTGGCAAAGGAAGAAGAAGCTGGAAACGGTGGCATTAATTATAAGATCGTAAATTCGGGATGACAGTGAATCTTGATTGCCATACATAACTTCTCGAGTAAAATGAACATAGCAAAACACCTGAGATTACCATAAATCTGTCATTTTATGGATATGCCGGTTGAACGCAAGTGACAACGTTAAATAAAAACCTGGGTAGTTTTTAATACTTATATTGTGACACCTGGTATAAAACATATAAACACGAGGAACAATAAAGTGGTCCAGTGAGGAGTGAATGGCGGGTAATGACATGTAAGGAGGAAGATCTGGGCAAACGTGTTTTATACTATTTGATTATTAAGTTATTTATCGGACTGCCATATTTTTTCCAGTGAGGATAGTTCACTGTACCATGCCCTAATGCTCTAAAGTTCAAATGCTAGATTTATTGTTGAGAACTTATTATATAGTCGGTTAAATTTGGTAATCGGTTGTCATCTCAGCGGTTAAAAAGTTTGGATTATATTTTTTAATCTGTTATTCAGTGAATTGGGGTAATTTCCAGATCATTTCCAAATTATTCTATCGTCCTGAACAACTCTGCTGATAGGATATGAAGGCTTATATCTGAAATTCTCTCCACTTAGCTCCTAACTTGTATAAGCATAGTGTGCCATATTTTCGCTTAGCGCTACATTAAAGCAATTTGTTTTAATTAGCCAAAGAGGACTTGAATTCAGTAAAATAAAAGGGAAATAATTTACATAATTAATATACAATGTATGCACTTGTCGAATATAACGTTTTGGCAGTTAGCAAGAGAAATCCCACTAATATGTTTTTGCAGGCCTTCGAGCTCGCATTCCAACGCTTCCATATGAAAAGCGTCTCTCCAAAGTAGATACTCTCCGGTTGGCCATCGGATACATAAATTTCCTTCAAAATCTAGTGAACAGTGATGATCATCCAGAATCATCCAGCAAAAGTGAACACAGGAGCAAAGAAGTGGACACATATGAGGATAAATCCCAACAGAAACAAAAGTCGAATTTTGCTTCAACTTTTCAAAGATTTGCTGACACCACTGCGACTACGAATAAAGGCAGTGCACAGAATGGTTCTTCTACCGAAGATTGTGTAAACCAAAGTCGATGTCAAGCTGTGAGAAAAGTAATTCTACACCACGTAGTTCGTCGTAAGTTTAAATTTTGTTCCGCAGAGAAATAATAATGAAATTATTTGAGAATGCTACTTATATCACTCAGTAATAGTTAATGCAAGAAATCTATTTTCCTTGATAAATTTAGTTCTGTAGCAAATATCATATGTTGTGCATACACAAGTCGGATTTTATTATCATATGACTCTGAAGGGCATTGTCGCACCCGAATTTTTACAAAATTAAAACAGCATTAAGGAGAAGTAATTAGGAGACTTAAATACTTCTAACTTCACATTCTTGAGAAAGACTGATTCCTGAACAGTGTGAATATAAAAGTGACTGAAAAGTCAAATCGTATTTTTAAAAAATGCATAAAAATAAATACCATTTTTCGTAAATTAAACAAAAGAACACAGAAAGTCTGATGTACACATAAATATTCGTCCGAACTTTCTTGAACCGCTCAGGACTCAAGCATCTAGTTATGCTCGGCAGTTATTGAAGATCAATCTGAGTATTTACTCTGATGGTGAATCATTACCATCTTTGCACACAAACAGCTGATTTTTGAACTCCATATAACTTGGAACGTTCTTGACGAGGGACTGGTGGCAGTTAGTTCATCTCAAAATTACTACTCTCACAGCAATCATTCTTAGGAGGGATTGAGTGACTAATCTACCCAGGGTTTCCAAAAGTCGGCGTGACTGAGTAAAGTAAAACGACGACTAGCAAACAAAACGGCGAAGTCTAGGTAAATGTGAAATCGTTACAATTGTCATTTGGAGAAAATGATGCAATCGGGAAATGTAGAGTTGTAATAGTCTAAAAACGTCTACCAGTGCGTATGATGACATGCAGATGGAATAGAGAGGCACAGTCGGTTAGCTACTGCTTGTGTGGATGATATAGACTTAGTTATCTAGCCTACCAAAAAAGATAGGTACATAATTGATGACGAAGTCAAGTGCTTTGACAGATGTCTTTAACGGACATAACGTCCATTATCGTACATTATTTAAACTACTTCTTCCAACCTAGCTAGTAAAATTGAATAACAACTTTCCTTACTAAAAAATGAGGCCATTATATGGATATCCTAAGTACTTCTAAGCGATTATCTTAAAATGCAACTTGGAAATTTGATAGTACGACGATGTGGATAATACTAAATGCAACTTAATCTAAGTCAAACAGGGGTAATAAGTAGGAATTGAAATCCGTTAGGCGTCCTCCAAGCTTATTATGGTAAATTCATCGAAACAAAGCTACAGCAAAGATCACGAAAGTGATTCAGAAGAGAAATTGCTTGTTTATTGCCCTTCCTAGCCCTCGAACCCCAATTCCACAATATTGAAAAGTAACAGAGATGGCGCTACAGCACTTATATTAAGATAAAACAAAGCTGGAAGCCGCAAGTATCGTAGCCAGTAAGCTGTAAAATTAGTTAGGCATTAGAGTAAATTCAAAATTCTGGTGGTCAGTAACGGAGAATAATCGATAAATAGCTTAAAGAAGGGGGATAAGAGAAAAATCCACAAATGAATCAAAAAAAGTTGACCATCGATAAGTGACAAGGTTACTTAGAAATCAAAGAGCTAGATTCAAATGGCACAGAAATGTTTTAGATCAATTTTGATGTTAACATTTTACGCACTCCCATTTTACAAGACCTTCCGCGTCGACGTCTAACCTTTGTTCTTCATCTTTGGCTAAATTATAATTTTCCAACCCGATAGGTTGAGTATCTATGGTCCACGCCAGTAGAAAACTTTTCAGTTAAAATTAGTAATATTTCGAAGATTTGAATAGAAATTTTTTCATAAATTAGCATCCCAAATTCAAAACTGTGATAAGACGATACAATGTTAATATTGACAATTTCATTTGGGCCCCGATAAGTTAAAATTTATAACTTACCTTTGCTATACTGTCATATTGGCTGTCTAATGTAATGTAAAATCGTCCTGCATTCTCAAATTTCGAAGGGAAAAACGAATGAAAATGGTAAAATCATAATTAAACAACTAATCAGTATTATGAACATGAATTTGCTCAAGAGTCCAGGTGACGAATCATGAACTTTTATTTTCTGCGCTCGGGCCTCACTACCACTGCTGCTAATCGGGCAACCAACCATTATCTTCTTATGCCGATCACTATAAACTTAACCGCTGCTTTGAGTTTTAGTTATTTTGCCTTCGTTCTACTGGGTCAGAACGATCGTAGCCATAATATAGCTTTAATGAACACCTAACTAAAGCAGCCTAGGTCAAATAATTAATTACTTGCTGTTACGTCAGATAACATTGCTAACCCAATTTAATCATTTTAGCTTCCACATCCACAAATGCCCTAAATCCAAATGTATCTAATGTTGATCTGATCACTCGGCCTGGTCAGATTTGGAGGCGAATAACTGACAGTCCCTCCCAAGAGAATATATCCATTGAGCCGAGTTACAATTCAGAAAATTCTTTCACAATTGGATACAGCATAACCTGGCATCGAAGAAGGAATATCTTCGAAACACCCCTTCTATGCCAAAATAGCAGGAAAATTGTTAGCACAAAACTTTGGATACCACAAGGAGATTAAATTGTTGCATCAGTTTGCAATTAGACTTTATTTTTATCATTAAATTTAGTTTCCGTCTTCGTTTACTGATCTGATACTGCGTGTGAAATAAAATTCGGCCTGCTTTTGTAGAAATGTAAAGTCATTGATTTATTGCTGACTTAATTGCATTTGTTATTTATCCCAAGCGTATCCACATATGGTAATATCGACTTCAGTACAAGTGCCGTCAGGTCAGTTTGATTACTCCCCACTTTATTATCCACAGACTTCATTCCCTTCCCTATATTAAAGAACTCCATGACGCAGATAATGCCTGCCTATGTGTGTACCCGCTTTGTACATGCTTTCTGACAGTACCGTTGTTTCATTCCCGTACACTATTTTATTCAATACATTCAACGTGTTATTCAAGTCTCTTTAAGTATAGACCATTGTTTGGGTACCGTGTCAATTCTCATACTATTACTGGAAAAGTTTCAGAAAAGATTTCTCGACTTAGTGAAAAGTGCAAATAAAATATTTCTTTTTTACGTAATTAATGGCCTAATTAAAGACGGAAAGGAAAAATGTAAAAGTATATATGTTGCCTTGGTGGCGCAGTGGTCGATGTTCACATCTGCCAAGTCGGAGGTTACGAGATCAATGTCCATTTAGTTACATGGAGAGTCAACCGCACTGATCAATTCTATCAAGCGCTTAAGGCAGTAAAATACGAGATACTAATCAGAGCAGCTCCAGGATGTATTTTCTCTACAAAAATTAAATGTTAACACTTTCCAAATGGCCTTGAGTGCTAGTGAGCAATCTTGATTGAGCTGCATTATTCATTTGCTTGGTAGGATTGGGAACTGCAATGCTGAAATTTGTATATGAAAAGCAGTTCATCATTTAATCTTTACTAGTGTCAACTCCTTGCTCGTATAGACCGATCGAATAGTTAGAAAGATGGTCTCCCTACAATTACCTTAGCATAAATCAATCGGTCTTGAAACAGACATAACGCGATGACATGACCCGACTGTGGTCATCATGAAACTATAGAGTATCAGAAAATGATGCAGTAAAGTAAATGTGGACGATCTGGCGGAACCAGGATTCAAATTACTATCCTGTATTGAAGTGTTAACCGACTTTCGTTCCGTTCCGCCCCCGAGTGCACGTTTTGGAAATTCCTGTCCTATACAGCCGTTATCTTTGAATACATTTACTAACTGAACAAATTTCTCATTCATTCATTTTCCAATTAATTTGCTATAACGAAATCAACTTTTCTTTAGTTCTAGCCTACACTAAGACACATTTCTGGATCATCACAATCGCCACTGCTAAATCCTTTGCCCCATCCTCCCAAGGGTAAAACGATTAATAAGTTAAAATTCTATTCAAGAAAGTCACATATCAAACAATCACGTATTATATAAAACCTCTTTTAAAAAGATGAAAGACTATATATACAAAACAAGAAACCAAAAAAGGGAGGGAGACATATCTAAATTTAACAGCTATCAGCTAGGAGACGCTGGCATATTTTCATCAGCCGAAACCACTTGAGCTAACTCAAGTACACAAGGGAGGGGAAGTTTTCTCAAATCAAATGAAATCACCGTGGGATAAGAGTC
Organism: Hymenolepis diminuta; assembly: GCA_900708905.1. Classification (NCBI taxonomy): domain Eukaryota; kingdom Metazoa; phylum Platyhelminthes; class Cestoda; order Cyclophyllidea; family Hymenolepididae; genus Hymenolepis; species Hymenolepis diminuta. The sequence continues at coordinate 2,468,910 of CAADRB010000026.1, read as the reverse complement.
GGGTAAATCCACCACGTTTATTCCACAGTCTGAATCGATGGATTTGTCATATCGTCTCAAAATCTCCCCCAATCTGATTGCATTCTCTTCATGTTTTAAGCAACAGAGACGATCAAACAGCTTCTCCAACTCCTCATTGTCGAAGCAGACACCTGCTAATTTGTTCTCGGCATTGTCTTCCGCTGTTGGTTGAAGAGCTGGTTCGACTGACATCGGTGGAGTGGAATCTGGGGATAAAGCTAGAGATGAAATAACATCTTGATTCCTCCCTTCAGTGGAGGTCTTTTGATGAGTACTGCCAATTTCCAACGTGTTCGCTAATTTTTTCACTAAAAGAAAAGATCGGTCGTTACAACCTGATGAACAAATAAATAAATGAATGAGACCCCAACGTACATACTGGATTGAGACTTGGCGCCAGTAAGATTGCTAATATTTGATTATAATTAAGCGAATAGAACTCATCTGTATGGTTATTACTGGGTTATTCGATTATCATTCTTCAATATTCATGCTCGATAATGAAGGCTAGTCACTGGCAAATTTTGTATTAAACATTCACCCGATTGATTACGTATATATACCAATGTTAAGGATACATTATTCAAAGAAACTTCCCGAGTTAGTCAAGACAATGTAAGGAACGCTTGACTTGACGAGGATTGGAAAGGAAGCCTACACAAATTCATGGCTAAGGCGAATCAATCAAGACGCCAGAGAAGTTTACGTCTTAACTGGCTAAAAAAGACAGTAATGCTGATTTTCGTTACTAAAAACGTAAAATGCTACTTCTAGGAAACTCGGAAAAAAACATTGAGACTTGGAGATGCTAAGTGTGAGTTAATGGTTGCAGAAAAGAAATGCTTTTTATAAATAACGGAACCACCATTCTAGAGGTATACCGATCACCGAAGGCTTCAAGTACCCAAATTCCGGATGTTTTAAGTTTAATAAAATACAGGCATGTTTGAAACGCTATATATCGAAATGTCATTCGGAAAGTTTATCTTTTCAGAAGGCGACAAAATTAGTAGCACATAATATTCTGGGATGAATAGTAAATAAGATTTCTCCATTCCAAGTAACAAAGCTCTCGACTCTTACCTCAAATTATATAGCTATGTATCTGCTAATCCGATTAGTATGTACAAATGAATGGAGTTTATTTTTTATTAATAGATTATGTCAAAAAGAATACGAACACTCAATATTTAAGATCTGCATCAACGGAAGTGAAGCAGAAAGATTCGAGAGATTCGTAAATAGGTTATACCAATGCAGTCTACTCTGCGTACTCAATATTCATGCTTTTATGCATAAAGATAAAATTCAGCAATCTCTTACCCGTTTCTTTCCTTGAGGAATCCGGAGAGTGAGTCCGTTTCAATTCCTTATTACGTCGTCGCGACTTCGAATCCTTACTTTTAGTCTCCTTGGGGGCCCGTTCCTTTTCAGCTGAAGGCATCTGAGGTGGCTGTTGTGATTGAGGTTGTGGCTGTGATGGTGATGGTTGAGCTGGCAACGGTGAAGGAGCAGAAGTGAAACCGAAAGTGGCATGAGAGGTTGGAAGAGGGGAGACAAGAGGTTGCGGGCCACCTTTGAGTTGAGAAAGCCAAACCAACGTGGCTTGTTGGGAGTCCATTTGAGAAAAACCACCGGTTTCAGTCTGCTCTGCCTATGAGTAATGAAAACGCAAAAAAGAAGACACACTTTGTAATAATCATTTCCATTCAAGTCGTAAGTAATAAAGGATCAGTTCTTGTTGAATTTTCTAGCTTTTTCAAAACCGATCAAATATACTTCAATTAGACAGCGCCTAAAGATTATTTGGCAAACAATTTGGAGTGACCACATTCATTACAACCTTCTCGAATTAAAATTCAAATCTAATTTCATAAATCACTTCATGAAAATTCTCTCCAAAAATTTCCTGCTATGCATCACTCATGACCTGCGGGTCAAGTAGTCAGGTTAAATCTAATACAGAAAACTCTATGGCGCTAACTGGCTGCGTCCTAACTGGTCGAACGTTTGCATCGCCTGAACCAATTTGTTTATCTTCCATCACATCACTGACAACTACACTCTACTGTCGCTGCATCCAGCTCACTCAAACCTTGGAGCATTTTCCTTGTGTACAAAAAATCTCTTCAACCAACATTCTCTCTCACCTCTATCTTAATGTGTAGTGAAAATGGTAAGAAATTAGTAGGCTGATGGTTCAGTAAGAACTCTGCAGCCGCTTTCATAACTTGCTATCTCATACCTTATTTACAACAATAGGATGCAATAGCATCAAACATAACACTTTATCAGATAAGATAAAATTGGCACGGCTAATTTCTCAGGCAAATACTTTTCGGCAGTATGACATGAGGAATAGGTAAATGGTAACTGAATAGTAACTGCGTACGAAAAACTTCACCATTTAACATGATCTTTAATACCGAAATATTGTAGAATATGCTAAATTATTGGTGCACTATGAAATTCGGAAACGAGTGCAAAAATGGTAACAACTAACATCTGAGATGGATTCGAAGATTTCCAGGAAATTTAAAGCAAAACTCAAGCCTACTGAACTTATGGTAGAGTACCAACTGTTTTAAGAAACCACAGAGAATTCATACGTACAATAGAAATTTCAGATGAATCCTCGTGTTAGTGCTCCTCTCCTATTCTTAAAAAACGGTGAATAAATTATCAGATTTAAAAATAGAGCTACTTCTCAACTACCATGTTATCAGGATCCACTTAGTAGTAATAGAAGTATCACGATAACTTAACGATGGAATAGGATTTAAGAAAATTTAATACCGAACATGAAATGACATAACGATACTATTAGAAATTATATTTAAAACGGGATGCTTACACAGGTAAGCAGGCATTCGTACACATCATGCAGTAATTTACTTAGGTAATGGAATAACTTGATCATGAACTGAATGAGTCATCATATCGGCCTGTTGGAGCATAGCATGAAGTCTGTATTACCACAAATAGATCAATTTGGTTGAACAAGCAATAAATCACTACAATGTGTATATTCTAGTGACTTCAAGACCAGGTTCGGACTGTCCTAGCAACAACATGTGACCTGACTTATTGCTTCAATAAGCGTAATTGATTCACACAATTTTCTGAGCGTAATAAGGTAATTGAAGGTAGGCGTGAGAACTTACCGGTTTCTGACTGTCATCAGCAGCTCCGGTAGTATTAGGAGGAACAGAATGAATGGCAGAAGCTGAGAAAGACGATGGAGGTTGAAGGATGTGTTCCTCACCTCCCTCAAGCGAAGTGCGTGGAGACTGCTGCTGAATAACAAAAACAAATATTACCGACTGTTAATAGTAGGATACGAGTTACACGAGATATTTAGCAAGCAAAGCTCCTTTCAGCTTTTGTGGCAACTATTCCATACATTACCAAATTGAGGAACAGAAATGTACTTCTTTGTGTACAGTGTATAGAAAGACAATCAAGTCTACGACTTCGCTCACATGTGTTTTCCTTAAGTACTGCCTGCTGGCAAATGAACTCATCCTTAAAAAAATTCCACTTCCATCAAGATGAGTCTTACAAACACTTCAATTGGCATCCTGGAGCCACCCCCTTATGGAAAACTCGCATTCTACCATCCATCAGAATTAAAGAGTGTAGTTGGCCATCGACATCATTAAATATATACACTGATGGATATTGACCTCGATGCCTCCGACTTAACAAACGTGCACGTCCATCACCTAATTTGGATTTTTATAAGACATAAATATTTAATAAAATAGTCTGGTTGAATAGTTAAGACTAGAAGATAAATAATGTCACCTAGACTGATTATAATGGCCAGTACAATCTCAATATATACAACTGAATTAAATGAATATTTATATTTGATTCGTCAACCGCAATAGGTTAGAATAACGCATGACGGAGCAGAGCATTAAGACCAAAAATTAAATGAACTGGCAAAAATACGAAAGAGAAAATCAACACGAAAGATCTTTCACCAGCCAGTCAAACAGAATGCACGTCAACAAAAGAAAACTACGTAAAAACATCTATCAAAAAGGTGTTGGGATGGAAAACAACAAAGTTGGGATAATTAAGCCCTATTAACAGTCTGATTACTTAGAGCTCCTTTGAACATTAATCAAACGCCAAAAGAATTTGCCGTGTGAATACAAAGTACCATCACCTTATCGCAATTGAGGGCACAGGATGCTACAAACTTACAGATGAATAACTAACAAATCCACTTACCTGTGGAATAGTTGATAGCACAATCTATTCAAGGGAACGATAGGAAGAACCACAAATTGTCTCAAATTTAGCTGAAAATTTGCCCTAACTTCTACTTACACCTAATAATGAATTTTAAACGTGTAAAATACAAAGTACATTGATAATAAAGAATTAGAAGTAGGCTCGCAACCAAGCTAACCCAACTGGACGCAGTGTGGAACAATGGGAAAGCTGGCATACCGACGAATACTCCTCTTTCTCTCCCTTGGGTCAGAGCATTGAGGATATGGTGGCAAGATGTTCGCTTCCTCTTCTCCTCGATATTCTTCAATGCTTCTTGAACCTCCTATGAGTTATTGCTCTTCATACTAACTTGGCTTACTGATATTCTTTAATAAAGGTTTATTCAGGCCATGTTTTCAACAAATATTGGCAAGGATAATAAAATGGCTATTGGGACGTCGAGGGGTGGGGGGAGGGGAAAGTCAAACTCACAGTATAAGAAGGTACTCCACTAGGTCTCGATGGTGACCATCCCAATCGATTGCTGCCCGACTGCTGCTGCTGTTGATCATCACCAGCGGCTTCAGTTGACCTCCGACTCTTATGCCTGTGCTTCTTTTTGCTTTTACTCTTGCCCTTCTCAATATCTGAGCGTAGGAGACGAATAACAATTCTCTCATGCTGCTGCTTTTGTTGAACAGAAGGAATGCCGCCGTTTTGTGAGCTTATCGACGCATAACCGGAACCCGGGTACACCGGTTGAGGAATGGAAGGCAGGGGAAGAGGAGGAGAGGATGAAGAAGGGCTAGGGAGGTCAGACTGATTTGAAGACTGGTTCTCCAAACGTAGCTGCGCTTCATGTTTCAATTGGAGCTTTTTCTTATGTTTGAATGAAGAAGAAGAGGGAGGTATGAGTGAGGGGGGGTACCGACCGGAAGAACCGACTGCTGAGGAAGTGATTGCGGTGGTACTAGTCAGTGGAGCTGGTGAGGAGTTAGTGGTGACTGAAAGACCTAGATTGGCTAGGGCTTGATTTCGACTCTCTCGACTCGGTCTACTGCGAGGAACTGAGGAGATCGGGGAATTGAGTTTGACTGGTACCTGACCTAGGATAGCCTTAAATGAGAAAGAAGTATGTAGTATTCTGTAAATACCCTATTTAACCGACACGTACCTTATCAATTAATCTGGAATGTATCCATTTCACCACACCATTTTAACATCAATTCTCCGTTAAACTATATTTATCGCTTTAATTTTGAACCGTTCCTAAATTTTTCCTGTTGTGGGAAAAATTTAATACCCGGATCTCGGTATCCGATTTCAACACCAAAGCCTCGCCGCCAGCCTTAAGATCTAATCAGAACTGGACCCGACGCTGTTAACTCGCTAAGTCAGCTTGATCTATATGTTTATCGTTCTCATCTTAATTGGCCAATCACCTTAATCACAACTCACTTTAATTAGAATTTCTATCGAACTTCCTAAATCATTTCATACTTATTTTCCACCCAAATTTTTTTACTGAGTTAGCCGGATTCAGTTCGTCACCTGAGGCTCGATGTGTCACTCACGCACTGCAGTTAAGTGACCTAAACTTAATTAGGTTACAGAAACACAGAAATTCGATGCGATTCACCTGCTGAGCCAATGTGTACTGGCTAACCCAATTTGTTTATTAATCCCTAAGTATAAAAACCCTCTCTATTGGCTCACATATCGCGCCACTGCAATCTCGTCCTCATAAATCTAGTTAACACTACATCTACATAGATACATGGAGGTTAACTATTTAGACACACAAATATTAAGGACAGGACACAGCTTTAGCACTACAATCGGAAGCAGCTCCGAAAAAGTTCCGCAGAAACAAGTGGACAGAACATGCTTACTAAAGTAAGGATATGCAATGTAATATGGTCTACGCCAACGAAAGTGAGACGATTAAGTCACTTCTATGACTGGAAAAATTCGCAAACGATTGTGAAGCCACTCAAGTTTGGTTCCGAAATAACAAAGAATAGATAGACAAATTTCCCGAGTCTATGAGAAAAAAGTTCACAACAATTGAAGGTATGCTGAAATACATTCACAACCCCTCTTGTTGACCAGAATTAATAGGAGCGGTTGGACACCCGCACCACTAGATGTGCACTAATAGGCATTGATCTCGTTACCTCAGACTTGCCAGACGTACACGTTGACCACTGCGCTACTAACACGGATGGGCCAACCATTATGTGAACTTAAATTAATAGAAGCCATCAAGTTAAGACAAAGGTTGACATTTCATTTACACAAACGTTGACAAGCAGGAAGGTCAGAGGTCAAATTTTAAACACCCGGGTCATTCGTGGGACCACTCTAGATAAGTTCCACACACTTGACTTGGGGTGGAGAGAGGATATTCTGGAGCAGCTCGAACGAGAAGCTAGAATTACGCAATACCCCTTGTTAGTCAGAATTAACCAGCCCACATCACTGGTTGCACATCGGTGAGCAGTGACCTCGTGATCTCTTACTTGAAAGACATGCAAGCTGACCACTGCGGCACTGGCGCAAATAAGGAAATGATGTTCAGTACTCATCTTAGGTAAAATAAGGGCGGCCTAGAGCCTCAAAATCGTATTGACCGAGTTAACCTATGAAATTTGACTTGACCGACTAGCTTGTAACGGCTCCACAATCATGACTGAATATTTAATGAACTAGCTTCCACTATAAACATGAAACAAATACCTCTTTACATACCTAATTAAAAGAACAAGAACAGTCTTGACGGAAAAACGCAAACGCTTTGCGTAAAATTTAAATAGCTCATCCGAACCACAAACTACAATAAAAGCTTCTGAAATGGATCGCTACTTACGGCAGTCAAATCGGGATAGAAATGGGAAATTGGAAGATTACATTTTGTCCCACGGGCCTGAATCGGTTCCACAACAGTTTGTTGAATGGTATACGAATTAGCCGATTTTGGAATAGGGATCTATGAATAAATAAAGTAAAATAAAAAATACTTATTAAGGGGACACAAGTAATCGCAATACTTACACCTCCATATTGAGTAAATCTAACCCATTCGTCAAAATTCTTTGGATCAAGACGAACTGTACGAAAACCGTAGAGTTCAAGACTGTCATGAAGTGTAATATCGTAATGGAGATCTGTAACAACGTTCAGGAAAGATACTCTGGCAAGTAGTCGGAAATTTCCAAATCCATCTTCTTCAATACTGAAGGGTTCCTCATAAACAACTATAATGATTGAAATTATAAAACATAAATTATATGAACAATAAATACGTTACTCTGCTTGGGGTTTTTGAACGTTTCATGAAGTTGGAAAACAACATTATTGACGAATTTTGAGAGCGGATATTGATCACTCCAGCTTTCAACCCAGCATCGCCAATGATGAGTCTTGTCAGGCGTCGGATTTCGTCTGCGATAAACGCTATGCCCAACTTTGAATACAAATAATGTCTAAGAACCAATAATAATGGCAGTTTCATCATTTCACATTAACGCTTGATAAGAAGACGCTAAAAACATACAAACAGCTAACCTGTGCTTCCATCCAGTTTTGAAGGACTTGCGAGTGAATTAGTTCATCAAAAATACATTATACTATTAACTAATCGCAGTCCTAAGTTCTACACTTTCAAATACATCTTTTTAATGACTCAAAGAACCAAATGTAATTATTTTTCCCACTATTTGTTTTGTTTATTTGAGCAATATTGGAAAATCTTGTATATGAATCAAAATCTTATGAAGTTACAGTCGCTGTGTTAATCTTAGATATCTCCAGCAATACTATTTTAATTGATTATTTTCTTTATATTATCCAACTATTATACACACATATTTTTCAAAAATCTCATTTTAATAACGTTCTTGGACTTCCTATTTTATAATTTGGCTTATTATCAGGTCATTAACTTAACCTAGCGATCAGCATGAAGTATAATAGAAAATTCTGTTAAACATGTATTATTTCTGCTTCTTTCTTCTTTAAATCGGTTTTATTCCGACCATCTTGAATTAGTATTTTAGTATTCCCTAATCTATAAACAATATTTTTAACTTTGCTAATTTGTGTCCAATCTTATTCTGACAAATATTGCTAATTAGTCTTATTACGACCCAATATCTTTTATTGGTTCCCCGTCTTTACCATTCCTTGTCTGCACAAATTCATTTTCCGTTTTAAATTTCCATCATTTTCTCCACACAGAGGCATAACTCTCGAACACCTACCTTCGGTATATTAATATCCTCATGTCGTTTAACACACTTTTGCATTAGATTATTCAACTCTTTATCATTTTTTAGACACTATATTATTGTCAGAGGTATTAACCTGTATTCATAATTATTCTATAAGTGGCTTTGAGCCTGCGGATTTTAGGCGATTAATCAACCAGAATTAAGTGATCTGTAACAGGCATTCCCTAGCGGAAAGATTAATTAGCAGTAGTTCTCAAGGTCTCGCTTCCTTAGAGTCATTAATGAAGCGTCTGTGGTAATTACCTTAATTCCACAAAATGCTTCATAATATATCATTGTAAGTTAATTTATTAGGTTTTATTAAGTACTATATTTACTTATTTGATATGAATCCATCCTCGCATGCTACGTCAGTTGGTAAAAGATCAAGTTCATTAACATATATTTTAAATTAGACCAACTGGATGACAGAAGTTCTTGTGATAGAGATACATGCTGAGTATTTGCATCGAAAATTCAAATCAAATGTCTTCTGACGTTCAAATACGATTGCTTCCAGTTAGAATTGCTAGGATTCATCTCTTTCCAATTTCTATTTTGTAAATCGATGGTCGATTGAGAGACGATTTACTGCCATACATTCAATCCTTTATAATTCACTCAAACAACAATCACGTCTATAATATACGCAAGTTTTGAGCGCATATTAATCAATACATACTCTACACTGCCTTAGTCACGTACTTAATTACAATCCATTGCTTTTCTAACTTTTATTTCTGGTTGCAAAAATTTTCGTGATTGCCATCATTGTCAGTCTTCTATTTCTAAAGTAGATTATTCGTAAACTTGGCTTACTCAAATCCGCTACAAGCTCAAAATACTGCAAGAACTAACCCATTACACCAAGATCAGTCTGTTTTGTGTCGAATCTGGCTCAAGTGCTTTTAATATGAGGTTGAAATTGTTCACTGCACAAATTAATAAGTAAACGGAAAGTTGCAACGCCCATCGGTACGCTACCATGTTTCCCAAAAATTGACTCGCTGTTAGGGATGGTTGATGAAAAACCAGACCAATGATACAGTGACCTTACATTTCCCAACAAACTCACAAACTTTCTCCCTGTGCTGTGATTCTCTTAAGATAATTCCACGAATTCACTTGAACTATCACCACTTCAAAACCATAAGACACGCATTATTTGACGTACAATTTAGCAAACTTTAGTATTATTATCAACACAACTAGGGAAACAATAAAACACCCACGGGTAAAATTATACAGAAAGCATACGTACATACAAACACAACAGTATGATAAGATGAATTCCATTCATCAGGAAACATCAAGGAAAAAAGAGAAGAAAACTAGACATCACTATCATCTGCTGAACAACAATCACCGGATGGGCCACCAACACTGGGATTTAGCTCCCCTCCAGAGTTCTCACCATTTTCCTCCTGTTTATCCTTCGCAAGTTGGAGTGAAGAGCTGTAGAAATGCGACGTGGATATAGTATCAGTACCGGGATTTGTGCTGGTGAGTTGAGGGAAGTCTTCAGAGAGACTGTTACTTCCGCCAGAACCGCCAACACCATGAGGAGGTCCAAGGACAGTCTTGATGAGTGTGGGAAGATCTGCGAACTCAGCATTGACTGCGGCTGCAGCAGCGGCTGAGGAATCGGAGATGGATTTCTCGAACTCCTGGTAGGGTGGAGGTTGTTGAGTGAGGGTATCACCAACGTAGAAGTAGCTGGCCTGACGGAAATCGGCGTCAGCGAATCGAGGAGCGAGTAGGTAGAGGAGATTCAAGAAACTGGGTCGCTGGGCGGGTCGATAAGACCAGCAATACAACATCAGGGATTGTCTAAAACATGAAGCATATTATTCGATCAGAATTNGGACACATATGAGGATAAATCCCAACAGAAACAAAAGTCGAATTTTGCTTCAACTTTTCAAAGATTTGCTGACACCACTGCGACTACGAATAAAGGCAGTGCACAGAATGGTTCTTCTACCGAAGATTGTGTAAACCAAAGTCGATGTCAAGCTGTGAGAAAAGTAATTCTACACCACGTAGTTCGTCGTAAGTTTAAATTTTGTTCCGCAGAGAAATAATAATGAAATTATTTGAGAATGCTACTTATATCACTCAGTAATAGTTAATGCAAGAAATCTATTTTCCTTGATAAATTTAGTTCTGTAGCAAATATCATATGTTGTGCATACACAAGTCGGATTTTATTATCATATGACTCTGAAGGGCATTGTCGCACCCGAATTTTTACAAAATTAAAACAGCATTAAGGAGAAGTAATTAGGAGACTTAAATACTTCTAACTTCACATTCTTGAGAAAGACTGATTCCTGAACAGTGTGAATATAAAAGTGACTGAAAAGTCAAATCGTATTTTTAAAAAATGCATAAAAATAAATACCATTTTTCGTAAATTAAACAAAAGAACACAGAAAGTCTGATGTACACATAAATATTCGTCCGAACTTTCTTGAACCGCTCAGGACTCAAGCATCTAGTTATGCTCGGCAGTTATTGAAGATCAATCTGAGTATTTACTCTGATGGTGAATCATTACCATCTTTGCACACAAACAGCTGATTTTTGAACTCCATATAACTTGGAACGTTCTTGACGAGGGACTGGTGGCAGTTAGTTCATCTCAAAATTACTACTCTCACAGCAATCATTCTTAGGAGGGATTGAGTGACTAATCTACCCAGGGTTTCCAAAAGTCGGCGTGACTGAGTAAAGTAAAACGACGACTAGCAAACAAAACGGCGAAGTCTAGGTAAATGTGAAATCGTTACAATTGTCATTTGGAGAAAATGATGCAATCGGGAAATGTAGAGTTGTAATAGTCTAAAAACGTCTACCAGTGCGTATGATGACATGCAGATGGAATAGAGAGGCACAGTCGGTTAGCTACTGCTTGTGTGGATGATATAGACTTAGTTATCTAGCCTACCAAAAAAGATAGGTACATAATTGATGACGAAGTCAAGTGCTTTGACAGATGTCTTTAACGGACATAACGTCCATTATCGTACATTATTTAAACTACTTCTTCCAACCTAGCTAGTAAAATTGAATAACAACTTTCCTTACTAAAAAATGAGGCCATTATATGGATATCCTAAGTACTTCTAAGCGATTATCTTAAAATGCAACTTGGAAATTTGATAGTACGACGATGTGGATAATACTAAATGCAACTTAATCTAAGTCAAACAGGGGTAATAAGTAGGAATTGAAATCCGTTAGGCGTCCTCCAAGCTTATTATGGTAAATTCATCGAAACAAAGCTACAGCAAAGATCACGAAAGTGATTCAGAAGAGAAATTGCTTGTTTATTGCCCTTCCTAGCCCTCGAACCCCAATTCCACAATATTGAAAAGTAACAGAGATGGCGCTACAGCACTTATATTAAGATAAAACAAAGCTGGAAGCCGCAAGTATCGTAGCCAGTAAGCTGTAAAATTAGTTAGGCATTAGAGTAAATTCAAAATTCTGGTGGTCAGTAACGGAGAATAATCGATAAATAGCTTAAAGAAGGGGGATAAGAGAAAAATCCACAAATGAATCAAAAAAAGTTGACCATCGATAAGTGACAAGGTTACTTAGAAATCAAAGAGCTAGATTCAAATGGCACAGAAATGTTTTAGATCAATTTTGATGTTAACATTTTACGCACTCCCATTTTACAAGACCTTCCGCGTCGACGTCTAACCTTTGTTCTTCATCTTTGGCTAAATTATAATTTTCCAACCCGATAGGTTGAGTATCTATGGTCCACGCCAGTAGAAAACTTTTCAGTTAAAATTAGTAATATTTCGAAGATTTGAATAGAAATTTTTTCATAAATTAGCATCCCAAATTCAAAACTGTGATAAGACGATACAATGTTAATATTGACAATTTCATTTGGGCCCCGATAAGTTAAAATTTATAACTTACCTTTGCTATACTGTCATATTGGCTGTCTAATGTAATGTAAAATCGTCCTGCATTCTCAAATTTCGAAGGGAAAAACGAATGAAAATGGTAAAATCATAATTAAACAACTAATCAGTATTATGAACATGAATTTGCTCAAGAGTCCAGGTGACGAATCATGAACTTTTATTTTCTGCGCTCGGGCCTCACTACCACTGCTGCTAATCGGGCAACCAACCATTATCTTCTTATGCCGATCACTATAAACTTAACCGCTGCTTTGAGTTTTAGTTATTTTGCCTTCGTTCTACTGGGTCAGAACGATCGTAGCCATAATATAGCTTTAATGAACACCTAACTAAAGCAGCCTAGGTCAAATAATTAATTACTTGCTGTTACGTCAGATAACATTGCTAACCCAATTTAATCATTTTAGCTTCCACATCCACAAATGCCCTAAATCCAAATGTATCTAATGTTGATCTGATCACTCGGCCTGGTCAGATTTGGAGGCGAATAACTGACAGTCCCTCCCAAGAGAATATATCCATTGAGCCGAGTTACAATTCAGAAAATTCTTTCACAATTGGATACAGCATAACCTGGCATCGAAGAAGGAATATCTTCGAAACACCCCTTCTATGCCAAAATAGCAGGAAAATTGTTAGCACAAAACTTTGGATACCACAAGGAGATTAAATTGTTGCATCAGTTTGCAATTAGACTTTATTTTTATCATTAAATTTAGTTTCCGTCTTCGTTTACTGATCTGATACTGCGTGTGAAATAAAATTCGGCCTGCTTTTGTAGAAATGTAAAGTCATTGATTTATTGCTGACTTAATTGCATTTGTTATTTATCCCAAGCGTATCCACATATGGTAATATCGACTTCAGTACAAGTGCCGTCAGGTCAGTTTGATTACTCCCCACTTTATTATCCACAGACTTCATTCCCTTCCCTATATTAAAGAACTCCATGACGCAGATAATGCCTGCCTATGTGTGTACCCGCTTTGTACATGCTTTCTGACAGTACCGTTGTTTCATTCCCGTACACTATTTTATTCAATACATTCAACGTGTTATTCAAGTCTCTTTAAGTATAGACCATTGTTTGGGTACCGTGTCAATTCTCATACTATTACTGGAAAAGTTTCAGAAAAGATTTCTCGACTTAGTGAAAAGTGCAAATAAAATATTTCTTTTTTACGTAATTAATGGCCTAATTAAAGACGGAAAGGAAAAATGTAAAAGTATATATGTTGCCTTGGTGGCGCAGTGGTCGATGTTCACATCTGCCAAGTCGGAGGTTACGAGATCAATGTCCATTTAGTTACATGGAGAGTCAACCGCACTGATCAATTCTATCAAGCGCTTAAGGCAGTAAAATACGAGATACTAATCAGAGCAGCTCCAGGATGTATTTTCTCTACAAAAATTAAATGTTAACACTTTCCAAATGGCCTTGAGTGCTAGTGAGCAATCTTGATTGAGCTGCATTATTCATTTGCTTGGTAGGATTGGGAACTGCAATGCTGAAATTTGTATATGAAAAGCAGTTCATCATTTAATCTTTACTAGTGTCAACTCCTTGCTCGTATAGACCGATCGAATAGTTAGAAAGATGGTCTCCCTACAATTACCTTAGCATAAATCAATCGGTCTTGAAACAGACATAACGCGATGACATGACCCGACTGTGGTCATCATGAAACTATAGAGTATCAGAAAATGATGCAGTAAAGTAAATGTGGACGATCTGGCGGAACCAGGATTCAAATTACTATCCTGTATTGAAGTGTTAACCGACTTTCGTTCCGTTCCGCCCCCGAGTGCACGTTTTGGAAATTCCTGTCCTATACAGCCGTTATCTTTGAATACATTTACTAACTGAACAAATTTCTCATTCATTCATTTTCCAATTAATTTGCTATAACGAAATCAACTTTTCTTTAGTTCTAGCCTACACTAAGACACATTTCTGGATCATCACAATCGCCACTGCTAAATCCTTTGCCCCATCCTCCCAAGGGTAAAACGATTAATAAGTTAAAATTCTATTCAAGAAAGTCACATATCAAACAATCACGTATTATATAAAACCTCTTTTAAAAAGATGAAAGACTATATATACAAAACAAGAAACCAAAAAAGGGAGGGAGACATATCTAAATTTAACAGCTATCAGCTAGGAGACGCTGGCATATTTTCATCAGCCGAAACCACTTGAGCTAACTCAAGTACACAAGGGAGGGGAAGTTTTCTCAAATCAAATGAAATCACCGTGGGATAAGAGTCGGGTAAATCCACCACGTTTATTCCACAGTCTGAATCGATGGATTTGTCATATCGTCTCAAAATCTCCCCCAATCTGATTGCATTCTCTTCATGTTTTAAGCAACAGAGACGATCAAACAGCTTCTCCAACTCCTCATTGTCGAAGCAGACACCTGCTAATTTGTTCTCGGCATTGTCTTCCGCTGTTGGTTGAAGAGCTGGTTCGACTGACATCGGTGGAGTGGAATCTGGGGATAAAGCTAGAGATGAAATAACATCTTGATTCCTCCCTTCAGTGGAGGTCTTTTGATGAGTACTGCCAATTTCCAACGTGTTCGCTAATTTTTTCACTAAAAGAAAAGATCGGTCGTTACAACCTGATGAACAAATAAATAAATGAATGAGACCCCAACGTACATACTGGATTGAGACTTGGCGCCAGTAAGATTGCTAATATTTGATTATAATTAAGCGAATAGAACTCATCTGTATGGTTATTACTGGGTTATTCGATTATCATTCTTCAATATTCATGCTCGATAATGAAGGCTAGTCACTGGCAAATTTTGTATTAAACATTCACCCGATTGATTACGTATATATACCAATGTTAAGGATACATTATTCAAAGAAACTTCCCGAGTTAGTCAAGACAATGTAAGGAACGCTTGACTTGACGAGGATTGGAAAGGAAGCCTACACAAATTCATGGCTAAGGCGAATCAATCAAGACGCCAGAGAAGTTTACGTCTTAACTGGCTAAAAAAGACAGTAATGCTGATTTTCGTTACTAAAAACGTAAAATGCTACTTCTAGGAAACTCGGAAAAAAACATTGAGACTTGGAGATGCTAAGTGTGAGTTAATGGTTGCAGAAAAGAAATGCTTTTTATAAATAACGGAACCACCATTCTAGAGGTATACCGATCACCGAAGGCTTCAAGTACCCAAATTCCGGATGTTTTAAGTTTAATAAAATACAGGCATGTTTGAAACGCTATATATCGAAATGTCATTCGGAAAGTTTATCTTTTCAGAAGGCGACAAAATTAGTAGCACATAATATTCTGGGATGAATAGTAAATAAGATTTCTCCATTCCAAGTAACAAAGCTCTCGACTCTTACCTCAAATTATATAGCTATGTATCTGCTAATCCGATTAGTATGTACAAATGAATGGAGTTTATTTTTTATTAATAGATTATGTCAAAAAGAATACGAACACTCAATATTTAAGATCTGCATCAACGGAAGTGAAGCAGAAAGATTCGAGAGATTCGTAAATAGGTTATACCAATGCAGTCTACTCTGCGTACTCAATATTCATGCTTTTATGCATAAAGATAAAATTCAGCAATCTCTTACCCGTTTCTTTCCTTGAGGAATCCGGAGAGTGAGTCCGTTTCAATTCCTTATTACGTCGTCGCGACTTCGAATCCTTACTTTTAGTCTCCTTGGGGGCCCGTTCCTTTTCAGCTGAAGGCATCTGAGGTGGCTGTTGTGATTGAGGTTGTGGCTGTGATGGTGATGGTTGAGCTGGCAACGGTGAAGGAGCAGAAGTGAAACCGAAAGTGGCATGAGAGGTTGGAAGAGGGGAGACAAGAGGTTGCGGGCCACCTTTGAGTTGAGAAAGCCAAACCAACGTGGCTTGTTGGGAGTCCATTTGAGAAAAACCACCGGTTTCAGTCTGCTCTGCCTATGAGTAATGAAAACGCAAAAAAGAAGACACACTTTGTAATAATCATTTCCATTCAAGTCGTAAGTAATAAAGGATCAGTTCTTGTTGAATTTTCTAGCTTTTTCAAAACCGATCAAATATACTTCAATTAGACAGCGCCTAAAGATTATTTGGCAAACAATTTGGAGTGACCACATTCATTACAACCTTCTCGAATTAAAATTCAAATCTAATTTCATAAATCACTTCATGAAAATTCTCTCCAAAAATTTCCTGCTATGCATCACTCATGACCTGCGGGTCAAGTAGTCAGGTTAAATCTAATACAGAAAACTCTATGGCGCTAACTGGCTGCGTCCTAACTGGTCGAACGTTTGCATCGCCTGAACCAATTTGTTTATCTTCCATCACATCACTGACAACTACACTCTACTGTCGCTGCATCCAGCTCACTCAAACCTTGGAGCATTTTCCTTGTGTACAAAAAATCTCTTCAACCAACATTCTCTCTCACCTCTATCTTAATGTGTAGTGAAAATGGTAAGAAATTAGTAGGCTGATGGTTCAGTAAGAACTCTGCAGCCGCTTTCATAACTTGCTATCTCATACCTTATTTACAACAATAGGATGCAATAGCATCAAACATAACACTTTATCAGATAAGATAAAATTGGCACGGCTAATTTCTCAGGCAAATACTTTTCGGCAGTATGACATGAGGAATAGGTAAATGGTAACTGAATAGTAACTGCGTACGAAAAACTTCACCATTTAACATGATCTTTAATACCGAAATATTGTAGAATATGCTAAATTATTGGTGCACTATGAAATTCGGAAACGAGTGCAAAAATGGTAACAACTAACATCTGAGATGGATTCGAAGATTTCCAGGAAATTTAAAGCAAAACTCAAGCCTACTGAACTTATGGTAGAGTACCAACTGTTTTAAGAAACCACAGAGAATTCATACGTACAATAGAAATTTCAGATGAATCCTCGTGTTAGTGCTCCTCTCCTATTCTTAAAAAACGGTGAATAAATTATCAGATTTAAAAATAGAGCTACTTCTCAACTACCATGTTATCAGGATCCACTTAGTAGTAATAGAAGTATCACGATAACTTAACGATGGAATAGGATTTAAGAAAATTTAATACCGAACATGAAATGACATAACGATACTATTAGAAATTATATTTAAAACGGGATGCTTACACAGGTAAGCAGGCATTCGTACACATCATGCAGTAATTTACTTAGGTAATGGAATAACTTGATCATGAACTGAATGAGTCATCATATCGGCCTGTTGGAGCATAGCATGAAGTCTGTATTACCACAAATAGATCAATTTGGTTGAACAAGCAATAAATCACTACAATGTGTATATTCTAGTGACTTCAAGACCAGGTTCGGACTGTCCTAGCAACAACATGTGACCTGACTTATTGCTTCAATAAGCGTAATTGATTCACACAATTTTCTGAGCGTAATAAGGTAATTGAAGGTAGGCGTGAGAACTTACCGGTTTCTGACTGTCATCAGCAGCTCCGGTAGTATTAGGAGGAACAGAATGAATGGCAGAAGCTGAGAAAGACGATGGAGGTTGAAGGATGTGTTCCTCACCTCCCTCAAGCGAAGTGCGTGGAGACTGCTGCTGAATAACAAAAACAAATATTACCGACTGTTAATAGTAGGATACGAGTTACACGAGATATTTAGCAAGCAAAGCTCCTTTCAGCTTTTGTGGCAACTATTCCATACATTACCAAATTGAGGAACAGAAATGTACTTCTTTGTGTACAGTGTATAGAAAGACAATCAAGTCTACGACTTCGCTCACATGTGTTTTCCTTAAGTACTGCCTGCTGGCAAATGAACTCATCCTTAAAAAAATTCCACTTCCATCAAGATGAGTCTTACAAACACTTCAATTGGCATCCTGGAGCCACCCCCTTATGGAAAACTCGCATTCTACCATCCATCAGAATTAAAGAGTGTAGTTGGCCATCGACATCATTAAATATATACACTGATGGATATTGACCTCGATGCCTCCGACTTAACAAACGTGCACGTCCATCACCTAATTTGGATTTTTATAAGACATAAATATTTAATAAAATAGTCTGGTTGAATAGTTAAGACTAGAAGATAAATAATGTCACCTAGACTGATTATAATGGCCAGTACAATCTCAATATATACAACTGAATTAAATGAATATTTATATTTGATTCGTCAACCGCAATAGGTTAGAATAACGCATGACGGAGCAGAGCATTAAGACCAAAAATTAAATGAACTGGCAAAAATACGAAAGAGAAAATCAACACGAAAGATCTTTCACCAGCCAGTCAAACAGAATGCACGTCAACAAAAGAAAACTACGTAAAAACATCTATCAAAAAGGTGTTGGGATGGAAAACAACAAAGTTGGGATAATTAAGCCCTATTAACAGTCTGATTACTTAGAGCTCCTTTGAACATTAATCAAACGCCAAAAGAATTTGCCGTGTGAATACAAAGTACCATCACCTTATCGCAATTGAGGGCACAGGATGCTACAAACTTACAGATGAATAACTAACAAATCCACTTACCTGTGGAATAGTTGATAGCACAATCTATTCAAGGGAACGATAGGAAGAACCACAAATTGTCTCAAATTTAGCTGAAAATTTGCCCTAACTTCTACTTACACCTAATAATGAATTTTAAACGTGTAAAATACAAAGTACATTGATAATAAAGAATTAGAAGTAGGCTCGCAACCAAGCTAACCCAACTGGACGCAGTGTGGAACAATGGGAAAGCTGGCATACCGACGAATACTCCTCTTTCTCTCCCTTGGGTCAGAGCATTGAGGATATGGTGGCAAGATGTTCGCTTCCTCTTCTCCTCGATATTCTTCAATGCTTCTTGAACCTCCTATGAGTTATTGCTCTTCATACTAACTTGGCTTACTGATATTCTTTAATAAAGGTTTATTCAGGCCATGTTTTCAACAAATATTGGCAAGGATAATAAAATGGCTATTGGGACGTCGAGGGGTGGGGGGAGGGGAAAGTCAAACTCACAGTATAAGAAGGTACTCCACTAGGTCTCGATGGTGACCATCCCAATCGATTGCTGCCCGACTGCTGCTGCTGTTGATCATCACCAGCGGCTTCAGTTGACCTCCGACTCTTATGCCTGTGCTTCTTTTTGCTTTTACTCTTGCCCTTCTCAATATCTGAGCGTAGGAGACGAATAACAATTCTCTCATGCTGCTGCTTTTGTTGAACAGAAGGAATGCCGCCGTTTTGTGAGCTTATCGACGCATAACCGGAACCCGGGTACACCGGTTGAGGAATGGAAGGCAGGGGAAGAGGAGGAGAGGATGAAGAAGGGCTAGGGAGGTCAGACTGATTTGAAGACTGGTTCTCCAAACGTAGCTGCGCTTCATGTTTCAATTGGAGCTTTTTCTTATGTTTGAATGAAGAAGAAGAGGGAGGTATGAGTGAGGGGGGGTACCGACCGGAAGAACCGACTGCTGAGGAAGTGATTGCGGTGGTACTAGTCAGTGGAGCTGGTGAGGAGTTAGTGGTGACTGAAAGACCTAGATTGGCTAGGGCTTGATTTCGACTCTCTCGACTCGGTCTACTGCGAGGAACTGAGGAGATCGGGGAATTGAGTTTGACTGGTACCTGACCTAGGATAGCCTTAAATGAGAAAGAAGTATGTAGTATTCTGTAAATACCCTATTTAACCGACACGTACCTTATCAATTAATCTGGAATGTATCCATTTCACCACACCATTTTAACATCAATTCTCCGTTAAACTATATTTATCGCTTTAATTTTGAACCGTTCCTAAATTTTTCCTGTTGTGGGAAAAATTTAATACCCGGATCTCGGTATCCGATTTCAACACCAAAGCCTCGCCGCCAGCCTTAAGATCTAATCAGAACTGGACCCGACGCTGTTAACTCGCTAAGTCAGCTTGATCTATATGTTTATCGTTCTCATCTTAATTGGCCAATCACCTTAATCACAACTCACTTTAATTAGAATTTCTATCGAACTTCCTAAATCATTTCATACTTATTTTCCACCCAAATTTTTTTACTGAGTTAGCCGGATTCAGTTCGTCACCTGAGGCTCGATGTGTCACTCACGCACTGCAGTTAAGTGACCTAAACTTAATTAGGTTACAGAAACACAGAAATTCGATGCGATTCACCTGCTGAGCCAATGTGTACTGGCTAACCCAATTTGTTTATTAATCCCTAAGTATAAAAACCCTCTCTATTGGCTCACATATCGCGCCACTGCAATCTCGTCCTCATAAATCTAGTTAACACTACATCTACATAGATACATGGAGGTTAACTATTTAGACACACAAATATTAAGGACAGGACACAGCTTTAGCACTACAATCGGAAGCAGCTCCGAAAAAGTTCCGCAGAAACAAGTGGACAGAACATGCTTACTAAAGTAAGGATATGCAATGTAATATGGTCTACGCCAACGAAAGTGAGACGATTAAGTCACTTCTATGACTGGAAAAATTCGCAAACGATTGTGAAGCCACTCAAGTTTGGTTCCGAAATAACAAAGAATAGATAGACAAATTTCCCGAGTCTATGAGAAAAAAGTTCACAACAATTGAAGGTATGCTGAAATACATTCACAACCCCTCTTGTTGACCAGAATTAATAGGAGCGGTTGGACACCCGCACCACTAGATGTGCACTAATAGGCATTGATCTCGTTACCTCAGACTTGCCAGACGTACACGTTGACCACTGCGCTACTAACACGGATGGGCCAACCATTATGTGAACTTAAATTAATAGAAGCCATCAAGTTAAGACAAAGGTTGACATTTCATTTACACAAACGTTGACAAGCAGGAAGGTCAGAGGTCAAATTTTAAACACCCGGGTCATTCGTGGGACCACTCTAGATAAGTTCCACACACTTGACTTGGGGTGGAGAGAGGATATTCTGGAGCAGCTCGAACGAGAAGCTAGAATTACGCAATACCCCTTGTTAGTCAGAATTAACCAGCCCACATCACTGGTTGCACATCGGTGAGCAGTGACCTCGTGATCTCTTACTTGAAAGACATGCAAGCTGACCACTGCGGCACTGGCGCAAATAAGGAAATGATGTTCAGTACTCATCTTAGGTAAAATAAGGGCGGCCTAGAGCCTCAAAATCGTATTGACCGAGTTAACCTATGAAATTTGACTTGACCGACTAGCTTGTAACGGCTCCACAATCATGACTGAATATTTAATGAACTAGCTTCCACTATAAACATGAAACAAATACCTCTTTACATACCTAATTAAAAGAACAAGAACAGTCTTGACGGAAAAACGCAAACGCTTTGCGTAAAATTTAAATAGCTCATCCGAACCACAAACTACAATAAAAGCTTCTGAAATGGATCGCTACTTACGGCAGTCAAATCGGGATAGAAATGGGAAATTGGAAGATTACATTTTGTCCCACGGGCCTGAATCGGTTCCACAACAGTTTGTTGAATGGTATACGAATTAGCCGATTTTGGAATAGGGATCTATGAATAAATAAAGTAAAATAAAAAATACTTATTAAGGGGACACAAGTAATCGCAATACTTACACCTCCATATTGAGTAAATCTAACCCATTCGTCAAAATTCTTTGGATCAAGACGAACTGTACGAAAACCGTAGAGTTCAAGACTGTCATGAAGTGTAATATCGTAATGGAGATCTGTAACAACGTTCAGGAAAGATACTCTGGCAAGTAGTCGGAAATTTCCAAATCCATCTTCTTCAATACTGAAGGGTTCCTCATAAACAACTATAATGATTGAAATTATAAAACATAAATTATATGAACAATAAATACGTTACTCTGCTTGGGGTTTTTGAACGTTTCATGAAGTTGGAAAACAACATTATTGACGAATTTTGAGAGCGGATATTGATCACTCCAGCTTTCAACCCAGCATCGCCAATGATGAGTCTTGTCAGGCGTCGGATTTCGTCTGCGATAAACGCTATGCCCAACTTTGAATACAAATAATGTCTAAGAACCAATAATAATGGCAGTTTCATCATTTCACATTAACGCTTGATAAGAAGACGCTAAAAACATACAAACAGCTAACCTGTGCTTCCATCCAGTTTTGAAGGACTTGCGAGTGAATTAGTTCATCAAAAATACATTATACTATTAACTAATCGCAGTCCTAAGTTCTACACTTTCAAATACATCTTTTTAATGACTCAAAGAACCAAATGTAATTATTTTTCCCACTATTTGTTTTGTTTATTTGAGCAATATTGGAAAATCTTGTATATGAATCAAAATCTTATGAAGTTACAGTCGCTGTGTTAATCTTAGATATCTCCAGCAATACTATTTTAATTGATTATTTTCTTTATATTATCCAACTATTATACACACATATTTTTCAAAAATCTCATTTTAATAACGTTCTTGGACTTCCTATTTTATAATTTGGCTTATTATCAGGTCATTAACTTAACCTAGCGATCAGCATGAAGTATAATAGAAAATTCTGTTAAACATGTATTATTTCTGCTTCTTTCTTCTTTAAATCGGTTTTATTCCGACCATCTTGAATTAGTATTTTAGTATTCCCTAATCTATAAACAATATTTTTAACTTTGCTAATTTGTGTCCAATCTTATTCTGACAAATATTGCTAATTAGTCTTATTACGACCCAATATCTTTTATTGGTTCCCCGTCTTTACCATTCCTTGTCTGCACAAATTCATTTTCCGTTTTAAATTTCCATCATTTTCTCCACACAGAGGCATAACTCTCGAACACCTACCTTCGGTATATTAATATCCTCATGTCGTTTAACACACTTTTGCATTAGATTATTCAACTCTTTATCATTTTTTAGACACTATATTATTGTCAGAGGTATTAACCTGTATTCATAATTATTCTATAAGTGGCTTTGAGCCTGCGGATTTTAGGCGATTAATCAACCAGAATTAAGTGATCTGTAACAGGCATTCCCTAGCGGAAAGATTAATTAGCAGTAGTTCTCAAGGTCTCGCTTCCTTAGAGTCATTAATGAAGCGTCTGTGGTAATTACCTTAATTCCACAAAATGCTTCATAATATATCATTGTAAGTTAATTTATTAGGTTTTATTAAGTACTATATTTACTTATTTGATATGAATCCATCCTCGCATGCTACGTCAGTTGGTAAAAGATCAAGTTCATTAACATATATTTTAAATTAGACCAACTGGATGACAGAAGTTCTTGTGATAGAGATACATGCTGAGTATTTGCATCGAAAATTCAAATCAAATGTCTTCTGACGTTCAAATACGATTGCTTCCAGTTAGAATTGCTAGGATTCATCTCTTTCCAATTTCTATTTTGTAAATCGATGGTCGATTGAGAGACGATTTACTGCCATACATTCAATCCTTTATAATTCACTCAAACAACAATCACGTCTATAATATACGCAAGTTTTGAGCGCATATTAATCAATACATACTCTACACTGCCTTAGTCACGTACTTAATTACAATCCATTGCTTTTCTAACTTTTATTTCTGGTTGCAAAAATTTTCGTGATTGCCATCATTGTCAGTCTTCTATTTCTAAAGTAGATTATTCGTAAACTTGGCTTACTCAAATCCGCTACAAGCTCAAAATACTGCAAGAACTAACCCATTACACCAAGATCAGTCTGTTTTGTGTCGAATCTGGCTCAAGTGCTTTTAATATGAGGTTGAAATTGTTCACTGCACAAATTAATAAGTAAACGGAAAGTTGCAACGCCCATCGGTACGCTACCATGTTTCCCAAAAATTGACTCGCTGTTAGGGATGGTTGATGAAAAACCAGACCAATGATACAGTGACCTTACATTTCCCAACAAACTCACAAACTTTCTCCCTGTGCTGTGATTCTCTTAAGATAATTCCACGAATTCACTTGAACTATCACCACTTCAAAACCATAAGACACGCATTATTTGACGTACAATTTAGCAAACTTTAGTATTATTATCAACACAACTAGGGAAACAATAAAACACCCACGGGTAAAATTATACAGAAAGCATACGTACATACAAACACAACAGTATGATAAGATGAATTCCATTCATCAGGAAACATCAAGGAAAAAAGAGAAGAAAACTAGACATCACTATCATCTGCTGAACAACAATCACCGGATGGGCCACCAACACTGGGATTTAGCTCCCCTCCAGAGTTCTCACCATTTTCCTCCTGTTTATCCTTCGCAAGTTGGAGTGAAGAGCTGTAGAAATGCGACGTGGATATAGTATCAGTACCGGGATTTGTGCTGGTGAGTTGAGGGAAGTCTTCAGAGAGACTGTTACTTCCGCCAGAACCGCCAACACCATGAGGAGGTCCAAGGACAGTCTTGATGAGTGTGGGAAGATCTGCGAACTCAGCATTGACTGCGGCTGCAGCAGCGGCTGAGGAATCGGAGATGGATTTCTCGAACTCCTGGTAGGGTGGAGGTTGTTGAGTGAGGGTATCACCAACGTAGAAGTAGCTGGCCTGACGGAAATCGGCGTCAGCGAATCGAGGAGCGAGTAGGTAGAGGAGATTCAAGAAACTGGGTCGCTGGGCGGGTCGATAAGACCAGCAATACAACATCAGGGATTGTCTAAAACATGAAGCATATTATTCGATCAGAATTCACAAGGGGGGAACTCTACCAAGATCAAGTAAACTGCTTTTTCCAAATTTCATTCTCAGCATATCGGGCTTTAATCAGTTCTGTCAATAACTCATCCATTTTCCCTAAAGCTGCCGAAAAATCTTTGTTATTAAACTATGGCATATAGAGCAAGCCATTGTTGCTCTTTTTACCTAGCAACTTTCAATTCACGAGTTAAGAGGCCAGCGCCACGTCTCTAGTCTTTTTTAAATTAAAGTCTCTAACTTCAGCCTCCGACTATTTCTTATCTTGTTGTAGTGAAGTTCGTGGAGGCTTAAACGCAAAATGGCTTAAGAATTCTATCTTTTAACAATACCAACAAGTAACTAAATTAATTACGTGCTCCCATAAGTCAGTGGACAACGTCTAAGTCTAACAATTCAGGGATTACGAAATCAATGCTCATCGATGTACACAAATTGATGTGGATAACAAACACACTGGCTAATTATGATCAGCAATGAGAATGTTAGAATGCGACTTTTCCATAAAGAAGCTGTTAAGGATATCTTCCCTCTATCTAAGTCAATTGTTATGAATACCCCCAAAATTTTCCGGACAGCTCTTTAAATTCTTATAAAAAAGGAAATGAGGGTATTAAAATTTAACCGACTAGCAAAGAAGGATTTATATATAACCATTAATCAATCTTTCAACGAAATAATGATAATTGAAGAAATGCATACATTATTTACACATAGATATCTTTGAAGGGTGAATTCCTATGTATTTTCATAAATTTTTATACATGTCATCACTAATTACTGAGACCTAAATATTTTGACCTCACAGTGGCGCTTGAAGTGGTTGACCCTAGAGTAACCTCAAATACCCTGTAGATAACCTTCGTATGTCCTCAAGTGGTTTATTTTAACTATCGGAAAAAGCCAATTAAATGGTTCCTGAATGAGTTTCTAGGGTTCAGCCTCCTCGCAGCGATGTTCGGACCCATTCCATTTGTTTATACTACTCCTTTTTACACAGCTCACATGCTTGTCAAATTACCAGCTCCTATGCTTCCCCTTATCACTCTTACCCTTTTGATTTGCTCAATAAACATTGACCTAGCACGTCTTGGTGTTCAACATTTAGAACTGTTGCCTGTTGTTGCTAGTTACCGGGCCTTAATAAATATTCCTATACATTAATACCTAACACATATGTGCGTCCAGTTTTAGAACATTATCGCGTCACTAACGCTTCGATTTTGGGAACCGAAAAGAGGGAGGAAAAAACAACCCGATGGTAAAATAGCTGAGAAAGAAATAATTCTTAACATTCTTTAAGGGGGACCTCCACAACGGATAAATTTCTGTTTCTAATTGAATTTCTTAATCCTTAATAATAATAATCCAAGTAATCTAGGATAACCATATTAGTGATCCTGTTGCCTCAATTTTTTCTTATATTTTTACCTAGAGACTGGAGGAGAATCTCTAAAGGAAGGAACCCCAGATCAGATGAAACGGAACTTAAAACAAAAACATTATAATAGCAAACACCTTAAAAATACAAACAAACGACAATACCAGTATACTTATCGATTCCAATAGTAAATCCGACAGACTTACAGAAGAGGGGGACAGTTGATGGGCGCACCACCGGAGACAAGAGTATTGCCTTCAAGAACATAAGTGATAACTTCATTATGTGACATCCCCTGGTAGGGCAGACATGCCATTGTTGCAATCTCCCATAGAACCACACCAAACGACCTGACAACAACGGGGTATCATATCGTCATTCGGATTAAAAGGAACACCTGGTCAATATCAACCCAATTCTTACCACACGTCAGAACGAGAAGTGAAGTAGGCGGATTGAAGAGATTCAGGAGCCATCCATCGGACTGGGAGCTTGCCGGCACCTACCTTGTGGTAGTAATTGCGCTCGTAGATGTCACGACACAGACCGAAGTCACCCACCTTGACTACGCCTTTACCATCAACCAGACAGTTACGAGCCGCGAGGTCGCTGAAATAGCATAAGTAGGTAGATAAAAGCCGAATTAAAAATTAAAAGAGAGAAAAAATTTTGGAATTACCGATGGACATATTTCTTCCTCTCTAAATACGCCATTCCATCGGCAATTTGAACAGCCCAGAGGTAGGCCTGAACAGGTTTTACAAATCCAATACCACTGTCTCCGAGTTTGCGTAGATAGGAAGCCAAATCGCCATGCTCCATGAGCTCCATGACAACAAACAGACCGTTATTGGAGAAAGGACGAATTGAGTCTGAACTGGAGCAGTGTTGCGGAGCTGGGAAGTTATTCTCTTCTAAGTTTAGTAATTTAAGTAATGATCTTATAAATATAGCTGAAAGAATCTATATGTAAACTACAAGTGGCTAAAACAAAGTCATGCTATGATGACAAGTATGATTCTAACGTCTGGTTCCTAAGACGTGTATGAAGTGCGAATAAAAATGTACGGTTGTAGACTCGAACTCATGAAGGAAAATGCTGGCAACACCTGACTTGGGTTGGAAGAGGATATCCTGGGGTCGGTATTATGAGAAACTCATATTCTAATTGATTAACATTTGCTGTAATCCAGAGGATGAAAAATGAAATTTGAATTTTGAAACATGAAATACCCATTTAGTAGACATTTTACAGCCCCATTCTGCAAAATTAAATGAAGTAAGATTCTTTACCACCTTGATCATAATTTTTTGGCTTTCTGTTAACGGATTTCAGTTACCTACCATAACAAAAAAGTAATTTTTTTGTATTATTATAAGTAACAATAGTAATAAAAGTGGAGTTCATTTTCATTCAATCTATAGTTAAGCAGTAGATGATACGAAAATTGCATGCCAAAATCCACCATTTAAAGATCAGTAACCTCAAGATTTAAAAGTGCAAACTCCTAAGTCTAAGTAGAAAAAACTTACATCACATAAATACAAAACCGTTGAGAGGATTATGCGGTAATTGACAATGACCTTTAAACATACAATTTTGGGTGTACGTTTGAAGCACATTAACGCAGAGATGAAAACAAATTTCAAACATTAACTAGATAGGCTATTTAATTCACAGATACAGATATATTTTCGGGGGGATCAATTGGCATTAACTGTATCAACAAGACAGATAAAAAAGCTCTTAACAAAAAAAAATACTTTTGTTGGTCTTATCCACCTGGTTATTTACCCCTAAGAAAATGCAAATGGATTAAAATGGCATGAACAATTCTATTCAAACAAATCAACCAGTCAAAAACCTTCGAATATCACATAGATAAACATATCTAGATCCACATGGATTGAATCAAGAAAAATGAGCTTAGAAACATTTAGATTTAAAGTATACTCCCTATAAGAAAGTAGAGTTCATTGCTTTTAGAACTCTTCACATCCTGACCTCATTATATATTTCCGCTCGATCTCTCAATCAAATCTATTACTGAGGTGCTTTGCCATTTCGCGGATTAGATGCGATTCCATGATAAAAAACCTTAAAGTCGTGTGCATTGGCATGGGCAATAGTAGTAATATTGTGGCCTATATTCGCTAGACGAGATTTCCAAAACCCATTTAGAAAAAAAGTACCTAGGGTCATTTGATACATAACCGTCTGAATGTTCATCGATTGATTTCGAAGTATACACTAAATCGACAACAATATATCTCATTTCAGCTAGGATATAAATATTTAAAGGTGCACGATACCCGACAATAAAACCTATTATATCTTGACATTTACGTCTTTTCCACACATAATCTGAAGAATTACTTTCTATATGTAAGCATTAAGATACATGTTTAACTTATTACCCGATTTTGGAGTGACATCAGTGGATTCATCTTTCTGAGTCCTTCTCCGTAGGCAAGTAAATGCTGTGTTGCCAAATCGTCCGCTTCTCAGACGATCACGTCTAGTAGTTTGATCAGTTGCATCCACGGATGTTCCATTCGCAATTGTCTGCTCATCTACAAAGCAACGAGAGATATGTTAATAAAGGATTGCAATGCCTACCCACCCTGACTCCGAGGCCAGCTCAGTTTCTTTATGTATCGCACCCCAATTGACACATACTTCTATGGTAACTGTCAACACACAAAGAAGGTGAACTCAATCGCCTACTGATAACTCATTTCGTCCGTTTCCAACAATCCGGGTTGTCCTCGCTCAGCACTGACGCCTCCTCTTTCCTCCCGATTCCTCCTCCCCTCATTCATTCCCAAATGTCCAATAAACTCATGATCTTACTTAGCTCTAGATCTTTCCCCACGTTATTCTCAGTAAGATCACTAGTTCTATGAAGACTATCTGGGCTAACCTGGTCTGGCTTTCAAAGTGGCTTCATAAATCAGATCAGGGCTATCCCTTATGGTGCAGAACAAAGCCATCTACCATACTTCTAGTATTTAGTATCCTCATGGCAAAACAAAGAACAGAGGATGTGATGTTAAGAACCATGCACTGAATTACCGATTATTAGATTTACGAGCTAATTTCACTGCTGCAATGATTGGCCAACCAGATAACCAGTCATTCCTTACGTATCCAAATCTAATATAACACATGGGCTGAAAAGTCCCGAGCCTAACAAAAACACATTTTTTTGTTTCAAAATTAGCTATATTCATCAACGTAATCTCCATCAAGAGCAACGCAATCATTCCAGCACCGCTCTAACATTTCAATACCACTCTTGTAGAACGATTCATCCTTTGCCTCAAAATAGGCCTCAGTTTCAGGGATAACCCCTTCATTCGTGCCAAATTTCTTACCGGCGAGCATTTTTTCAGGTCTGCGAACATCCAGTAGTCGCTGGGAACCAAATCTGGCGAATACGGTGGATGTGGGAGCAATTCGAAGTTCAATTCATTTGCCATTGTTTTGATTGACTTGTGACACGGTGTGTTGTCTTGACGAAACAAAATTTTTTTCTTTGCCATATGCGGTCATTTCTTTGCAATTTCGGCCTTCAAACGCTCCAATAACGCGACATAATATTCACTGTTAATGGTATTTCCTTTCTCAAGATAGTCGATGAATATT
>CAADRB010000026.1:2279300-2438347 GCA_900708905.1 Hymenolepis diminuta | reverse complement strand
AACTCACGCAACTTCACTTTTTGATCATTCAAAACGATTTTGTGGATTTTTTAATGTTTTCTGGTGTTGCCGCCTGATTTGGACGTCCATTGCGTTCTGTATGCCTCGGTGTCGGTGTCTCTACGACCACGTTTGAAGTCAGCAAACCAACGTTTTATTATTGTTTCTGATGGAGCGGAGTCCCCATAACACTTTTCAAGCCGTTGCTTCGCTTGAACGGTATTTTTTCCCATCAAGAAGCAGTGTAAAATTAAAACACGAAATTGTTTTTGATCCATTGTTTTGAAAATAACAAAAGTAGCATCACTCTTAGCACAATAACTCACAAACTAATGATCAGAATATCATGAAATATTAACAGCTGTCTTTTGAAGGTTAGTATTAACAGAAAAAAAGGTGACTGCAATAAAACTAGCGCCATCTATGTGTTAGGCCCGGGACTTTTCAGCCCATGTGTTAAGCAAGTGTATTGTCTTAATAAAATGAAGCGGAATCGTCGTGTGAACTACCCTCCTTTATTCTTGTATACTTGTATTGGGAGAATTTCGAAAGGGACATTTGCCATACAGCTGAAAAAGTATAGGCAGGAGATGTGTATTAGGTAAATAGGACAAATCGATAAACGGCTATATATAGCGAAGAGCTCACATGTGCGACAAGTTAGAGATAATGAAGTCGATATCTATCGACACATGGCTAATCATATTAGACAAAAGAGGGATAAGAGATTGTACTTTTCTCACCATAAGCTTCATGATACTATGCACCTTTCACTTTTGATAGCTAAAAATATTTCCCTTTAATAAACATGGAATTTGTTAAGCTTTGAAAAGGTGCCTACCAATGATGCTACGCAACAAAATCACTACAGCTCCATTAAAAAAAGTGAAAACTTACTGTCAATATTCGAGTTCGACTTGAGAGATCTATTAAGAGAGGAATCTCCATTTCCATAGAGTGTAGTACTAGTTGTCTCCTCCCCCATATGAGCAAGCGGTTTCTTTTTCACAGGCACGGGGACCGCCTGACGATTTGGACGACGGTTTTGTCGATGACAAAAGCCTCCACCACCACTGCCAGAGAATAGTTGACATAGTGAAAAGTGGAATTTGGTCTGTGGAAAACCAGAAGCGCTAGCAGAAGCAGCAGTAGTGGTACCTGAGTTGTTGATTCCGGTGCTGGCAGCCACCGCTCCACCACTTCCACTGCCGCTTCCAGCAGCTCCCGCACTGCGAAATGTGCGGGCGGCAACGGCGACGACCGATGAGGGCGTGCATTTACTCACTATACCGAAGAGACGTACTATGTGGAAACTTTGGAATTGCTTCATGTAACACGCCTCAGTGATGAAATCACGGCGGTCAAACACGGTGCTGGTTGAGGAGAGTGTCTAGAATGAGAAAGAAGATAATGTTAAAAGAAATTATGCCGCCCATACGCGTATTTAGCGCAGAGATCACGAGTACATATGTAAGGTAAGGGCTTCCAATGATCAACTGAACTGATTGATTAACGTACTGCAAAGATTAGATTACATCTTAGTATATATTGTGATAATTTGGATTGACAAACGAGACATGGAAGGACAGCAGATTCAATGGAAGCTAAATATTCTAGTTATTAATGTTGCCCATGTCAATGCGAAGAAATAAATTTTACAAATTTTAATCATTCGAAAGTGTCAGAATAAGGATTACAACAAACGAATAAGGCATGAAATGAAAGATAAGAACAAGAATTGAGTAATTGATTTAAGACGTCAAGAACATTTATTTGAATTATGAGAGCACTAAGTTTTCCTTACTCTTACTAGAAGTATAATTCACTATTTGGCGTCCTAATGTTCAAATTTGATGATACATAAGTGAGATTGCTTCCAAGATATTCAGATCTTGTTGATCGGTTGATTTAATTCCGTGGACTATCATGCCACCTCGAATCGCTTTTATTTTCCTACAGACAAGAGCAAGAAGACTGGCAAGGATTTTTAGAAATAACGATGGAAGTTATCAAGCCCAAGAGGAGCTGCAAGATATTATTCATTTATCCGAAGTGAGTTTTACGAAACACTTTACTTCTAAGATCTTAGAAATTTAAGTAGTAATGGTGTACTAGACTGCTGAGGCTCACGGAAATAGTGAGACAAAGAGATTAATGGAAGAATGAAAGAAGCATCTTTCTCCTAACAACATAGGAACTAGATGACAATAAGGAACTGAGAACGTAAAATCATGAAGGCCAAAATATCATCCTCTAATCATCTATCCAAGAGAATTTGAGAGAAATTGTTAACTAAATGAGATTATTCGCAGAAAGGAAAGCAAAGTTCTTGTATTGTCGATGAGATTATCAATCTTCAGACGGAACAATCAACAAAGACTTCCAGGTTCAAAGCAAGTCACTTCAAAAGCTCCTTTTTTAGAAAATAGCAGCACATATTTGTTCGAGCAGAGAAAAAATAAAAAGCCCGAATTCTATGGAACAAATCTCCAAACAGTTTCATCACAGCTATAGATATGCAACTACTTGTTTAAATAGTATAAAGTATACTATTATAATAAATAGACTGGCGCTGTTGTGTTCTATTTATATAGTCCCAACGGCTATTAAGTATAGTAAAATATATCTTGATGAAATTTCCGCCGTCCTGTATACGCTACGTCAAGACCGTAAGCTGTTAAATATTACTTAGGATCACATTAACCTCTCAACCATCTGGAAAAAATGAATGTAAGTGGTAAAACCGACCCCTCTTGATTAAAACATCGACCAGTAAGTACTGAACATAGTAGGCAAGCATTTGCTGTAATCCGGGGATGATTCATAAAATTTAAATTTTGGAACGTGCATTACTTAACTGATAAATTATATACAACTCGATTTCAAAAATGAAACGAAGTGAAAAACTTTGAGACGTTGCTCTCAACGCCTTTTTGCTCCCCTCTCCTTAACATTTATCGAACTTTCCCTTAGGCGATTTCAATTGCTTCCATAATTACAAATTATAATGTTTTTATTACTGTGGGTTATAATAATAATATGTTAAGAAAATAAACAGTAAGGCCAATTATGGAGAGAGCGAGTCTTGCAAAATTACGGAGAGCTGAACCGATTGATTAGAAGAGTAAAATAAACCAACGCCTTTAAGTACCTTGATAGCAGCAGCGATACTGTTAGGGTCTGTATAGAAGCAATGGGCGGGAGTTCGAAGGGTTTTCACCAGACCCCGATACACCATACCGAAGTTGCCTTTACCAAGGGGATGACGGAAGTTGAGCGTATCAATATCCTCCAGTTGCATTTCCCAATCATCCACTTCGTATACATGCCAGTACTCGGGATTGGGTGAATTCCATTCACTATCCATTAGACGCCTGTAATAATAAGATGACGAGATGGAAGAATAAAAATTTGCATTCACATCAAAGTAAGTAATTGGCGGCCTACTTCTTCCTTATTCGGTGAACGATACAGGCAATAATTAGGGCTAGCAGAACTGCAAGCACCGACGCGCATATCGCTGTGGCGGTAATTATTGTATCTGTGTGAGAAAGATTAAAAAGTTATGATATATATATATATATATATATATATTAAATAAGTTGAAAGTCGGCTTTGTCTAATGATAGCTTAAACAAGCACTCAAGCACTTTTATGAACATTATTCAACTCTCTCGGCTCTCTTACCATTTCTCCCCTTTCTTATACTTTCGGCCTAGCTCAGTTAATTTGTCGTATTCCACACCAATCTCAGAAGAAGCAATTTGTGTAGATCCTACGTTTTGTAAAAAAATCATAGGACACAATGCAAAATCTTCTAACATATTTATTACGATATATTTAATATTCGTTCAACATGGCGCCCAACGAATAACGTTAAGCATTCAGAGTAGAAAGGAATCGAAAAGGATTTTATAAGAAAACCTAATAGAATATCTCCGATGTTTTCGATCGAGAGAAAAATTATGATGAGAATTACTTCAATTCATCTTGAATGTTAAACTGTAAGCCACGGAATCTCACCCGAGACCATTTGCCTTCTTAAACACTGGAAGAAAAAAATGAGTTGAAGTCGCAAGACCTACTCTTCTCGGTTAAAACACCAATCAAAAAGCTCTCAACATCGTAGAAAACCATTTTCTGCAATCCAGGGGACGAACCGTGAAATCTGAATTCTAGAATGTGAACTTCCCATGTAGTCAATATTTTACAACTCCAATTAAAAAATCAAACGATCCAAGATTTTTTGATACGTTGATGGTGTCCTCGGCATCTTCTTGATCCCCTCCCTTTATCAGTTGCTTGAGAATTTTTTATATTATTGTAGGTAATAATGATAACGATGAGATTTAGGTGCTGAATCCGGAAAAAGCTAGATTTTTTGCATTTTCAATGACCTGTGGTGTAACCAAGGTTAGATTTTTGACACTTAACTCCATCTACTCCAAGTAGAAAGAATAACCCTCCCCTTCCCTAATTTTTGCATCTGTCAATATCAGTGTGAAAGATAAATCGAAAAGTCCTCCACCGTCCTGATTTTGATCTTATTTGGATTTCTATTATCATTAGGTCAGATCTGAACCCTATCCCTTTTTGTATAACTGAATTAAAACTTTGTCTATACGATCCATAGAGCCTTTATTAATGTAATCGTTAATAAAAATACAGAATCGGGCTTCTTTCACCCTGTTTTATAAGACGTCAGTCTTTGGCGTTAGCGAGATATGCCAATCATGCTAGATATTTGCGAACATTAATCCAGCTGAAAATATAAGAATCGAATGAAAATCCTTAGTCGTCATTAACTCTTCGAAGATAAATAAGAGATGAGAATTCACTGGCATATCGAATACCATAATGACCAACCAGCGAAATAATGACCTCTCAATCCGGAGGTTGTTTGTTATAAAATCTAAGCAAAGAGTAATTCAAGAATCAAATTAAAGATAGATCAAATGCCCGTTAAATTGTCCTAAATATGTTTTAACATTACTCGGAAACAACTCATCTCAAATGATTGCTTGAGCACTTCCGTAGAGAAAAAAAGGCAAAATACCATTGACGGGAAGGCGAAGTAATGCTTTGACGTGGAGCCAAAACGCAATGTCGATTCCACGTCATTACCGTGACAGGCCACGGCATGATGAAATCAACCGCTATTCATCATCTTTTCCCTATTCTTTGTATAAATAGAATCATAATTGCACTAATACATTTGGTCCAGGTTCTAGATTAGTTCTACCTTGTTAAATTTTTGCCTTCCAACTCTATTGGATCTGAGGAACGGTAATGTTTCATAACAAGGGCTGACTATACCCTACAGCAGTCACAATTTAAAAAACCCACCCATAGGTGAAGCAGCGACCTCAAAAACCATAGAAGGAGTCCACGAACTATTGCCGGCAAGAGAAACTGCCATAATCTGAAGTTCATAAAGCCCAGGAAGAAGATTTAATAATTCCGCCCCTCCCATACTCGCATTCTGTTTCGGGGGTAAATTGGGCGAAGAGATGTTGGCAGCTGCGGTGTCAGCGGGAGCAGCAGCAGAGCTACTGTTGAGGTTAGGAGGTGTGACTACTGATCGGGAGGACTGATTGGACCCGGTTTCAGTACCACTAGCACTAAGCAGGATTTCTTTTTCTTTCAGTGTTTTGCCCGCGATATTTGTGGGAAGAGACACGGCTTGCCAACTGGCTCGTGACACACATAGGGTTGACCAACCTGATGCTCCTGAATCCATTTTCGTAGAAGGTTCTTCCGTCTATAAAAACAAAAAAGTGAATCAAATGAGATGAGAACTTTGTCATATTTGTCGCACACTATTGCTAACTGAGATTTCCACAGTATCAAGCTATTAGCCGTAAAACCTGGGATTGGTAAATCCCCATTCCAGGACCGCCAATGAATCCAAAGTTAGAAGACGGGAAAGCGACTGAATACGTCTGTTAACCACAAAAAAATTAGCAGGGAACCAACCTAGATTGACGTCAGTCAATGAGTCTGATATAATGGAGAGAATAAAATGCAGTGACGAGGTATTGCTAATTAAAGAGGTTACTGTCAATAAGTGAGATTGACGAAAGATTTACTCTTATCAAGATTTAAAATGTCTTGAGTTAAGTGACACCACCCAATCTTAGATTATTGCACACACTTTATTTTTACTAAAACTGGTTTGTAAACTAAGTGTTGACATGAAGGTGAAAAATACTCTAGTGTGCATCAGAGGTGCAATTACACGTCATTTTCATGTTACAGCATAAAGAGGTCAACCGCCATTCATGAATTGACTCGTCGTTTGATTAATCATATTCTGACATCGTTCAATGCAGTCCAACGACTGGTTCAATCTTTCCCGGCCAATCCCATTTGAAACAAACCCTATACCAAGGGTAAAAGCAGAAAAATGAATTTCATCAAGAAATATATAGTTAACAGATTAGTTTTGTCTGGTTAAATCTCCCTCTCTCTGGAGTCTGAGCAGAGAGTATGCCCCGTATTACAAATAACGTCCACGCGTTACGACAAAGTGATTACGAAGAACATAAAAGGAGATATTCGTTTCCAAAAAACTTATATTCAACACAATCAAATCCAGTCTTATACCAATCTTCAAACAAAATGAAACTTAAGGTCGCCAAATTCATAGAGACCGAAACTAATTACTTTTCAGGAACAAGTCCCAGATTTTTATTCTTACCTCCAATAACTGTAATATTGACAGATAAATGTGTTACTGTCCAACTAGTATCTTTGATATAAGTTTCAACTGATCGAATGGGTATGAAGACAAGCCTACAAGGAAGATTTTAATTCAATAGATTATTAATGTCATAATCCATTTAATTAAGTAGAGAAGAAAAACTGGTAAGTGGATATACTTTGTGATATACAGTCTACCATCCCATCAGAGTCTAGCTGTATGCGATAAACTATTTTCAAGGCATGGAGATCCGAGCATAACTGATGTTATCCTGTCGTTAAGCAAACACCCAAACAATCATAATGGATGCAATATATGAAGGAATGAACTCGTGAATAAATGTTCCCTTCGGGACCCGTACGTAGTCCCCAATACGCTACACATTTGTCAAGTTCATTTTCTAATTTACCCTATTTTGATTTAGCTAGAGTTGTGATCTGGAGCAGCCTCTATTTCCTCCCTTACTTATACTCAACCGACTAATCCCATATTTGGCTCATCTACCTAGACCCTCGACAGCAGACGAGCATTCCCCTGCCCATTGGTTCATTAGGAGTCTTTTTTCTACATACATTTCACATCAACCCTTTTACGATAGCTAGAACCCCTCAACAAACATGTAACAATCTAAAAATGCATCCTTACCTCTGACTTATTCTGAGATATGGCTGCATTGCTGTCTGCCATCTCATGCGCAGACGACAATTGTTCAGCTCTTCTATATCGCAGCACATAGTATAGGATGACTCCATTTGGATTTGGTGGTTCTGACCACAAAACCAGGACAGTATCTGCAGATTCTTGAATGGAGGAGATTGCACTGTTGTCTACGTTGTCAACTCCGACTGTATGAAATAAAAGTGGAAAGTAGAATAGGCGCAAATGAATCAGCGGTACCGAACAATCAGGAATGCTCTTAAACGCTCTAGGCTCTAGCATTTATAGAGGAACGATTTCTCAATCGGAAATGTAGAGGATCATCGCCTCCTTGTTCATTCCTAGAATTGTTACCTAAGAGCTCACTCTCTTTATGATTGAAGAAAGTTTAAATTTATTTGCGAAAACAAACACTTTACCTGCAGGAAGAGTTCTCTGAGTTTTGAAGACCTTCTCACTGCAATATCGCTTCAAGTACGCCCTCCATTCATCCGTCATTTCAATTTCAATAGGCGAGTCCGGTTTCATGATTTCAGCCCAGGGATAAGCTGAATCATCAGCTGGTTTCTATTCAGTAAATCGAGAAGAAATATGCTTAGTTATAAACC
The DNA here is from genome assembly GCA_900708905.1 of Hymenolepis diminuta. Taxonomy (NCBI): domain Eukaryota; kingdom Metazoa; phylum Platyhelminthes; class Cestoda; order Cyclophyllidea; family Hymenolepididae; genus Hymenolepis; species Hymenolepis diminuta. Next base: position 2,430,379 of record CAADRB010000026.1, on the reverse strand, counting down.
AATTGTGGTATCCAGGCTCTTACTATCTGGCCACATGATAAACACCCTATTAGACACGATAAAAAGAGCATGATTAACCTCGCTCTTGTCGTAAAGTATATCTTGTCCGTCTATCTAAACAGTCTTAATTAACATAATACACTAAAATGTGGTCTAGTCAAGACGTGTTCTCTATGGAATCGTATGGATTTTTTGAATGAAGGTTCCAATTAATTAACCCCCTTTTGGAAAATCCTAGTAATACCTAATTTCAGTAGAGAGAAGGTATTCTGAAGCCCTTCTTATAAAAAACTCGAATTCTACCGCCCCTCTTGTTGACCCAGAATTAACTAACGCGGTTTGCAGACCACATTACTGGATGAGCATCGATCTCGTGACTTCTGAAAAAACAGAGTTATATGTTAACCATTACGCCACCAGTCAGCTTATGATTTTACCAATAGATCTGTAACAATGAGCAAACTAATGCTGATGGCAGATTGTTGTAGTATTACAAAAGCATTCATAAGTTTACTGGGAACGTAGCATACTACTAAATAAGTATTTAGTATGAAAGACTAACTTGGCATGCCTGCAGCTCAACGACGTACTGAGAGAAACTGCGGAGATATGAGAGAGTATTGGTGAGAATAGTTTTCCCAGAATGAGAGACGGTATTTTCAGCATTTACCACAAAGAGGCCAACTTCATTGTCCCTCAGGATTCGAGTAAGGCGATTACCTTAAGTAGAAATGAGCAAGATCAAGGGCTAGATGATAAAGCGTTCGAGTAGACATCAAACATTTAGAGGAAGGCAAAATAATAATTCATCGGTAGGTAGGGGGATGATCAAACAGGACTGAATAGTAAATGCATCTCTGTTTCTCAAAATATTTTCCCCTTACCCAAGAGGTAGAAAATTATTACATTTCTTCCTACTAAATAATTCGTGGATTTATAAACTAATAACCGTTGTTTGAGCTTTGACGTATGAATTCTTTTGTGAATTCCTGCGAGCAAGTGAAAACGAAGAAAACTTTTCTTTTCGACTTCAAATAAAGCATCAACCTAAAGGAAACCAAAAATTACATAGACCTGATTAAAATGATAAGGTCATGTATTCGCTTGTCAAACTTGTATACGACGCACATAATTAGTAATAAACTATTGATATACACGAGGAAAGAAGAAATTGCCTATGCAACCACTCTTATATTTTACGTTATCGGATGTGAACTTTCGTATAATTATTCTAACTTCAAGACAGTTCAAAGACGAAAACTGTTTCCATAAATATGAACTTCAGAAGTAAAGTTTACGAATCAAATCCGGGAAAGAATATCGAAATGAACAAAATAAGACCTCACAGAGCTCTTTCTCTCTCTCTTCAATGTACTAGAATTTGTTCAATTCCTTTTCTCGGCACGATCTTAAAATAAATGGTACATAGGAGTGTAGGGATTGAGCGTACAGTCAAATTACCTGATAACACAACGAAATAAACTGTCAAGGTAGAAATAATCATCCACGTTGTAAATTATATACGGGAATGAAAGTATTCCTCCAAAATGCTATTATTTAGACACAATAAAGCAGTTAATTTATCTAATAGCAAATTAAATTATCGTAATTAGTATTAATTGACTGTTATTTGATCATTAAGAGGGACAGATGATGCAAATAAATTTATCTTACCATTACATCATGTCGACGCTTATCCAATCATGTGTGCAGTCTTTCTTCAGCATTGGTCAATTTAAGGACACTTGCACATTATCGGCCATCGTGCCCTATGGTTAGCATATAAATCCATATTGGAATCCCTACCTCACACACGCACATACACATGCGCGCATAACTCATGTATCCCAACAGTACCAGTGTGCAATTTATTATTCAATGCATCCCCTGTGCTACACAGTTCCTCGATGATGGAATTTTGGTGGATATACTCAAGAATACAACAGAATGGCACGACAATTTCTCAATTCGACAGTTTGGGCAATCAGCACTGAACATTGCGTAGTCAGTTTTGTGTTGTAAATAATACGAAATAATTGACTCGTTGAAAAAGTTCAATTCCCAGTCATAATTAAAACAAGAACTATTGAAATCTTTTATCTGATCAGATTAAAAATAAGAACGTTACCATGAGCTTTTGTTTCTCTAATCCGCTATTTCAAATGAGTAAAATTTTCTGAATAAAATTTTCGCCTATACTCACAAATTATCGGCATAGCAAAGAGCCCGATCACACTTATTCGATCGATTCAGGTAATGACTTCTACAAAGTGCTCTTTTTCTAAGACTACCCAACCCCAATCCTTGTCTGTTCTCGGACTGTCTCATCCATACTTAAAATTGCATTTGTCCCTCTATATAAACAGTCATGCACACGCGCATCACAAGGGTTTCGCGCTTTCACACGGTCCTTTTCTCACCCTTATGGTTCCAGCTTTACCAGTTATAAGAAGGAAACAGCTAGTAGTACCTATAAGGAATGAGAAGTAGGATTCCTAGCTGTCCATCTCTTACAATCTAATAACAGACGTATTGTATTGACAAACCCAACATCACCTTTTCTTACAAAACCCTTAATAAGAAGCTTTCACATGAATAAAGATACTACCTTTGCCTTGCCATGAGTAATAGTAATGGTCGGAAATTATTATTACTCACCAAACACCACTGGAAGACTTTCATCACGGTCATCAATCGTCCATAGGTCCTTATGTGACGTAGGATTACAGCATTGGGATTTTGGACAGAACCCTTGTTGCATTTTCCTTGCAAAACAACAAACCCACATTTCAACAAACATTTCATCAATAGAGCTTTGGCACATTTTTGACTACTTACGCATAAGACCAATAGATCCCAGTTAAACGCGAGGTTCTTATGTAATGCGATGGATTAAGGGAGGACGACAGCCAATCAGGTGCTAAAATAATTAAAGGTATATGTATATCATAAAGACCATATAGCACATAATGAGCAAAAGTGCTGCAATAATTACTCATGAAGCAAAAATCCCTATAGAAATACGATCCTGGATCTATGCGAATCATACGATACCAAAGAAGATACACCGCAAGAGGACCATTGCTGAACTGAGGTGGAGACCACTTCACGTGGATGCACGAACTGTTCATGGCTTGGAGCTTCTCCAAACGTGGATAAGAAGGATCTAAACAAGCAAAACAGGACGCAAACAATCAATACACAACCAGTATAACGATGATTAAATAGAAACGAAAGACAACTCACTGCTCGGAGTTGTATTGAAGTAAATAATGTTGCTAATAGCTCCACGCTGACTGAAGAGTGTTTTTGACTCGACGTAGACAGCGTAACGAGTGGCAGGTTGAAGGGAGGTCAGAGTTTTGCTGCAAAATGCGACGCCACCGCCATTCACATCCTCTATCACTGAGGCATTGCACATTGAAGGAATCATTTTCCATCTGTAAAGACAAAAGGGAGATAATAAATCAGTTTCTATAGCGTTTTTAGAGGATTTATCCCTTATGCGCACAATCCCGTATTGGACAGATTTATTACGTCTTTCACTCTTTCACCCACGGAATCTTACGCGAGATCTTTTGCCTTCTTAACCACTGGAAGAAAAAAATGAGTTGAAATTACAAGACCTACTCTTCACGGTTAAAACACCAATCAACAAGCACTCAACAACGTAGATAACCATCTTCTGCAATCCAGGGGACGAAACGTGAAATCTGAATTTTAGAATATAAACTACCCATGTAGTCAATATTTTACAACTCCAATTCAAAAATCAAATGAAGTATGACTGTTACCTTGGCGTTCATCTCAACATTTTTCTCGTCCTTTGTACTTAAATAATTTATTTGACTTTCTGCTAACCGATTTCACAATTAAAAAAATCGCAAAATTTTTTTTACTGTGGGTAATAATATTTACTAATTAATAGTAATTAAAAGAAAAAAAACTTACGAGTCCTCTCCACAAGACATTCGGTTGGAGTAGACAGTGAGACTTCTAGTTCTATAAAAAATGTGCAAAAAGGACTGAAGTCAGAACAGTAAAAAGGTAGATATTAATAAAGAAACACCTTCTCTCTTACGTTGCCTGATAAAAGATCAAAACGAGTGTAGAGGCACTTTGCCCACCGCCACCAGGAGTTTTTTCAAAGAAGCGAGGCCATTGGATAACCGCCGAGGAAGAGTATACATTTGTCAACTCTAATGATATTTGATTAGACTCACCTAGTCAAAAAAATAATAATAAAATGCATTCAAAGTAAAGTATAGCTCTAGAGCAAGGGGACAGAAGGTAAAATATAGCCAGTTGGTTATAAACATCTCAAACATTAAACAGCCAAAATGTCTAAAAACAGCAAGACATTGATATAAAGATTAAATAGCTGAACAAAGCTACCTCATTTCAAACAACTAGAACAGCACACTTACTAATGGTTTGACCTATCGACCTAAGTTAGGAAAAGATTAGACAATATTTAACGAATGTCGATTAAAAACGCTAATTCAATTTCGATTAATCACCCAACGGATACAATTTTGTGAGCCGCTACTGTGGAGTGGCTTGACCTTACCGTTTTTCTGCTGCCTCTTTAGAATTAATTAAGTTGATCTTAACCGACATCAAGCTGGATACATGACGTTATCAACCTTTGGTTCGGTGTGACCTTACTGGGTCTGCAATTCCTCTATAATAAGGCTTAATAATGTATACTCTTTTATTCCTGCTAAAAAAATCTCCTAACATTCCGACTCAACTCGTTAATATCAAGCTATCGACACTAAGGTGATCTCCTTTCTCTTACTATATCCCACTGTCAACCGATATTCAATAAAGGCTCACGAAATTTTCATTACCCCGAGTAATATAGTTCTTTACAGAGCGAAAAGTTAAAATCATTGAAAGGAAGTGTTTTCTAACAATTATCTTGGGTATGAGAGAGGCCTCAAGTAGTCTCCCAAATGAGAAACCCAATTATTGACCTCCTTCCCCTATGAACATTTTTAATCAACATAGTTTGCCATATCGTTTACTGGATATGCACCAATGAACATCGACCTCTTGATTTTGGCCTTTAATTTAACATATTTCAGTGATGGCTGGCCACCCGATAGTCTTTAGACAGACTTAATTCACTAACCCATTTAAATCACTCCTCTACTCCACTTTTACTTGGTTCTATGTATGATTCATATTCAATCTGTAAGTTGTTTATCAATATTTCTAACTTATTTAACACCTAGATTTACGAACTTTATTCAGCTAATCAATCATAGTTTTGGCTCGCTAATTTCAAGATTGATGTGCTTGAATTTCCTCATAATGTGGCCTATCCGTTTGACCTAGAAACAAAAACTGATTGCATTAATTTTTCGGCAGATAATCATTTTCCGTAAAAGAATAGATTACTGTAGACCATTTCATTAAAACGAGGGTACAACAATATTGCACTCCCAGAATTTATGATTTATTCAAGTTCTTATCACAGAAAATCAGTTGGGAGCTTAATATTGCGGCCATTCCAGCTGACAATAGGAAGACGGCGACTATACGTAGCTTATATTTCATTATTCTATATTTTGTGGCCCAGTTAATCTTCAAAATGACCAAAAATTCCAGAACTCAATAATAATACGTAATATTAGGCTTTGTTCCAAAAGTATGTGAGACGATGACCCTACAATTTAGCACATCGTAACAAATATGCAAATTTTATGGATAATTAACAATAGATCATTAATCTAATTTTTCTTGAATAAAAGTAATTCATTTAATCTAACATACTATCAGAAAATGCAGTGTAATATAACCTCAGATTGAGTAGGCACTGACTAACTGCTTCTCGCATCATTAACCACTAGTGTTTTTTTAATTGTTCAAGTACTTCCCTATGAGAAAAATTTGAAACATTTACTTCGGTCAACGGAAATAAAACAATTAGGACGCCCTGTAGTTAGTAGATGGTAACAAATATAAGTATTCATAATAATAATAATTTCAGAGTTCATTTAATAAGGCCTTTTTCAACGTTCACCTTGGGTAGGGAGTAGCATTGTGGAGCCTCTCTGATGAGAGACTCGGATTCTACCACATTCTATGTTAGTCACACTTAACTAGTGTGGTGGTAGTGCAGTGATAGAAGTCGAACCTGTGGCCTCTGATAGGACAGATGTGTATGGTGGCCACTGCGCTATCACCACGAATCAATATCCATAATACAATTCCTCGTTAGCGAAACCCCACATGTAAAACAGCTCCAAGTACGATACGATATTGCAATGAAAACTGGTACTATTTTCAATATAACGCTAGGCTGTCGCTTAAAAAACTGCTCCAGTTTAATCTAGACTGAGAGGAGGCATCCTGAAGCCGTTCTTATAAGAAAATCACATTCCGCCACATCCCTTATTGATCAGAAGTAAACATTGTGCAGTTGGCAACTCATATAATTGAATGAGCAACGATGAGCATTGATCTCATAGCTTCTAATTTGACAAACAGGCAAGTTGAAAACCGTTCCTAAAAGAAGTATCGTACCGCAGTTAAGAGTAATACCATTTACTATCCTAGTTACTGAATATTAGTCATGTCGGCCAACACTGGGGACTGAGAAAGAATCAACCACCGTTCAAACCTGATAAGCCAAAAGCAAGGATTTTTAGTAACTCTTCTCTTCCCCCTTATTCCATTTTCATTGGCTTTTCCAATTAAACTTCAACTGTATTCTTCTATCGACGTTTTAAACTTTCGTAACATTACTACTAATTCTACTCTATCGTTTACTCGAGCGAACATCGTCGTCATTAGAATGGTAACTTTGAAGTGTCATCATTTGAAAAGTTTAACAATAAGAAATATTTTGAATTAAATTCACATGTTTGTGTGCACGACCGACCATTTCTAAGCGGTCCGAGTTTGGTTATTAAACAGCTTGCCATTTATTGGAATTTTTACCAATCCCAAGTTCACGTCTTTTAACCTCGTACAGCAAAACTCCTTTTAACGCCTTAGTCACCAGGCACTTACTTCTAAACTTTCATCTAGTCTTAATTATTCCAACTTTACACCAATACATAACTGGGTATAATCTTACCTGAATCCGACCCCAACGTTCCAGTTTCTATCACGTATCAACCCAGCCCCCTTATCTAAAACTTCGACATTTAGGTCCTCCAACCAGCTCCCATTTATCAATAGCATCTTCACTACCTGCCTTTATAGCCTCCTCCCTTACTTTGCTACTTTTCATCAGAATAATATCCATATTAAATCCCTTACCTTCTTAACATTCGTAGCTTTACATTCAGTGGCCCAAGCATTTATTCTACAAAAGTTTCAAATTAACTGTCACTAGCATCCCTTCCCTGTTTAAAGAGGGAAGTTCTGTGAAGGGTGCATAAAGCGATTTATTGCAGAATAATCTCTTAACTTCAACGCCATCTAATAGTCCTTTTGATGAAAATAGATGTAAAAATAGGACTTACAAAAGCCCATTTTTCCATTAGTAGCTTCAGCAAGTTCCAGTTCTTCACTACGGAAATCCCGATTACCAGGAAGTCGCAGCGCTCCAGTCTTTACAAGGTCTGTGATTTTCTGCGGGCAGAGGTAACGATTGAGAATGAAATACACCAGACCCTCAGAAACCACCTGCACACCAGTTCCACCCTTCTCCGGTGGTGGCCAGAGTTCAACCAGATTGTCGTTTTGTCTTATCTCAATCACTGTTCTGCAAAAGAAACATTAAAATATTAGCTGACATAGTCCGTTGTGACTGGTGTAAATCTATAAAGACGTCCAAGGTCCGTTGAAGAAAATATCAAGTCCACTAAATTAAAAAGTTTTACTGAGAATACGATTTGGATGTACTACATACTGAGGAAAGGAAAGGGGATTGGGAAATTTGGGGATTTCGATCCTAAAACCACCGATTTCTGTCGCTGAAAATGCATGTGGCTCCTTGCCATCATAACTGTTGCAATCGCCTGTTGAGGATGTACAGACAACTTTGGACGCCTAAGTGTCTTATCTGAACCGTACATGTACCCCTTTGTAAACATACTTTATCCACCTACCCAAATCTGTTAGTGTCTCAGAGTCGTAAGCATAAGTTACCCTTTGTAGGCAGCATATTTAGAAAAGGAAAATGCTTCCAAACACTTTTTAGGTAAAGTAGTGGCATTATGGAATCACCCTGATGACAAAATTTGCACCCTAATACCCTTATTTGACAGGTAGGATTAATCAAGTTGTTCACTCATCGAATGTTTATCAATGGACAGCGAGCTAAAGATATTTGGCATTGCGTTTTCAATAAATTTCCCCTCTCTCCGGACCCTCGTCCTTATACCAGCAATTTAATCGACCTCTAGCATACATAATTGAGACCCCCACCCTCCGTTGAGCTCTCTAAACGTCTACTATGAATATTCAGTACGAACCATCTGTCAAGACTCCATATTTACACGTTAGACCAGTACCTTTAGCCGATCTTGTCCTTATCCCTAAACTATCAAACAAACCCTTTGAGAAATATTGAGACACAACCTCTCCCCTTTCTCGCATCCAATAAACACTTCAGTCCTCTTTGATCTTTCTTCTCTTTCTTTGATGACTTCTAATAATAAATCTACGCAATCGTCACTTCTCTCTATCTTATTATTGGAGTGAAGATCGGTAGAAATTAGGATATAATTTACAGGATACCTGTTGATCTGTCTCTTCGGAGATGTGTACATTGATCGCTACTATTTTTTAACATTTCAAAGTTTTAAATGAGCAACTTACACGTTGGGTGAAGCTCTTGATGGATTGATTCGACTGATATGACGCAGGAAATTGAGTGAGGTCAGAGCTGTCGCTCTGACAATTCTAATAACTTCCACCTCTCTTAGACCTGAAAAAGCTTCATCGAGTTGCTCTTGTATTAAAGCTATACAGGAAAATAAAAACCAACAGTTTAGGTACTGAACAATAGTACACATACATTATAAAATCATTCACAAATACTTACTAGGGTCGCCTTCGTGAATACCAATATAGAGATCATTGACAGAGTAGCAATCCTTCAATTTCGACAGTGATTTAAGACTGGATATTAACATGCTAACACAACCTAAAAACCACAATGATGAAAGCGAAATGCAGTTGGCAGACTTACGAAATCGTCGACACTTATCTCCACAATAAACGCACTCCCCAGACACCTCATTTCTTTCATGGCCTGCTGGACACTCCTGAACACAACGTCCCTGATGAATCGAGTAGGGACGCATAATGGGAGTTGAACCATTAACATTGTTATTACCACTCAAAGGCGAAGTGGCAGTCCCAACAGAAGTATCATTCACGTCAGTATTACCCGAGTTACCTCCATCTGATTTCTTGATACCTGGAACGGGAGCATTTTTCACATCACTACCATTACTTGCAACAGTATTAGCGCCAGAGACTGAGTTTGCTCCAACCACAACACCGCTAAGAGGTTGTCTAATGATTGAGGTCATATTTAAGCACTCCTCAGCAGTTATACACCTACGACCATGATAGAGATACGTTCCGGGTGGACAGTGGGTCACACAAACACCGCGATAACGAGCTCCTTTGCAAGCCACACAGGAGTCTGAACCGGGACCATAGCAACCTGCCAGACATTCGTCATGACAGCAGGTATACGGATCATCCATTCGACAAGCAAGACCGAGATTTGTGCACTTGGGAGAACAGACTTAAAAGGAAAGAAACATGGATATTATATTACCAATCTATAGATCTCCATTTCATTTAAAAAAAGGTTCTAATCATTCTAATTAAAAGGGAGGCTTATCCTCTATTATGGCCTTTCAACAATATTTCTGAGGGTGTCTAATAACGGCAGAATTAAGGATCTCCTTAAGATTAGGAGAAAGCTGATCTTAGGATTAAGTTCCTGCAGAGTCGTTGTAAGTAAAGTATTAGAGAATTCCATAGGAAATGCTGCGACTAAGCTTCAAAGGTTTTACCTTTGGGCTGCTATGAAAAATCTCCCAAGTCCTTTTACATGTAAACTTCATTCGATCCAGTTACGATTAATAACGGGAGAATGTAAAGCAAATTAATCAATACTGCTAAGAAGACTTCCTGGTTTATTCGGTCTATGGTGGCTAAAACAACCAACAAGGTCGAATCGGTTGTAAATGGGATTCATGCAAAGACGGTGAAATGTGAGGTCATTAATTGTATAGGAATGTCCGCAGAGAAGTTCACTGTTCCACAGGCACGACCAACAAGAACCTCAAATACCCTATTTTCGGATGCTTTAAGTCACATATAGGACAAGAAGTGGTTAAAACGCCACATATCAGAACCAATGCGAGTCTCATCGAAGGACCATTTGAGAATGAAGCGAAAAATTAACAGCACAAATGCCTCAATTTCATCTAACAAAGCCTCTCTAACAAAGCAAAAATCCAGCACACTATAGACCAGATGCTCCAATCCTTCTCCCATCCACAAATTTTAATCTTATAATTATGCAGCCGACTGTCTTAATTGTATGATGCACATTATCCTTATTATTCTATCGATACATAGATTACTTACTTGATTGGCAATGAGAAGACGACCAGCAGTGGATGGCTTCTTTTTTATTTGGCTTGGATTTTGAATCAGCAGATAAGCCCCTAGGTTCAGTAGTCGGAGTCGCACATTCAGGTTGACAAGTATCGGGACAAATTAAACGATTTGTGAAGAGGCGAATTGGTGCTGCAGCCGAAGTCTGATTTCCCAGTATGTATGACCAGTTCACCGTCCTAACGTAGCACAGATTGGGGTTTATATCGATGCGTACTCCACCGCGTTGAATAACACGAAGTGATGGCAGAATTAGTGTCTATGATAGAAAAGTGATAATTTTAGTAAAAAAACAGTTTCCAGTCAGTATTACAACTTCTTAGCTAGCATCAAATAGCTGCTCTTGACTATCAGGAGGAAAAAATTAGCTAGATAGCACGAATAACCACCTCATCGGTTTAAACAGCTTCGGAGAATAAGAAAAGAAGGTGAACGACCTAATTAACAAAGAAATCATTCTTAGCCTAACTTGTAAACTATACTTCAACAAAACTCCCCATTCACTCTGACGTATTTTCTACCATCTCTTGGTTTGATAAGAGTTTTGCATCCTTATCTCAAAGCTAACAGAGAGAACATGCCCAAAAAATTCATTTTGTAATTTAAAACTATGTGAAGCAAACATCCAAGACACAGACCATCTTGTACCTTTCTTGAATAGACGTATTCGGATACTTCCCAGTATTTAGAATTGGGGGTACAATTGATCTGGGAAATAAGTGCATTTGGGATGAAGGATTTTAGCCCACCTTAATTTTTATGTTTAATAGCTTAATGTTTGGGTACCCCAATCTTGCGCCACGACAACCCCCTATTAGAAGCTACATTTATGTTTTCCTATGATTACAAATCGTAAATATTTATGCTCAGTTATGGGTATTTAAAGGCGATTTCCGTCTACAAAACATCTGTCTATGCAGATTATTAATACAGTTTCAGGAAGAGGGAGGATAATTAACACACAGTAAAAGATAAAAAATATCAGAAACGGGGAAACTTAGAGTAAGTATTCGCCAGTATGCAAAACATCTCTTTACTAAACTCCTTTAGTAAAGACACACGTATTATTTCCCAAGCGATCCAGTAGTCATCGCTTTTAGACTGGTAGCATTCTAGTTTACCTGACGAAACTCACTTTTTGCTATCGCTCTAGAAATCAGACTTAACCGGTACGATTGGTCATTCAGTTAATCGGCATCTGTTATACCTTTTTTTCATTAAGAATTCATATCCGATAACAGAAAAAAAACTGATTTTAGACGCTGTAAGTGCTCTCGTATAGGTAAAAACTGCGCATCTGGACAGCCATCGGAAACATCAACTCACTTGAGCTAAAAATTCCTTTGACTGAGGGTACATTATAATAGCTCGGTTTTAGTTCGCTTTTAAAAGCGTATATACATATTTTATTTGTTCATTGAAAAAGTATGTACATATATTTATTATTTTAAAATTTTGTAAACTGGTTACAATTTACAATTACTAACTCTAAGCTTGCGTTTATAGACAAGTTATCAACAACTCCAAACTGTCTCAAAATTAACCACCTGCGGAAAGGCCGAGATGTTGACATACATTGCCAGGGAAGCGCAAATACGTCCGTCAATCACTAAAGGAGGGACCATCAGTTCATAATATTCCCTAACTGTTTAATTATCTTACGTTTACACACAGATTGCCATTTATTTCTTAGCTTATTTTAAACGCCTTTGTTAACTCTAAAATTATAAAAGCTCCGTTTCATACCGTACTCCAGCAGTCAAGTCCTTACTGCCATATCTACCAACTACGAATAATACCTACGGTGAATAGAACTATATGATACTTAACGCAGTTTAGAATGTCCTACATATCCTGATTTCTAGTTACTTATTACTAAAAGTGCAACAAATCCTGATAGAAGAGGACTCAGATCATAACAAGTGACAAAAATTATTGCAGATGGACAAGTCATCGTAAACCAGCGCTTTAGAAAGTTCTAAACAACCACGAACAAATAGAAATACTCTTAAAACTAAATAATAAAATGAAGGCTAATACCCATATGTTAGCTGATTTAACCCATATGTACTAACTCTGCAAACAAACGAATATGATAATAGATAAAGATTAAAAACGGCAAATTTACTTTTAGGGAGGTACTTCGGATCACAAGTGCAAAGTTAAAAATTAGAGATCTTCCACGAATGACGGTTAAATTAGGAAAAAGCCTCCCCAATCCATCTAATCCGGTGAGATCATATATGACAAGAAAACCAGTGATTTCCCGAAGATTGGGTAGAGAAGCATTTGGTTGTAACTGAGTCATCAAAATACAAAGACTTCCTTCGATGACAGTACAATTCTCAATCCTCGTGATTGAAGATGGTTTCCGAATATCGAAATCACCACAAACTTAACTGAATTAGTACGTTAAACTTAAACATACTTGTTTCATTATATTGAGTAAAAATTTTGAGATCCTGAGATTGTGATAATGCAATATAAACGCATTGCATTACAAGAAGAAGGATAGCACGCAAAAAAATTTTATCCCTACAATGTGCAAATATTTTTAGCATAATGAGTCCGAGTAAAGAAAGGAATCAGTTTCATTGATAATTCCAAATTGCTAAAGTTGCGGGACAGCAACTACATGGGCGGGTGTAATTATTAATCCGACATACTGATTGGTAGATTCAAGGTTTGCCTAAATATTGAAGAATTGCCAACAAATGATCTACTTAATCATTTGCAAAAATTATCATACGCCTAATAACAAATCGCATGAGTAGTTTTTGAAAATTTTGCAAAATGAGTTTTATTTCGCCCATTTTACATATGTCTTCGCGCATAAATCTATAATGCACTAGTTGGCGTTTATTATTATAGCCAAAATCTGAAATTGCATTCTTCAGTAAGGGTAAAAATGAAATAAAATAATCTTCCACTCAAAATGTTCTTTTAATAAAATGCCTGAGTTGGCACTAATCGAGAGTATGAAATGTACTTCAATACCATGGCGTTAAATTGGCAGTATTTCGCTATTTAAAAATGTTTTTTTATTACAAATTTAAGAAGGTATGCAAATACTAAAGATTAACTGATAAGAAATCATCTTTAATAACAGAACTAGTCTTGTTTTTCAACTGACAATTCTGATGCTTACGCTTTTCCGAGTTAAATACGTCTGATTTCTAAAGTTCGGCGAATAAGATTTTTATTTAAATATACGTTACCTCTTGTAACATTAGTGATTAAAACTATCTAATATCACAGGCTATTTAGAGCAAATCACAAAAGATTTTCATCTACATTTTATATAAATATAGATACAAAATAATAGACAAATACTTATAAATGAACATAGATTAGGCAAATTTATTTAATTTCAATTTTTATTACCTCGTGCTACTTCAAATATATCCTGTTAGGATATTCTGAGTGATTCATATAGTCTTATGGTATTTTTTTAATCTGCTATAAGACAGTATTTTATACTTTGTCTACTTGAAGGGGTTTTTGACCTTTATGTGTCTCTTTGTGGTGTTTTGCAAAATAATGAAAATCTAAACAAGTAGTTGCACCTATATTACTCAGTTAATAAAGGAAAAGAATCATTATTCGGTACATACCCATTCGTTATTCAGAGATATTTTACTTTTTCAGAATGTGATTCTTTGGAGTTGACCAATTAATCGATGTGCAAGAATTCAATTTCTAACTGATCCGAATTCGTAAGTAACTAGGCAGAATTAGTGTATGTAATATTTTTTATCGGAAAATCAGCACAATATGCTAATTACGAAACCATTTATAAAAGAACGTATCATTATTAAAACATTTTTTCTTTTATTCGTTAATGCTTCGCAGTGCAGTGCATTGAATATTTGTGTTTGCAGATCCGGTTATGTTTTAAAGCATTCTCTACTTATCTAAGTTCACATGAGTCCACGACCCTTTTAATGATGTTTTCCGTCTCTTAAGATAAAGGCCTTCTTTTTCACATGACTTAAATTCAATGTATCCAAGATTTTACATTTGTGAGCTGCCTAGATTAGGCATGGGAGGAATATGTAATTTACTGTTAACTACTTCGTTACAATTCATTTTTAAGTATAATTAATGAGCTTCATGAATCTCTTTTGCAATCTTTAATCTAATATTTCGACTTGGTGGTTATTTATAACATTCGTCGCGGAATACATTATTTGCAATATGCCAATCAAATTAAAAAGTTATTTGCGTGCAATGTAGCCGGGAGTGAAATTAGTTGGCATGTCTCAATATGGCTAATTTCGGGACAATAATCACCAAGAGAAATATTTGACTCTGTAAGATTGTATTGCATAATTTTGCAAGATATGCAAATGTTGCTAATGCAGCTATATGAATGGGTGGAAAATATTTATAAAATTTGTCGAAATTTTGATTGAGTGGCATAATGAAAACACAGTAACCTGAAAATATAGGTCTGATTTAAGCACAACTCTAAATGATAACTTTTGGCAGAGAGTACCATAATAAAATTGAAATCGTCTTCACAAGTACAGGAACAAAGATGCGAAAAAGTGTTTAGGCAGTTTGAAGATTTTTTCATTCAAAGGGCTAATGAGAGTAAAGATAATTAATTTTTCGAAAGACAAACAGAATACAAATTTTTATTATGTTTAAAACCATTTTAATAGGGTTTAATCTAAGCATTTTTCTGACTAAATTTTTTTCTTAAAGTAAATTTTATTCTTGTATGTATTCATTGAACAGGACTGAAATACCTTAACGAACTGATACGAATTTCTTAAAGAGATAATACTTAATTTTAAATATTTAATATAATTTAAGCTAAATTTGGAATTAATTTACAATTCATTATAAATTTAAATGTAAGTGTTTTTCCAGTTTGCATAAATAACCTTGAAAATCTTTGGCGTCTAGAGGGTAATATGGATGTACAAAGCCTATGTGAAATCCATACAATTGTGTTTCATTAAATAGATATACAATGATGCAAGAAGATCTAATGAATAGTATGCAGTATGCATCTAATCTATCTAGTCCTCATCAAACATACCCTTATGTATCAGCTGTTTCACAGCGCCACCCCGAACGACCAAGGCCATCCAGTGCTCGCGATCCTGTTTACGCGGACTTATTAGATAGCTCATTTTATAATCAAAGAGCAACTCCGCAAAATCACCCTCACCCAATCACAACATCTCTCCTCGATGGACGTGCCGGATCAGCGGACCGTGGATCAAATTATACCGTTGGTCAAAGGGGTTACCTTAATTCATCCAGCCAACGTTATGGCCGATCAGCCTATCCTCCTGGATACTTCACTGATCAAAATACATCATACGAACCCTCAAATTCATATATAACATCTGTGCAGTCCGCGGGACACCGCCGGGCACAATCTTATGATATGAATCTTGAAAGACAGGGCCTTTCTGAGCACGCTAGTGCCATGCAATCATCCGGTATAAGCACGAATCCTGACGGATACAATTATTATGGTAACATCGCAAGTGAACGAATAAATGGATTAGGCGGTGGAGCTCAAATCATGAATCCCGTAATGGATTATGGAAATTTCTCCGGTGTTACAGGTTATAGTGGGTACGGTACAGCTGTAGGAGGTAGTTCAGGAATGATGACTCTTCCAAATAGTGGGGATGTCATAGGCCTTCAGCGTGAGTGTGTCAGACTTCATCAAGAGCTGGAAGTCACTAAAGAAAAGCTAAATGCCTGCATGACAAGTATTCGCACCTTCTGGAGTCCGGAGCTTAAACGTGAACGTGCAATGAGAAAAGATGAGAACGCTAAGTATGCGATCCTTGCAGATCATCTCCATCAACTTCAATTAGAGAAACAGGTACGTGGTTTAATACAAAACTTGAATTTCTTTTATTATGTCTTGTAATTTAAATATTGATTTCTTCAGTTTAATTTAGTGGAAAAACTCCTGTTATTTGAATAGGACAAAAGAAACTGTTTTATTTTAATCAGATTGATTAAATATTTTAGAGTTATTTTTAAAGTTTTACTATTTATTAGACCTTAAAAATGACTATTTTAAGATTTTCTAGCTAAATCAAAGCTATATTTTATTCCAAAAGTGGATTATATTTACTGAGATTTAAAATTTAATGAAATTTACAGCAATCACAATTTTCCAAAAATTTTCGTTTTTAATATGATTTACGTCAAGCAAACAATGGTAAGATTTTACATCGTGGGAAAGCGACTGAAATCAAGTGACATTCGAAGGCGAACAAATAAAGCCAGAATACTAAACTAAGTCTTTACCTCATCTGATTTTTTGAATTCAAGTTTTATACTACTTACTCAATGGCCAATGATTCTGGATAGTACTTGACTAAATAATTTTAACGCATTCTCATGAGAGCGAATACACATATACGAAAAGTAGCCATCAGTTTATGCAAGAATCACAAATAAACTCACCTTACATTGAAAGCCGTGTACTTTATTACCAAAATCTTATCCTTGATAAGATTCATGAATAAGCAGAGTGAATAAGTGGTTGGCTTCATTATCACGCTTTTAGTAACTCTAATCTATTCCATTGGGTAGACAAGGAAAGCTTACATTTTGAAATACATAATTTTAAATGATCGGTTGGTTGTGGTCTCTAATTTTATAAATGTATCCATTACTTATGTCCATTTCAGACGATGCTACAAGCTCTGCAAAACTCCGACTCTGAATTGCGGCGAGAGCGTGAAAAGAATGCTTCCCGATTCAAAGTCGGACCAGATGGTACTGAAGTAAATGAATTCGAGGCGATGAACCGTCGAATAGATGAACTCACCTGTGAGAATCGTTTGTTGAGTAAATCAGTTGAAGAAGCGGAAAAGAGGGCTTTGAGTATGCAGAACAGCCTCGTTACCACAGAAGAAAGTTTGCGCCGACTGGTTGAGGCTGTGAAGTCCGGAAAGGCGAATGCGGCGCAACAACAAGCTAGCATGCAACAACAACAAGGAGCCACCGGTGGTAAAATTGATCAGACTGGGTCTGCAATGACTGCAGACTCCGGCCTTACCAATATTCGCATTGACCGACTTGAATCAGATAGGAACGAAATTGAAAGACTTCGGGAGCAGCTGAATGAAGCTTTTCATCGGGAAAGCGAGGCAGAGAAGGCTCTTATTGAATGTGAAATGTCGCGAAATCAACTGAAAAATGTAAGTTTTTCTTCCACAGGTAAATTTTTGCCTCATTTGTTTGCTTGCCATCAAAATAGAAACAGACTCTAAATTCATAAAAGATCAAGGATTGAGGCAGTAGTCATTCAATTTAGCATAAATGCGAGCTATTAACTAAAAGGTGTTAACTTTGACTCCTCGCAGCTCAATCACTGGCACTATCTAATTACGAGGTAAAAATGAGGGTAGTTATTATTGCCAATTAACAAACATAAATGCTACAT
Organism: Hymenolepis diminuta; assembly: GCA_900708905.1. Taxonomy (NCBI): domain Eukaryota; kingdom Metazoa; phylum Platyhelminthes; class Cestoda; order Cyclophyllidea; family Hymenolepididae; genus Hymenolepis; species Hymenolepis diminuta. The sequence goes on along the minus strand of CAADRB010000026.1, from coordinate 2,412,342 downwards.
TAACACTGAAGTACGTCAGTTGATGTTAGAATTTTCCCTCCCTAACTATTCTGCTAATGCTCTGAATAGGTTAAATTTCTGTTTTATTAAAGTTTATCCCAAATCAACCCATCATTATAAATATTTTGTTTTGAGCTAAGCTGGAAATTTTTCCATTAGGAAAAGTTGTCTGATTGCTGATTAATAGAATGTGAAACATGATAGTGAAAAAAAGTATATTTTGAATTAACATTTAACCATTAGTAATTATCTCACCTCTACTATTTTAAGACTGTAAGCCTCCGGAAAATCATTTTAAATCACTTTGCCTTCTCAACCTTGCAAGGAAATAATGAGTTAAAGTAGCAAGACCAACCATAATGACTAAAAATTGTCGACAGGAATTTATTCAGTAATTCAGGAAACGAATTTTTGAACGTAAACTGTCTGTTAAGTAGATATTGTCCAACCCGAATCCGAAAACCAAAATGAAGTAAAACTGTTTGATACTTTGACGTCGCTCCCGGCATGTTTTTGATTTTCCCTTTTATCTTTTTTTACACATTCTGTTAACTGGTTTAAGTTGTTTGCCACAATTAAAATTTTAAATTTCTTTGTATCACTGTGGACAATAATAATAAAAATAACCACAATCCAAAAAATGAAAAAAAATTATATAGTTCTATGACAGCTGAAAAGAACCCAATATTTATTTGTAATTTTATACACGCAAAAAGAAAATCTTTACATTAATAAACACTAGTTGATTTGTAATAATTTATCATTTAATTCCATTTTTCTTATGTATTAAACCGCTTTGGGGATACGCAGTTAAATTTGATCTTCGTGAAAATGTCGGAATCTATGATAATTTACCAGATTTTCTACAAAGAAACGGGACTCAGATCCCATTTAACAGTTTCGTCATCCTTTTTACCAAAGGCTATACACATCGCTATTTAATCATAATATACGGACTTTAAAGTATAACTTGAACACCAATGTAGCCTGCCTATCTGTTCAGCTTGGTAAATTAATTGGTCAAAATTGAATTACTTATCAAATTAACTTGTACCTACCGCAACAGCGTTTTATAGGATATTTGATGAAACCAAAGCAGATCTACTGGATTTTAATGCGAAGTTTAAATTGAAAAGCATCTTTCCAAAGTAAAGCGCGGTGGTAGACGAGAGGGAAGTACACGCGACACCTGCGTTTTTCATCTCCTTCGCTGATTGGTTAACGACGTTGAGCAGCCGGCATTGATTTTGTCCAACTCATCTGCAGTTGCAACGCGTTCGTTCACTCCGCCGTATATTACTCAAGTAAAATTCAAAACGAGAGAGAGAGATTTCGGTAATATTTTTGAGATGTGAATAGATACTCACCTGGAGCTGCTGGATGAAAAGATAAAAGGAGATGAATATCTGACTCTATGTAATAAAATAATAGCAAAATACATATTTTGAATTAAAAAGTGAATTTCAGAGTCAGTTTATGCTAGGTCATTTAAGCTTATTAAATATCTTTGATTATAATCCAGTAAAATTTTAATAAAATATTATTTAGTTGACTATCTTATCAGAAATCCGTTATTATTTATTACTCACAACATTACAAAAATGGTACAAGCGACTAAAGTGGGAGGAGACTAAAACCGGTTAACAGAAAATCGAACAAATTATAAAGGGCAGGAGATCAAAAAGATGATGAGAGCAGCGTCAAGATAGAGAAAAAGTCTTACTTCATTTGATTTTTGGATTAGGGTTGTACAATAGTTACTAAGCAGGCGGATCACGTTCCAAAATTTAAGTTTCATAATTCTTCCCGTGGATTGCAGCAAGTGCTTGTCTACGATGTTCAGTGCTTATTGACCGTTTTTTTTATTAAAGAAGGGTTGGTCTTACTACTTTAAATCCTCTTTTTCAAATAGTTGAGAAAGCAGAATAAATTTATATTCTCAAAATTGCTATAAATTTTAAGTTAGCATAACCTGGTAATTTGTGTTCACTCAGGGTGATTAACGATTAATTAAAGAGGTGAGTTGTAGACACATTTATTCCAGGATTTAGATTAATGATCAACTCATAGAATCATACTCTGGAAATTCTTAATATTTAAAACGTTTTTCTGATTTTGCATAAAAGTGATTGAAAATTTCAAACTATCTCTGCCGCCTTGACTTTAAAAGACTATTTTTAGATGATTTTAGGTTGGTTTGTGAAATACGGATTAGAATATATAAACAATTTCAAACCTCCCCTCTTTAAGTTGCAGTTATGATCCCATACTGTTCGACTCTATATTTCGGTCAAATAACAAACCAGGATGGTCATGTTGATGAAGGACACCATTCACAAAACGAACTTTAAAGAAAACTTTAGTTATCGCATTCTGCTCGTCATATTAAAACTATGAATCCGCCAGTCATAATCGTATCTTTGATGCAATCACTTTCCTAGAAACAATTGTTGGAATTTAAGAACTCTAATAATATGAAATCCATAAGGTGCATTCTCTAGGTTATAAATAACCCCCTTCATCCGTCCATTCATATATACAATTTAACGGAAAGTCAAAACAGAATTTCAATTCCAAGCTTACTATAGTTGACAGTTGTTTCTGCACCGGATAGCTTTGGTTTCCGATTGGGTGAATAAAAATTTGGTGTAGTTATAAGGACAGCAATAAATATAGGCAGATTTAAAAACATATCCCCGCCTCTATGAAGTGTAATAGTGTAATGAAAAGTCCTAAATTGATTTAGAAAAGTTTTTTAACACTCATCTTAGATGAGTAGCATCATGGAGACTCGAAGATGAGGGACTAGAATTCCGGAAACACAGTGGGAGTGTGCCGATAGGCTTCAAAACAATGATCACTAATTTCACAGACGACCATGTAGACTGCTGTTCTACCAGCGCACGCAACAGAGTAATCATGCGAAATACTATATGCAAAAGGTAATTTGTAAATGTTTTATATGATCACTCAGGTAAAATTGAGAAGAGTAGATGATATAGAAGTTGATTTCGTAACAAGCTAATTGGTTGATAGAAGCGCTAAGCCCATCCTGATTTACAGAAACGGCACTCATTTTCCACCCGTGATTTATCTTAAACTCATTTAGTCTTTCCTATTAGTTACTTTAATAAATTAAGCTTTTTAGCTAAATTGATAGGATATTTAAACATCAAAGATATCTGGTAATGCCGCGCCTATACCAACAGATCTGTTTTTTTTGTTTATTTGTTATAGTTTTTAATTGCTTTAAGTCACCATATTTGTGATTTTTATAATTGTTTTAATTAAGTAATTGCAATTATATCATTATTTAATGCCAACAAATGGAATTTTTAAATATAATTAAAATACAGAAGAATAATTTTGAACAATTTTACCAGCAAATCAAACAATTTTAATTTCTTTTTTAGCAATTGGAGAGCGTGGCACATGAGTTGGGTACAGTGAAACAAGAAAACGAAAGTCTGCGGATGAATATTCGCGAAGTTCAAACGCTACAGGCTGTCGTTGATACCAAGGTAAAACCGGTTGAGTAGCAAATTAAAATTGCGTACACTATTAATCAGCAAACAGAGACGATCCGTTATTTATGCTTCTACCATAAACCGCTCGTCCTTATTTTCCTAACAGTATGATCATGTCATGAACATAAGCCTCATTCTAAATCGGGATTTCTCAAAACTGTCAGGCTGTCTCTCCTCTGTAGAACATAACCTAAATCCCAGAAATAAATGCAAGCAATATTAATATTTCTGGTTATTTCAAAACTAGATGCTTATTTAAACAAAACCGTCCATTTATTTGCTTACTTTGCCTTTGATTCTGTGATGTAGAGTTGGCACTCTCTATTTCCCATAGTAAAGATAACATCGAGTTAGTACAGAAATAAACTAAAGCAATAAAATCTTGCTTTCAGGAGTCAAAGATCTTGACACTTGAAAACGAAATCCGACTTTTGGAAGATGAGATTGTCCGACTTCGAGATGAGGGAATGGCTACCCCAACAACTTCTCTCAGCAGTGGTATTGAAGACGTTGACAGAACTCTGAATACCTTCAGAAGCAATGAACGTCTCCTTAAATCAAAGGTGAGAATGAAAAATACAAATATTAAATTAAAATAAGAATGTTCAACAAAAAACAACAACGACAATAAATAATTATCTTGAGGAGATATAAAAGTTGAAAACTATCTGAATAAAATTAATTAATTTTTTATAGCAAAATTAAATGTTCACACAAAATATTAGTTGAAAATAGGAATAATTCTTGTGGGAATAGTTTACAACTGCAGGGGAAATTAAATTTACCTATTGGATACATTTTACAGACAAAAGTACCAAATGTAAATGAAAATATATTTAAAGTAAGAAATGAGTGTATTCAGCAATTAAAAATTGAAATTATTACATATTTTGAGATTATAATTAATGATAACTTCAGACTTATAAATAATTTTCAATATTTGCAAAATAGTAAATTTTGCTCGCAACAATTCGTTTTGTAACCCAGCAAGATATCTTACATCACTCTAGTTATTACATTTATTAAAATAAATCTAAAAATAAACTATGCTTTCGTTTAAATTCTAATTTCAGTTAAACTACTAAAAGCTAAGTAGCTATGGAGATGGTGTTGGCGCTACTATCTAATGTTATGTTGTCTCAGATGTAGGCTTTATTATCCTGTTAATGATTTAGAAACGGTTTGTGCTATACACGACTGTAAAAATATATGTTAATGCGAATGTTCAGGCATAAAAAATGGACGGGGTCTATTGAATATCCTCATTTAACCTAATGGTATCGAATATTATCAAAGAGCAGGGGACAAAAAAGGACTAGTTACTTATTGAGTTCAATTAAATACCTTTGATTAAACGGATTAAATTGTTGCGATAATCAAAAGGCTTTAAAAAGAGGCATTTTTCTATGTTTAGGTTTTCCATTTATGAAGTAAGATATCCTAGAGTAATGGAAAAAGTATGGATAAGTTAAAGAGAGCTTTATCAGACAGTAATTGGCAGAAAGAGGGAGGGAAGGAATGGAGAGGCGTTTTTATTTGTCTCCCACTGGTGTAACTTCTTGCAATATATTATGTATTCTCTCTCGGGTCTTTTCTACTTAGTTCTACTGCTCCCCTAAAAAATGGCATTGAAAACAATGTCGACAAAGTTTCGACGGAATAGAAGTTGTTTTATTATTAATAATAAAATAAATAAAACTATTATCTCAGTGGTCATAGATCATTTTGGTATGAAAATGGTGATACACTAGGTACACTGAAGGAATAATAAAATCAGGTATTTTAAATGCATTCGAACTGCCTTTCTGCCAATCAGGCACGTTATTTTTTTATTCAGTAGTCTGATAGCTACAAATTCCTTATGTTTGCTTATTTTAATATTTCATACAGCAATGCAAGGAATCATAATAGTGAGAATAATTTAAATAGGAGAACATGACAGATAGTTTAGACTGGGAGAAGAAAACCGAAACAAATTTACTTAAACTCTGCATTCATCATGCTCCCAGCTTTTAATTAGGAGATTGCAATTTTTGCAACAATTTCTGTTGTCTAGATTTTAAGGTCCATCTCTTAAAGTCCTGTCCAGCATGTCTGAGTTTAAAATGGAAATAATTTAAATACTACTTGACGTATTTGTAAAATTGTGAAAAATAAAAACAACATAAGATTTCATTTTATACTCGAATTCGCGATTTCAAACCACATAGCACCATCCCGTTAAACCATCCTGTCTTCGGTTTTGCATGACAGAGTCTTCATTCTTATTTTATCAGGATCATCTATAATATTTCATCTTTGCACTTGGACCACTAGTCTTCGAATTTCATAGAGGTTTATAAGTCTGAAGGTCCAAATAGGAAGTTACTTTTCAATCACCATGTACTGTATGATATTGATAGGAAACGGACAAAACAAAGACCTTAGCTGCAGGTTTATGGTTTGTCTTGGGATAAGCGATTTCCATAGACTGCCACTAAAGCGCTCATAATCTCACTAATACTCACATTGTTCCTATAGCTTGACAGGTATTCGAGACTAAAGCTGTTATTGGTGCGGTGGTATTTCGATAGCCAATCTTCGGTAACAGGAGAATTAATATTCTAATATGAACCTTTGTTTAGTCCTAGGTTAACTGTATTCTATGCTATCTCTCTGAGTGTGAGTCAGCTGTTATTAAACGATATCCAGTTATTAGACGGATCATGGTGATAGAGATCGAACATCCTAGTAGCATAGCAGCATAGAATTTTAATATATAAAAAATTATATACCATACGTTTTATATCAGGTGATCTATATATAACATTATATATAAGGTAAGATAAAAAAGTTTGTGTATACTTTAAAATATATTTTTTTCCCATTTTTCATATGTTATAAAAGGTGGAATTCCTTACCAGTGAATTATCGAAGCGGGATAATGAGATATATGCCTTACAATCACGTCTAGAGATGACCGAAAAGCAACAACAAGATCAAAACCATCATATCAGTGTGCTGAAAGAACAAGTAAAAGCCAGAGAAAACAAAGTCTCTATGCTCACGGCCGATGTAAGTTAGATTCATTATTTAATATATATATACATATATAATCTTCCATAATAGTTGAAATAACATACTTAATGAAAAAAATACTTATGAATGAAGGAAAATATAAGGGTGCTAAGGTGCTTAATTCTAAGTACCTAGCAATAGAGGCTGTAAGAACAAGCATATTCATATTACGAAATAATATGTGATGCATTATATGGACTATAGTAATTTAGAATGGATTATTCTGTATATCTGCTGGGTTCATTAACCTGATAAGGGATAGAACGATACATGTTTGGGGAAGAGGGTGGTTAGATAACATAGCTGAATATCGGTACGCAACGACTAATGTAATTTAAAATGGTACAGAGATATTGCTAGGCATCCACTGAGGTGATAGTATGAATACGGTTTCTCAGACCTAGTTGTAAGGAAATAGAAGACTTTCACTCAGCCGACGGTTTCATTATAGCATCATGGCATGGCATTTTCAACATTGGGAGCGCCAACATTACAGACAGAGACAATTTTAATTTACCAAAGTTGATTTAGGTTACTCATTCCCATCTCGATAAACCTCCTGTTAAAATCGGGCAAAACTGATCGTTCACAATAAATTTAACTGCCAAAATGAAAATATAATTGTGAGAAATTATTGAACACTTTCTCTTGACAAAATTAATATTCCATTTTGTATGCTACTCCCATTTTTATGAAAGCCTTAAATTATTAATGAGGAATAATAATGAATTACAATATTCTTTCAATAGTTCAAATTGATCTCTAACAAGTTTTCGCTCTAAGAAGAACTTTGTTTTCCTTCTTCTGACTGGAATATTAGCTTATAGATCAGTTCATAAAATCTAGTAAGTTTCAACACAACCATGAGACTGTTTAGTTTTCAAGGATCTGAGGATATAAATAAGATAACGAAATTATATTTTTAAAATATCGCCAGGCAACAATGTTTTACTATACCAGAGAAGGAAAAAAAGGATTTTGTAATAAGAGGCTTATTTAATTATGATCGCTCGATGTAAATTTGTTGAACTTGTTTGTTCTATGTTATTTGGTTAATTACATTCAATATTTTATGACTTAGAATAAATCTTTAAATAGAAGAATCACATTATATTTTACTGAATAAGAAAATAAAAAAGGGAAATTTTTCGAAACGCTACAGTGAAATTGAAAGGGGAAAGAGTTCCTAACCTTTAATTACTAGATTTCTCCAGCCCTACTTGTAAAAAAACAAACACAAAAATTGTCACAAAGGAAATGAGGTGAGAAAGTTCTGATAAGGCGGTAAAAATAGCTGAAACACTTCGTTTGAAATTTTTCAAACGCCATGCCAATTTTGAACGCCAAGTGACCTTCAGGCTTATCCATGATTGCGTATCAATTTACTCCACTGTTATCTCCCCTACCTCTTTCCTACCCTGTAGTACTGGAGTTTATAAAGTTTTAAAGGGCATAGTCTTAACATTTTTTGCTTTATCCTAAGTTGATTATCTTACTTTGCTTTACATTACTTTAAAATGTCCTCATCTTCGCGGTTATAAATACATTTATCCAGTTATTGGAGCGTTACATCATTCCAACTTACATCGGAACCAGTTTAAAAAAGTAGGATGTTGATCTTTTAAAATGTCTTTACTTTGCCACACTTCCAAGGCTTGACACCCGCGTCAACTCACTTTACTTGGCTTCATTTAAAGCTTAATGTGATGTGATTAGCTGGAACAGGTTAAATTAATTACGTGCGCTTGAATAACTTCCCCTAACACTAAGTGAATGATTTGACACGGAATGAAAAGTCACAAGCCATATATGATGCCAGATTCGCGAAAAAAAGTTGTTGAATGTTTGCAGAGTGATCAGGGTTGCTGCTAGGAGGCTCGCAGCAGTGTGGCTATAGCCAACTCTAGACTAGCTTAATTGCCAGCTCCCTGAGTGCTCATCTAAGAAGCTGGTCAAGAAACTGAATATGCCCATTTAGTTCATAAATAGGGGTAATGTTCTGAGAGCTTTTTATCGCAGCATATTAACGGATACCTATTAAAAATTGAGGTCAACCAGTGAGTGTAAGACAGAAAATCTGTTGACGAGGTATTTAACCATTAGAGAGGCAGCCATTAATGTAATGCCCAAGACCTATACTAAATCTATTTAACGAATAATTTCATTTCCTATTTTAATATCTACAATGCATAAATTCTAGAAATTTCACAGATAAATTAATCGTAGATAACATATTTAGTTGTTTTACTAATTCAAACATAATTGGTCGAATTATCAGCTGAATGAGTAGCAGATGTTGTTTTCGGAACAAAAATGATATGCTTGCCGACATTTTCCAGTTTTCTTGTTTCACTGATAAATGTATATTATATTGTGTCTCTAAATACGTCATCGCCTATTCTAAGTTCCTCGATTTCTATACGTTTCATTTGGAAGTTGCGTGTTTATCGTGTGTTTGTTCTTATCTTAAATCATTTGCTTCTAAATGTTTACAGAAGAAACTCACTTTTAATGGGAAAGATGCTATTTTTAATTAACTCAAAGCGAAATTTTTAAAAAAATTTGGAATTTTGTTCTTTAATTATACCGATGAAACGGCTACGTTGCATATTTTTAGATCAAACTGTCGATAACAGATTTACTTGTATAATTCGACTGACTTGAAAACATTGTCCCTCTATATTAACTCAACAAGAAAGGAAAATGAATAATTTCGCATTCCTAAATTATGAGGACAGAAGAGTGTGCACAATATTAATAGTACATCTTCTAATATTTTTCGTGAATTAAGATCGAAGACTTTCGAAAACGGCTGAAAGAAAAGGAGGGATTATTAGAAAAAAAGTCAAAAATGGTGGCCACTAATGCAACTGGGAAACGTCAGCTTGAAACAGAGTTAGCTGAATTGAAGGATCAAGTCGACCTTAAGGAACGGAAAATCTCGTTGCTTCAACGCAAGGTTTGTTCAAGACTGTTTGTTTATTATTCTTATTCAAAATCTTACTAATTAATTTCTTCCCTAGGTTGAGAACTTGGAAGAGATGGTTGCTGAAAAGGAGTCGCAACTGACCAATTTGAAGTCCAGACTCTCGCGTCTAAATAATGAAAAGACCGGCACAGAAGTTCCAAAAGTTAATCTTGAGGACGCTCTGAAAGAAAAGGATAGACAAATTGAAAGGTAAAATCTACGGTAATTAATAAAAAAGCATTGAATTCTGTGTTATTATGCAAGTGAAAATAAATTCTTAATGAGGCTATGTCATTTTCATAAGCATAAAATTAAGCAAGTTGCAGTTTCATTGGATTCACAGTATCGTAAAGAATTTTCAACTTTTTAATTGTGAGAAGTAACTGAAATCGGTTAAAAGAAAGCCCAATAAATGATAAAGCGGAGGGGATCAAAAGATGCAGTGAGGAAAGTCAAGGTATCCAAGGTTCTTATTTCATTTGTTTTTTTGACTCGAGTTGTCCAACATTTTCTAAGTGGGTATTTCAAGTTCCAAATGTCAAAATTTACTATTTGTTTCCTGGATTGGAAAAAACGCTTGTAAGCGATGTTCAGTGCTTGTTGACCGGTATTATTTAATCATGAAGGGTCGGTCTTGCCAATTTATATCTTTTTTTTGAGAATAAAAGTTTCATAAATGCAGTTCTTTAATTTATAGTTTTAATATAGTCGAGAAGAGACAGTTGAAAATATAAGTAAGTCATAAACTAAGAATTAAGTTGTTAAATGAATGCACTTCAAGTAAAATGGCGTTATCAACAAACTATAAAACACTGAATTAATTTCAGCTTAGCATTTTAAAATTCCAGTTTATCAATCACAGAAATGAAATAGGATACAAAACAGTAAATAAATTATTACAGTAAACATTTTTTGCAAACCTAAAAGAACGTCATTCATCCCTTTACCTATTTTGAGTAGTTCTGCCGATTAGCATACAGAATACGTTTTGGACTGGCAGGTGTTTGGCAATAGCAGAGAGTGAATAGTTTTTGGAAATGGTAGAGAGATTTTTTCCGAGAGATTTGAGATAATTAGTTCTTCTCTTCTCAGTCCGAATAATATATGCAGTTGTTTTTTTTCCAAGTGATTGTACTGAACCCGATAACATTCTGGTATATGGTGTTTCGACTATCCTGTTCTTTTAAAAGAATTAAAACGATCAGAAAGTGGACATTGGAAGTCCTGATTAATCGTTGTGACTGGAACAGTGATTTTGTCTAAAGTGCAAAAGCATTGTTTTTCTTTACGCAAACATTCACATACTGTTAGCAGCTTCGAACTTCACCATTTTCATACGAATTCTCTTAAATTAGAGATCCAAGCTATTAAAGGGAGGAGCTGACGTCGTTGTCTGTTTTAGCTGTGGCAGGGAGATTGTAGATACCTTTATTGCCAATCAAAAGGAAATGGTTTTAAGAATGTAAATATGAGTCAAATTAAAGTTCGAACATTTTCATTTTAAGGGATATAATATATAATAAAGGTAGGTACACAGAATATTAATCGATTTAGCAGGCTTGAATGTAAATGTAGTGATAGCCTATCTTGTTTATACACATTTATGACTTGCTCTGTCTCTACATTTAAATGAGAAAAGCAGTCTTTTGCTGTGGCCAAATAAGGTAAATTTCTGAAATATATACCAATTGTGAATTTCGCATCTTTATGATTAGCGCACTGACCTTCATTATTTTTCGGCCCGGTGGTCGCTGCACACTTCCATTGAAGATTGATTTGAGAATAAGCAATAACGATAGATAAGAAATTACTAAATGGTTTAGCAATAAATGGCCGGATCTACCAAACTAGAGACCACTAACTAAGGTTAAGCGCTAATAAAGTAATCCTTAATAAGCTTGGAATGTTAAAAATCGTGGAAAATTTTGAACCTTCCTAAAGAAAGTAAAAGTGAAAGCTGCCTGTTTGTTTCTTGCCTGCTAATTGGTGGATGATCCACTGCAATGCTATAATATTGATACTTTGATTCTCTTCAGATTGAAAGAGGCTCGGGAGCGAAGTGAAGCGGAATGGTCAGAGGAAGCTGAAGGTCAACGTCGAGCTCACTCGGAATTGAGAAACCGTCTTGACACTGCATTACGTGATCTGGACGAGAAGAGTACCCAACTTAGTGAAGTACGAGAAGAGTTGGCCCAACTCCGCAGCTCACGCTACAAACGCGACTCAGAAGTAAGCCAACTGCAGGTTCAACTGCGTCAACGTGAAGCAGAGCTGTCATCTCTGCAACTAGAGAAACAGATGGTATGTGGATTTGTCTTAAAGCATCAGCAAGGCCACTGGAAAGAAATAAGATTTGGAAATGAGGATCCCAACGTAATCTGAGCTTTTTAATAATCTTACATTGCCTAATGGGACATATTGGTCCCAAAATAATGAGTTTTTGATGATATTCAAAGTCTCAGAGTAGAATATTGCACATTACATAAATTTTGCGTTCTCCATTGAATAATCAATACATATTTAACAAAATTTGTAATCTTCCTGTATATTAAACGTAATTATAAAACATTAAGTAACTAAGTGTGAGGGAATTTATGTAAAGATACATTAACTGTTAATATTGCGTGAGTGCCTTACTTCGGAGACTGGTACATTCTCACGTCTGCTCAGTCGCAAATGAGAACTCATAAAACAAATGAAAGTAAACTACTACTTCACAAACTTTAGAACATTTCTGGTGAAGAAGTCTGAACAGGTGGCTAAGAATCCTGTAAAAACAACCTTTTATCCTTATTCTGACTGATATGAATGCTGAAAAATAATCCTAGATCAGCAATAGAAAGATGAAAAATCAATCTAGATGACTTTGGTGCGAAAATAGCTGATAAAAAACAGGACTAATGATAAGAACGTCGGTAAGTTAAGTAGGGCTAATACAAGTTCACTATTACTAGTTCATATTCTTAGTTTGAATCAGTTAACAGATCTGTAGCACTAATGATTGAGCGGCAATTAATCATCTTTGAAATTTGATCAATTCCGGGTATAATAAATATTTGCCTATCAGACATTTTTGAACTGGTTTCTGAATTGCATGAACCTGAAAGTACCGATGGTTACAAAATTTTGCCCTAGAAATATCGACATCTATTGTAGTTTTCATCAAGTCATTTTCACAATTATGCTCAACCGAATAAAAGGCTCTAACCAAATGCTCAGCCTCAAACTATGAGTAGTTTAACGCAAAGAGGCGTGTATCACAAACAAAATTTAAATTCTTTTTCAAATTTCACTTTCTCATCTCCTTTTATAAATACTATGTTAACGAAATTTTTAGTCATCTCATCTCCGATATTTTACGACTGTAAGCTGCTAAATATCATATGAGACCACTTTTGCCTTCTCAACAATTAGAAGATGACCCTTTCTGATTAAAAAGACCAACCAATAAGCACTGAACATCGTAGACAAGCATTTACTGCAATCCAATGGACGAATCATAAAAGCTACTCATTTAGGAAAGTTTATGAAAATCGAATCCGAAAATCAAGCAAGATACTTTAATGCCTTGACGGCGGTCTCCTCCCTTTTATCATTTATTAGACTTTCTGCTTACCGATTTTTGTTCCTTTCCGCAATTCCAAATTGGAAAAATATTTTGTTACTGCGGGCATTAACGATAATAATGTTTTGAAAGTTATACTTTATGAATAACTGAACATTATAGATAAAATTAGATACTTAAAAATTTTATCAAGAACAGTTCTTCCTCCTCTAAGTGATAAGTTTAATTCATTTTTCCCTTCTAAGAATTGTTCTCTGATCCTTCATAGATATTCTAATGCAATCAATTTATGGTGTCATCACGTTGTTTGACTTTACTCAACTTGGTTGATACTCTTTGGTTCATTTAGACAGACAATGGTAAAAATTTAAAGGGAGAGCATTATCAATTTGCCATTTTAGCCTTTGAAATGAATTACAAGTTGTCAGTGTATTAAAATTAGTCATGGTGGCAAAAACCATTAGATTCATTGCAAATCTGTATTTAAATCCTTTTGTTTGAAACAGTTACAGAAGCAGGTGACCAGTGAGGCGGAGATGAAATACGCTAAAACGGTTTCGGATTTGGAGTCCCAGATGAATCACTACATGGAATCTGCCACAAAACTACAAAGTGAAGTCGATCGCCTTCTCAATGTGATTCGAAATTCTGACGCCGCCAAACTAGACAAGGAGAACCAAATTCATGAGTTAGAGGAGTAAGTTATCGTGTATTTTATATTATTTAAAGCGAATTTTTATGTAATTTTTACTTCTGCTTTTCACCCTGTCTTAAAACGCGTGTTTATCTACATTGCATTTATTTTCCAACGTATATATATATTTTGTTATTTATTAGAAGAAAAGAAGGTAGCATAAAAACGGTTCAAGGAATAATTTTTTAATTAAATAATATAATTAAATTAAAATTACGTCATAAATATATCTGCGCTAACTTAATGTAACTTCAAATAAATATTGCATAGTGAAAGCATAAAATATATGCATGTTTTAGTACAGAACCTGATATTAAAATTCGCTTTTTTTCCTCAAAAAGTAGGAGATAAAGTCTGATGAAAAAAGAAATTTGATTAAACCCGGTAAAATGAAAAATAAGAAGTGAAGTAGCGAAAGTTCAAAGATAGCACAGTTATCCTGAGATCAAAGATACTAGCGGGGTACAGTGCATTAAAAAGTCCCCTCACCGGCGTTTAAAATGTTTGAACACCTTATTAAAACAAATAATGTATTTTCAATAGCCTGCCGAGTTAAATTGATCACGCAATTTCTTATATTTCTATCTAACTAAAGTAATTTTTATCTCATTACCGCAACGTTCTTTAAGAGAAAAACTTTCAGTGGGTAAATATGGTTGACTGTTGCAAGGAAAATTATTCATGAAAAGTGTTTAATCGAAATTGTTATTAAGTTTACCAATTTTTGATGCAGTTTAACTGTTATGACGGACTGACATAGCAGTAGTTTAGAAAATCTTCACAATATTTGATGGTTAAAATTTTATTATTTGAAGGAATTCTGACTCTCGTATTGCTTTGTCAAAGATTCTATTTAATCCTGATATGGCTATTGAATTTTTAATCAACCGAGCTTGATGTCAGCTATTCATGACATCACTGTTTTACATTCTGATGAAATCTTCAACATAACTTACATCAAATTCTTACTGCCGGGTTTAGATGAATGGTCAATAATTGAACTCAACACAGGTCGATTTGGAATATTTTTATCATAAAATCTTTATTCTTTTATCATTATTATCAGTGCCGAGGCAAAATCTATTGAGTTTTATTTATTTAAATGCATTAGAGCGTGAAAAATAATAAGATAGTCCAATAGGGGTCATAGAAGGGATGGAGGATTAAGTTGAGATTCTTAATTAGTTTAACATCTCCCTTCAAATTGCAAACTTTAATTTAATGGATTCAGTTTATTCATTCATGTTCTGATTTTTCAATGTTTAAATACCAGGATATGCCTTCAAGGTTCCTGGATTAAATAATATTTACAATGTTTTTAGACCTTGTGACCTGCTGACTACTTTGGGCGTTTGATAATTTCATTTCAATGGATATTGTTCTCTAATTGAAAAGATAATTTCAGACTAATGTTACCTAATATGTTTTAAAAGTGGCAAGGCGCAAAATGTACACATGGGAATGTAACCTCAGTTGTTTTTTCTTCACCTAGACAGCTACATGATGCTCAGAATCAAATTGGAAGTCTCAAGCGATCTCAACAAGCTGATCGAAAGAAGAACACTCAGATGCTTGATGAAGCTCGTCAGAGAGCAGATACTATTCAAAATGATGCTGAAATGCTCAAGGTAAACCAACTGATAAATTATTTTTGCAGTTATTTTATTGAATCGATCATATTAATTTAAAATAAAGTGTATATTTCTTTAAACTAAAGCGCGTATCACTACGGTAAGGCAGTTACTGCTGCAACTGACTCAGGCCAAGGGATTTTTTAAAAGAAGATGAGTTGCTTTACATTCCTGACTTTTGATCAAAGATTATTTTTGGTAATAAACACGTCTTGATAGGAGTTACTATAGCCGAAAGAATGGAAGTTCCGTCTATACTAACTGTCAAGTTAATCCGAGTAGTATGCGCCCATCACTGATATTGTGAGATGTGAATTGCTCATTCCAAGAAACGTCATTGACCTTGAGTTACGTATGTTGGCCTTCTGTCAGCACCATATAGGGAATCGAGGGTGGGGGTATCCGTAATTGTGAAGCTTCATTTAATTAATCTTATTTGATGGCAGTTGTAAGTGATTTGAGTTTAATAAGAGTTTAATAAAGAAAGGTACACAATGTGAAAATATTAGGTGGGAGAATGGAGCGCAAGATGCCCAACGCAACTCGTGTGTCGTTGGGCGCCTATTTAGGCTTTTA
This sequence comes from Hymenolepis diminuta, assembly GCA_900708905.1. Lineage (NCBI taxonomy): Eukaryota > Metazoa > Platyhelminthes > Cestoda > Cyclophyllidea > Hymenolepididae > Hymenolepis > Hymenolepis diminuta. The sequence goes on along the minus strand of CAADRB010000026.1, from coordinate 2,396,324 downwards.
GATAGTATCCGGAATTTACTGGACACTGATTGGCTCTTCTTTCGCGCAGGGGGAGGTACTCATAAAAATATGTAGAATATGATTGTGTAGTAAATGCTACAAGCATTCTTATTGGCTGGTGAGATAATAAGCGCGGCACCATAAACACTATTATTATAACAATTAATTATGTTGGCAAGTTAAACGTTAATAAGAGATTTAAAGAGCCTTTAAAACTAAACAATCAATTTTCAATCATTATTCATAGCTGGATTTTAAATACGAATGGCGGTAAATGGATAAATTTTTGATTATTTACTCTAGTTGGTCTGGCTAGAAATCTGAAAATTTTAAACCTTATTTTAATGCCACCGCTTGAGGAAAGTAAGTATTTCTAAAGTCGATATTTTAGATATATGTTGTTCAAATGTTAATTTCAACTTAAAAGGAAGACATATTGTTTAAGGAGCTAAATAGCTATGAATATGAACCTGGCTGGGAGAAATTGGAGTGAAATTTTAAGATTTCGGTGATGAAAAGATTTCTCTAAAGTTAAAGTTGTGATTGATATTGCCTTATACTTAGGGGAATGTTTAATTTTTGATTTTGGCCCTAAATGTTTGCATTTTATGTTGTTTTGTAAGCACTTACTTCAAAACTCTATTTTAATTTATTAGAGAGCGGAAGAAAGCATACATACGAATTGCGACATTACTGTTAGGGATAAGATGATATCGCTTATCTCATATTCATACCATATCATATTTCATTTTCTATTTCCTCAGAATGTGATAGCTGAGAAGGAGGTTCGGGTGCGAGAATTGGAACAGGCTCTTCGTGAGAGTGTTCGACTAACAGCGGAGAGAGAAGCTCATGTTGCTTCTCGAGAGGATTCTACTCGTCAACTGGAACATCAGGTAAGATGGAAATAGTCTTTTACTCGAAAGTAAGCATATAACGAATACTTATATGACAATAAGTACATATAACGCTAGGCAAGATCTTAAAATTGTCGAAATTTTTATTACAAGAAACGAGAGAAGTAATAACAGAAAGGGAGTATAAAATCAAGCTGTCCATCTATTTCCCAGTAAAGCGCAGGGCTCTAGGATCTGTTCTGTCATCTTGCTCAGTTATCAAGGACCAAATTCTTCTAAATCTGGTTAACATTACCGATCGATAACCGAGATGTTGGGAACCGGGGCAAATTGCATGGATAAGGATGATATCTCTATAAAATGCATACTATCGAAGCGTAAAGTTTACGTTCTTTTTGAACAATTTTTACTATTGGAGATTTATAGTGTCATTTGCCAGAAGTATAGTCTAAAATATCCTTATATCTGAGCTTTAGATAAGACGGATTTGTTTAATACTTTGAATTTGAGATAATTAGCAGCATACGCAGATTGTCGTGTAAATGTCCGAACAGATTTTGAGACGGATTAATAATCTGCAAATTTAGGTAGGATTATAATCTCTGAAGGTCTGTCATCTCATTCGACAGAGCATAGAAAACTGAATTACTCGTTTTAGATCGTCATATATTCAATTAATAACAGAGATTCTCGAACCGTGTATGTTGCCAGATTGGCGGTCTTCTCTATTAAAATAGTTTTTGAGTTTAAGAAATAAACAAAAACATATATCATATGCATCATAGATTTTTTAACAATACTATACTTTAGAGCCCTGTAAAATGTTTCATTTTTCGTGGCATATTTGAACCCAGATTATAAATTTTGCAGAATCTATTAATATTTTTTCACAATCGTTTTAAAAAAATTGAATAAGTTGTCATAATTTCTTTTTTTCTCTCAGTTACGCGAACTTCGTTCAACGGTGGAGCATCTTCAGAGGGAACGAAATAATCTCTCATCTCAGTTGGCCAGTGTTCAAGAAGAGCTTCGGGACCGTGAGGGTCAATTGAAGAATCTTGAAGCCGATTGTGTAAGCTTTGTATTGCTAGTTTTGTTTTATGTTAACCTAGGTAGCAACTTTACACCGCTGTTTTTCTCATTCCAGTTCCAGAGTTATATCCCAGAGCTGGAAAAACTTCGCCAAACCAATCAAGAGTCTAATCTGCGTATAGCAGCCCTTGTCAAACTTGTTCAAGGTCAAGAAGATAGTCTAACTGAGCAGGACAAATCAGCTGTAAGTGCATATCTAGTTAAATATTAGCCACACAATTTTATATACATATGTATATATATATATATATCTCTTCATATTTGAGGAAAAATATTTAAAAACTCATTTCGGTATAAAATGTGCGGATTTTTGTTATTTGAATTAATAACTCCTAATTAGGCAATTATTCTTTTTATTAGTATTAATATTAATGCACATCAGTGGGCTTTGAACCCCGGGGGGAATATTATACAATCAATGAATTTATAGAAGTTTATTTACTTAAAACGTATTTATTTATGTAATCATTTTATTGTTACATTATCACATCATAGGCCTTGAAGAATTAACGATGGCTAAACAGAGAATAATGAATAATATTTTGATGAAATCATTGCATAAACTGAGACTAGTAATGTTATAATGTTATATGATTAGAAACAGGAAGAATTGTAGTTAATAAATTAGTCGTCGGAACAATTGGACCCCTCTATGATATCTGAATATCACAATATGCTCGATGAATCTGTACTCACTATAGCCATACGTCAACATTAAACACCATTTTTAATTTTTTTCGTCTTAAAAAATGTTGGAAATCAGTTGCTTTATCCGGAATCCGGGATATTCACACAGACATTCTTATTACATATAGCGAAATGAAATTATAATTTTGATCACAGAAAGGTATTTAAGAGTCATGACAATAATATTCTTACTACATTTGATTTCTGAATTCATGAAGTTAATCACAATTAGCTATGGAAGGTAGTTCAAAATGTCATGTAGTTCTGCATTTCGGATGTGGACCCTTAGATCCTTGTTAAAGATCGTGTGTGACATGTTCGGGGTGTACTGAAATAGTGTTAAGATAAATATTTGATTATGCGATCTCGACGTATTTGTGTCTTCTGATAGCCATCAGGCACTAGTTAATACCTACTAAGATGATTTAAAACCCGATTAAGATTAACAGGGTTCACTTAAGGTAAACTTGAATAGTAGGGTCATCCTCTATCTCATTCCATTCCTGGCTTACCCTCGAATAAAGTTGTTCTTATAACGAAGTTTGCCTTTTAATCTTACATGAACAGATATTTCAATAGCTTCACAGTGATTTCAGATTACAATCACACTTCAAATCTTTTTGTCATCGCGGGTATATCCGGCCAATGAAAAGTAGAGTATATAACCATGATCTTTATTCAGTCCAAAATTAATATCCTATTTTTCTCGATTAATCCATTATAGCTAGCCACAGTCCCACTGTTCCCCAGCCTCGCGCACAAAGTTTCTGGAGCAACCAGATCATTGACAAAATCTCAAGTACGGCTAGGAACTCAGTCAGGTCCATCAGGTCTCCTCTCCCAGGGTGCCTTTGGCCAATCGGGTATCCCGGTGGGTAGCATTTCGCCTCACCTCACCGGTAGCGCCTTTCACTTGATTGGCTCATCGTCTGCTGCCGCAGGCGCTGGTTCTCTCACACCAGGAGGTATCGGTTTGCCCATCCAGAACACTGAGTCCATTCTTCTCGGCAGACTGTTACATGAAAAAGAGACAATGGTACGTAGTCTCAATGATTGCTAGTCTAGTTACATGTGTATAATTCTTATCTGAATTGTCTGAAACTCAGCAAAACCTTTAAGGGAGCAAAAATTATTTTGTTGAAGATACACTTTTAAATTTAAATTTGACCATGACATTTTCGTCATCACTTAAATTTATTAAAAGAGCTAAAAGACAACTGATAAGAAACTGAAATGCGAAAAACGCCTAACCAGTTTATAAGTTTGCTGTATTTTTAACTATGCTGATTAGCTCTCAACTTTAACTTCACTAACTAGAAGAATGAGCGATGCAGCAAGATTCTTTTGGACCTACCTGAAGCTAAGTGAGATGTTTTTGTTATCCATCTACTAACTGAAAGTCTGAGGTGACTAAGGTTGATCCAAAAGTAGAAATTAAAATACCCTTTATGTCTATCTGAGCAGAAGAGTTGGACATCTAGACTGGGAAAATGTATTAAAATTTGACATTATTATCAATTAATGTTTTGAGCAATAATGGCTTAAATAACAGCTCTTCTATGCTTCTACAAGCCTTTCAGAGAAGTCTTGGAAGTAAACTTTAATTAGTCATTTGAATAGTTCATTGAGGTTTTAGATGTTATTCAGTTCTCACTTTCAGAAATGTTTCTCAGATTTTATTCTCAAAAGCATCCATTTGGAATTGATTTATGAGTCTGTTTTAGCAAAGTGAAAGCTGACAAATTCGGAGATCCAAATTTAGATGAACTTTTACCGGAAATCCTCACCGTTTTCGAATGCTTTTCTTATGGATTTTGAACCAAATATGAAAAAAAGTATAAGGATATAATAATTTCATTTAAACACAACGGGCAAGTTTTGAGATCTTCAGTAGCTTTCAATATACTTTAAATCAATTTTTCAAATAAATTAAAAGCCAACGTTCTTCTAATGTTTCTCAAATTGTAGCTTTTAATACCTCGCTCTGGTTCATTTTTGGATGTTTATGATCATGACACTTCTCGGCCATTTCAATTTCAAACCACGATTATAGATGCAGATAAAAATTCAAAGCAGCCTGAGTAGTTGAGAGAAAGTGAAAAAAGGTGCATTGGCTTCTGTTTGTCAGCTAATAATGCTCTTTCTGATTGCTTTACCACGATGGCGAAAATTTTCTAGACAGTCAACTCAATTTACATTCTCTACGTCTTCCGATTTGCTATCTCCTAATATCTTCCTCTCTGTCTCTATCATTCGTTCTATCCATAAACCCTCTCACGTTTGTTTTATATCCAATAAACATAGACTTCCGAACATCGAAGATATCAAGAAAACATCCGTCTGCTCTCTTAATCTTTGGGAAATTTAGTAAAGAGTTGAAGAGCACTTTCCGCAAACTACTCAAACGTGATTTTGGGTGGCGATTTAATTCATATGCCTCGTCTGTCTTAACTGCCAAATGTATCACCTTCCAGTTTTAATCAACTGCGCACATGCGCCTTTCTTGCTTTCAATCTCCATTTTTCCTCTCTCTCTCTCTGTAGTTCTCATTGTGAATGCACTTTTGGTCCCTATTCAACCCATTATGGAAAGCTTTTTGTTTTTAAATCCCTCCGCAATCATTTTTATAGATCACAACTATTCACTGACTGCGTCTTTAAGAATTCTGAATATATAATTATATGCTTGCAGAATTTCATATTACAATATTTAACTACCAGGATTATCACTTAGCTGCTCTCCTATTTCAACTATTTCAGCTCCAGCAGCAATTACATGAGCTCACTCGCCTTCGATTCCAGAATTCAGAGATGGAAGTGAAAATCAAATCGCTTCAACGAGAGCTTGACACCAAAACTTCTCAGATGAATGCCATGGAAGTCGCTCAGGTTAGATTTCGTTTAATTTAAGTCCAGTAATATGAAGCGGATTTCATATTTTACTTAATAAACTTTCTAACAATTTACTAATAAACGAGATGGTAAAATAGCTAGAATAAGCAGTCATTAAGAATCAACCAATTTTGAAATTGTTGGAGCTATTTTAGTCACGTAATTTGAAGCAGCTCAGAAAAGTATATTTAATTATTATAAAGAATTCGAAAAATAGGGAGGGGGAATCCAAAACTTGATTATTTGGAATTAAATAAACTTTGACGCACCCTTTCCTTTTGTCAAATCAAAATTTATCGATTTAATTATTTTATTTTTATACTTAAAATTTTAATTTGTTTTTAATTTACAACATTTTGGTTACAAACATTCAAACGCAAAGTTAATATTATAGCATGAAATAATCATAAAAATGTTAATTTTTACAATTTTAAAAAATTTTATCGAAACGACAACACCTAAATAGTGACAGGATGAATTTTACATATACCAGGGATAAAAATCAAATTTATTCCCCCTTCAACTTTATTGTTATTAAATTTTTTATTATTCTTATTAATTTTTATTGATTTCATCTAGTATTTAAAATCAGTAGGCCATTTTTCAGTGAGAATAAGGAAAAAAGTATTTTTCATTCATACCACGTCATACCAAATGTGATTGATTCCAGATATTCATTTAGATAGGTCTTTTGATAATAACGAAAGTTTTGTAATTGATGTGAGTAAGTTATTCAATGATTTAACATAAAGCCTTCGAATAATATGGAGTGCTTTAATGGTAGGGACTTTTCATTCGTGCATCGTTCGTCCAACCATGTTAACAATATATTGAACATCGGTATCAGTTTAACATAGAGCCTCCCATTTTCGTAGTCTCAGTTATTATTGTGGGGACGAGTTATATATTTATCATTAAACTTATCTTTTTATCCTTATTTAATGGAAATTTCTTTATTCCCCATTATACATTATATACTTATTATTATTATATCTCTCGAATATAGAGGAGACACACAAATCATCTATTGCGTTAATTGTTATTATATCTGAGAGTAAAGAAAATTAGCACCAATTTAACAATAAAAAGAACATATTGTTAACTACAACATTAACAAGATCTAAATAAAACTTTGAAATCAGATAAGTTAAAAGAGTAGAAAGTATAATGTCACATAAAATATTAATATACGGTTGCATAAGTGTACTAGGGTTTGTTCACAATGGATCTATGTGGTTAAAAGATCCATAACTCTAACGCGGGGGTCAATATAAACTGTAAAATAAGTTGTTATATATAATTCTATTCAAATCTGTAAAAATATACTCTCTTTGGCTACTTATCATCACTTAAGGAATTAATTGGTTGACTTTTCGACAAACAGTGCAGGAAATTTGGCCTTGTTTATAGGATAGTCTTGATACTATTACAGATTACTATAACATTCAGAGAGGCGATAACTTAACTAAGCTTTAGCAAAATTTGGAACCTACCAAGTTATGGCATTAGGTGCTTGGTATTAAGTTATCACAACTATGATGACAACATAATATCCTGAATCTCTTTAAGATCTAGGAAAAGTGGTATAGACTTGGTGATGAATTCAGCTAAAATTAATTAATCGTAATTAATTTAACTTCTCAATTATGTCTTTAATTTCTTTAAAATTGTCCCTAGTGCATGATAATCTTATAACAATTTTAGCGTTAACAAACTTAATGGTTTCCTGGGAGCTTAGCCGCAAGATGTCCCAGGAGGACTGTTTAATCACTGGACAAAATAAGGTATAGCTTTCAAGCCCTAGGGCATTTATTGGAGGAGCCTGCGAATTCATGATTTAATTCAATATTTTGACACTCTCATCCTCAGATTTAATGTAATTTCCAACTATTAATTGTAAACTTCCGTTTTGAACATCATATTCACATTACCCTTATTAGGGACACCCATTTTCTCAAAACTTTTTATTCTACAGAGCAACTTTGATCTAAGGAAGCTCAGGAGGAAGCCTACATCAGGTAACAAAAATTAGAAGATTGACTACGTGGCCAATCTTCTTACTTATTATCGTAGCACTTTGGGATGACATTTGATATCATCCGATAAAATCCGAATCAGCATTCACATCCATTTTGAGAACTAAAGGATAGAATTTCTTTCGATATGCTTTAATAAATATTTATTAAATATCAAATATCAATAAAAAATTATAGTTGTTATTTTGCTGTCTATCGGACGGAGAAGGAAGTGAAATCTGAGTATTTTGTCTTATAAAGATATCTCTTGGATTCTCTTTGTTCTTTTTAAATGTTTGTAAAGTTAATTTGTGAGCGATCAAGTTATGTTTAAACTTAATTTTAGGGACAGCTTTATATGGAAATGAATTAAATGTCGTGAGGGAAGGTTTAAATTAAAATGTATTTTCGCAATTAGTGTATTAAAAGATTATTTAGTTTAAATCGTTTGACTACACGGGTTTTAATTCATATCTTTAAAATCTTCAAAAAGTATAAAAAAGTGCAGTGATTTCGTTTTGTGTCCAATTTCTTCCTCAAATTTGCGTCAAGTTTTAATGACCGCAAAGCGCTTAACTAATCTCCATGGAAGCACTCCTTTTCGCATGCTAATCCCCACGAATTAAGATGACTGATTCTTTACTCAAATTTCAGTCAACCGCTGGCATAACTGGACTGGTGGATTGGCAATCGCAAATATCAGGAATGCCTATTAATCAGGCTGAGTTGGCGACTCTGAGAAAAGCCAACACGGAGATGCGTGAGAAGTTGATGCATCTGCAAAACTCCTTACAAGAACGTGAAAATGAACTCATCCGCATCCAGCATAAACAGGTATAAGAACTTTTGAATAATATTTTAAAATGGCAGTGTATCTCTTTTTTTATTTTTGTAATATTTTTAATAAGTTTCCAGCTTTACAGAAGTATTCTTGCATGCCAAATTTTGAACCCGTAGCTTCAGGATTTGGTGATATTGTTTTTAGAAGACGACCAATTGGTCTATAACAGCGTCATAGTAACAAATAGTATAATTATTATTTTATTATATATTAATTATTACTAACTTAAGTATAAGTCTTTGGCTATGCTATTACTCACTGGAGACTCAAAAGGAAGGTAACTGTGTGAGGCAATCTTCTACTCTGACAGCCCCAATTACCATAAAAAGAGAGATGGAGAAAAAGGCGAACTGATATGGGAAGATATCTAATTTGATTTTATTTATAATCCTAAAGTGTTTCTTTCTTAAAATTTTAGACTTCCGAAAGCACACTGGAGATTGAGCGACTGAAGCTGGAGTTGGCAAAATTGAAGGAAGAACGTGAATCAATTGTAGGTTTTCTTCACGATGGTTATAATTAGTCTTATTTTCAGTTACGGCTTTGTGCTCTAGAGAGGAAAAATATGAAATTCTCGGTAATAAACCTTTGTTTAAAAATATCAAATAACCCTCTGACAACAAATGCACCATTATGTGAAATGGAAAATTCTCATCTCTAAACTTGACAATTATATAGTTTTCGGTTTGGCAATATTTATACAGGAAATATTACACAATCTAGTCCATAGAGATTATTTAAAAACGGAACAAAAAACCCAGTACACTCAACTTTGCGCTTTGGCTTAGCCTCCGTATCAATTTTCCATTTTATACAGTTAGTTGCCAGCAGATTCTGGTCTTAATGGTAGTTTTATCTTTAAGGATTGGTCGATCATGTGTATGTATATTCAGCATTATACATGGTAATAAACAATCGATTTTCAAACGGTTCATCATCGTCGATTTGGACTGAAAATTATAACCATAACCAGAACATATCATATTGAGGCAGCTTACTGATTCAGTAGATATAAAAAGGTTTATATGATGATACAGGAAGAAAGGCACCGAGTTATTACTACCGAAATCTTATGGAAACAGAATTACTGTCGCCTAGGAGTGGTGAAATTGTATATATGACACTGCTGTCGGATAAAATAAACTTGTAAAGTTAGAAACTCATCATGAACCCAATATTCTAAATTTTACCGCTGGATGTTAGTATTCTTATGATCCTACCACTGTCAGGACTGCCGTGCTGAATAAAAGGTAAAAAAGAAAATGAATGTTCTCAAAAGTGCTCATTACCCACAGAATGAATTATTATGACTAAATTATATATTAAAATACCTGAAAATGTGAGTGCACTTCTCTTTGTCTAACTCGTCTAAATGATACGATCTCGTAACAAACAGACTTATTATATAGACTTTGGGAGTCAGATAATATCTTCTGAAATGAATGTTTGATCATCTAATACTTCAACGTATGGTCACGTTGCATTTTTGGCCATGAAAGAAAAATGAATTGTAGTGGCATATGAATAAGAATTTGATCAATAATCCATGAGACAATTTATAAAATTTGATTTACAGAACGCTAAGCAATGAACCGTCCTTTCAGTAAATAATCAACAAACCGAACTTGAAACTCAAATAAAGTTACCACCTTACAACTCTCTTTTCGTTCCCCCACCCCCCGCTCCCCCCTCGCAATATTTTTCCGCAATAAAAAATGCACAAATTTTCTGTAATACTGTATGCTATAATAATGTAATAATGTTCCTCTTTAGGAGAGAACTTTGCGTCTCGAGACTTCAAAAGTTTCAGATGAATTAGCTCGAATGAATACAACTGCTTCTGCAGCAGAATCCAAATTATTAGAAAGAGAAGATAAGATCAAATTGCTTGAATTTGAGAGGGTAAGTTCTTACTTATTCAAATTATTTCTATATCCTTCCACAAAAAATTACTGAGTTATTGAAAAAAGTCAAATTGGATTCAAACTAGGATTTAAAAATATTGTTTCACATGCTACTGTAATTTTAAAAGCAGTATGTATTTATTATGCTAAAATTCGGACCACTTAGAGTCCTCACATTATTCTGATATACCTCTCTTTAAATAATTTTTCCCTTCCGCAGACAAAACTAAATTCAGATCTGGAGAGTCTGCAGAGCAGATACCACACGGTTTTGGGACAACTTACGGAAAAATCAGACAAATTGCAGCAAACAGAACAAGATTGCGTAAGTGACCACGCTTGTTAGAAGTCGTTTTAGCCCGGTATGATGACAACATTAAGAAAATCTGAAATCACATAATATTTCAAAAGAAGATAAGTCCAAGAAATATTCAAGTAGAAATACAACCTTATGATCATCTGATTTCGGTGGTCATTTTGATTAGTGGGTAGGGAAAATATCCCTTTGCATTGAAGTGTGGCATGTTAACTCCCTTGACCTGAAGAGAATTTCAGACTTCCGATTTAAGATATATTTAGCGTTTAGTCATAAAGACCTATGTCCAGCTCACTGTATTCACTTTCGAAATCACCAATAATTATGCATTTTATTGATTACCACTTCAAAACTTACTAAAGTAGAAGATTAAAACATTAAAAACTCATCTTCCAATGACGTAATGATGAATAAAGCCGCTAAAAAGAACGAAAATGTGTGATAGTGTAGATAGAAAGAATCGCAGATGAATAGTTGAAATAAAAATAGTAATTAAAAATGATCTTAAAGAAATTTGCTTGGGGTAAATTTTCCGTGATTCCTCTGATATTTATGAATTCTTGTTGACTTAACTCAGAGAAAATTTGGAGTTTGGGTAAACGAGACCACTCATTAATGATGATAGCTGAGGTAAATTGTTACCCAAATATTAATAAAATATCAAATCTCACCTATTTAATTTGCGGTTCTGTAAATTCCTTTTTTAGGAAAAGAAGCATGTATTCGAAATTAAGCGACTTACAAAGGAGACCGAAGAATTAAATCATCGCGTAAACTATCTCCACAAGACCTTACAAGAGCGTGAAGCCAAATTAGAGCAGCAGGAAACAGAACTGGTAAGTTTCAGTATGGTTAAGAGATAATGTTTAAAACCTGCTTCAGGTGAAAGTAGATGATTAATACCTAAAATCCTAAGAAAGTTGTAGCGTGACTGAAAAGTACCTTTCAATCAAAAATATCTTGGCGTTCAAATGGCCAAGAATGTGCCAGATTAGCAAAAAGCAGTGAAGTACAGAAATCGTTTCTTCGAAATTAAAGCTGATATTGGCAAAATACGATATACTTGCTCAGATGGATGCGACTGAAGTCGATAACTGTTTAATGGAGGTCAAGGCCACTGGTTATGTAATAGAGAGCTGAGCAGTTTAAGAAATTGCGCGTTTATTTGATTCTCAAATAAAATCTTGGTTATGCGTGTTTATTTCATATAAAAAGTGGATAAATTATTTATTTATTTAAAATGAGGATTTGCCCCTCAATCACCTTTATTCTAGTGTACAATTCTCAAATCTTAATTTTTTTATGAAAACAATCCATTAATATTTTTAAAATTATGAGGCTCCAACTTCACCCATAAAATGCAAATGTTTGAGATTTGTTTTGTATTCTTTGACAAGGTCACATCTATTGAACCATTACGGTATTGTGATACCAAATTTTAACGAGATCACTCTGGCCATTGGAAAAATGGTAGAAAATTCTAAATTCTAATGCCCTGCATATTTTCACAAATAATTAATTGCTTTACGTTGTAAAAAATATCATAAATCATTCCACAAAGTAGATTTATGTTTATTAACATAGACATCCTACTTGGAGCAAACTCACTTAACGCATTCATTCCGGGGACTCTTCAGTCTTAGACCACCGGGTTGTATATATCCATAATAATTTCCTCATAGTAGCCCTACATCGTGGGCAGACATCTTGAGATGCTATAAGATGTTGTGACGGGTGGATATCAGTATTATTTAAATCTAATTATTGAGAAAAGAATTTAAATATGTATGTGATAGATGGAAAGGTTATGCAGTCAATAGGTTGATGCATAACCTGAATACACATAAGCGCTTAGTCATACTATCCTGTTTCCTTCCTTATTTGATGAATTTGAAGCGAGGTAGTGTTAGGAAGTCGAAGGGACTATTCTCGGTATTCCTCGTACACTGGTTTTCATCAATCAATCCCGGAAATCGAACATTTTAAATGCTTCATAATCAATTAACCAAAGGGTCAACTATTGGTCTATTTCTATTAAAGCATTTTAACAAAAATTGGTTTTTTTGGGTATCGGTCTTCTGCCTTCCCTCTCGGTTTTAGTATTTGTAGCCAAAATATTTGACAGAGTACAACTATCAATATCACACTGCAACCCACGATTATATTATCGACAACATCCGGTAACACTAGATAGTTTAAAAAAGCTTAATGAAAATCTTACTAGACAAAACAAGGAGAGGCCTTTGATTAGTCTGGAGACAAATAGATAGGACCACTCTGATAATCTACTTCTTAACCAGATATAATAATGTTGATAATTATTAAAAGACAGAATCGCATTTTAAATAAGGAATGGAATAAAATACTAAAGGTTCAATTTATTAAGGTATGACGTGAGGAGAAATGGGATTGAACAGCGGTGTTCAACTACGAGGTACCAGGAGAAATTGATAGAACAAAATTACGGAGTAGTTTTGGCAAGTGAGAGAATTAGCATGAACACTTAGATTTAATGAAGGGACATCCAGATATGCGAACGCATATTGATAATCGGTTAAAAATTTTCGCCACTAAATGGGGGAAGAATAAACCAAATGTCCCTTTTTGGCTGAATGTTCTAAATGTTCATAGAATAACATAAGTATTGATATCAGAACGGTGCACCCACTTTAAGTAAGTACAATTCATTCGGTTATGAGGTTTCTTAAAGAGAAATTGATTGATGGTATTTGCGAGCTTGTACATAGCTTAATAAACTTTCATCCTTGATTTCAGTCACGGCGCAGTGAGGAGACATCAAATTGCAAGAAGAAGATACATAGTCTGGAGAGCGAACTCAAGGCTCAACATGACGACATTGTCTACAAAGACGAGAGATTGCGTCAAGTTCAATCTCAGCACGTGAGTCGTCTCCTCGTCGTTATAGCATTTTTTATGTATATTTTACCGAAAAACTGGAAAATCTCTAGCGGTTTAATTATGATCTGGTGTAATCAGGGAGTATGGTTACAGTTTGGTTAAAAGTTAACGCTGATGTGAATATAGTCTGCATATCAAGATGGAAGCTTTCCAATTCTGTTATTACTTATAAATTCGCGAAGAATAAGAAAATATCTTCATTTAATAACTACATTATCCAATCCTTGACGAAACTGTTTTAAGGCCAAGAGCTGGAATAAACAAAGTAAATTTGAGGTAACTTCTCATTTCAAAGATCAGTTGTTTAATTCAATTATACACTTTAGAATCTATATTCCCAGACCTATTACAGTAAGTAGCAACAACGCTTAATTAGAGTAGATGGAAAGTATTCTTGATCCGCTCTTATGAGAAATTCGCATTTCTACCCTTTCCCTTTATTACCTTTTGTGGTTGGCCACGTTTGACTTAACAGATTTGGACGTTTATCACTGCGTCACTGGCGCACAAGCATTCATCTACATCTGATTAAACCACTCGGGACTTGATTACAAAACCCGTGACCTTGAGTCTGTATTAATAGCTCTGAGTTTAACATGCACTTTAGTGTTGATCTCGAGCAATTCTTGTTCTCGAATGACTGTGTGCCAATAACTTGGCGGTTCTTAAAGTATTTGTGTACCGAACAGAGAAGATAGAACTAGAGTTTTTTAATGAGGAAGAATTCAAGATAAAATTTCTATTTCATAATGTTAATTTAAAATACAATCTCCGATCTCAGCATTCCAAGAACCAGAAATCGACGACGAAAATGTACATCTTTTCATATTTCAAAATGCAATGATAATTTAAACTGAGATGATTCAACATTTATTAGTGGGTTTGAGCAAACTGATTTTCATTTATCATTAAAAAATGGGAGGAGAGAGAAGTTGAGGTTTTATCATATTATGTACATTACCAACAATCAGCTAATTGCAAAATATAACAGATGACAATTTTCAGATTAGGTCATACTACTGAAAAGAAATGCATGGGATTTGATTTCAAATAGGACTGAATTGGATCTAGATTGCCTTTCCTTGGCTTGGCTAGAACGCCTTAAAAGTGATATCATACGAAAGTAAGAAACTGGTGCTTAAAATTCATAAGGCCAATATTAAAATTTTGAAATTGTAAAAGGATATTTAATTGAAAACTCCTTAATCTTACATTTGGCAAAAACATTTTATGTATAGATCCAGCCAGTGGTTAAAAGAAAATTTTGTTTAGAAAATTGAAATCCATTTCTCCCCTAATCGAACCTGGACTGACTTTTATATTTTGCTGAAAACAAACGTTTATATGCATAATGGATTTAACCTACAACATAAACAGAGATTATGGAAACATAAACTCCCTTTCAAATTAATCCATCTGGTTTTGATTATGTTCAGTTTAAGATAAATTTAATTGTTCCTTTTGATTTAAATATAAACAATAAACCTTAATGAATGTTGTATCACTCTGAATTATTAACAACCAGTTGGGCTATTAAGTTATTTCGACAATTGAAGGTTAATATGTAATCACCCTCGATTGTTTATGGGTCTAACCGCGTGTCCTACCTCTATCACTCAGTTCTGAGTATGACACATCTCTCAGCTGCTTCTCAGTTTTTCTCCGCTATCTAACTCTGCTCTCTAGACAAATTTTTCAGTTTAATGGTTTCAAGACCACTTCCTTCCATTTCTTATCTTCTATTTCAATTATTCTATCACCGTTTCTATGTCATTACTACCTCATGTTAAAGTTCATAAAAGTATGTAAGGCAAAAACTTAGCAAGTTTTCCCTTCCCTAAAGTAGTACCTATCTGAATTGCGTCTATTTTTCCAAGAGTTTTTTTTAAAAATATTCAAAGGCAGATATCAATTAGCGCAAAGTACTTCTTGTCTAAAGAAGATATTGCACCCGCGTTGATTATCTGCAAAATTTTTCACGAGTGTGAACATTTGTAATATTCGTATCGCTTCATAATCTCATTATCAATTAAATCTCGAAGAGACATCTAAACACAAGAAACAGTAGAGTCTAAGAAAGGATGGTGGATCTAAAGGACACGAACTTCATTTAAACTTCCAAGGCAGCTAAGTCTTAGCATACTACAATTATTAGGTCCCTATATTCGTAAGAAAATTGGGCTTAAAATTTAGTGGGTTGGCTATTTGATTGTTCAAGTGATTGGGTAGTGAAATTGATCATGCCCACTTATAAATATTTATTGTTTCTTATGGCCAATAGCAAGTATAGGCGAAAACGGTGAGTAGCATTGATAAAATCGATTTGTCAGTCGGCTTCTAGTCTCATTTAATGGTATACAAATATTTGAAAGACATCTTGTGGATATAATTGTGGTCCTTTATTAAGGAGATAAATAGTTTTCTATTTCATTTCTTATCGAACAAAATTGGTGCAATTTGTTAACTAACTCTACGAAATTACGTTGGTTAGATCTTGTGAATCAAAAGTTAGTTTCCATTTGTTTGCCAGTTTTGATTAAGATATGCAACAACTGATTGGCTGTCAGCGAAAAGTGCAGTGATATTGAGATTCCATTTTCAGACACGAGCATGAGAATCCAATAATCACCAAGTCAGTGAACAAGGAAAAAAGGGATACCAAAATTAACTGATTAACTGTTCTAAGCCCCTAAATTTTATTCTTTCTCGTTTTGTTTGAGACGTTTGGATTGGGTTGTTGGGTTCAATCAAAAAGCATTAGAGTATGAAGTATATCAGTATTATCGTGTTTATTATAACAAAATTATGTTTTTTTTCAGGCTGATGAAATTGCCCGAATGCGTTCTTCACAACATGAACAATCAAGTCGCCTAAGTCATCTTCAATTAACTATTGATGAAAAGGACCACGATTTAAAGACTCTTCAAGGCAATCTGGTTCGTTTAACACTTATGCGTTTAAATACATTCCTTCAATTAATCACAATGATTTATTATTACGATAACGCTTACATGTTTACATAAAGGACAAGGCCAAATCCGATTTGGAGTATACAAAGGACCGACTTGCTGAGGTCGAAACGGAATGCACACACATAAACAATGAATTAAATACAAAATCAGAAAAACTACGCGTTCTAGAACTGGAATACGTAAGTAGAATTGATTCTTGTCGTTAAATGGGCATTGTCTATATATCTGAGCTGTTTTTATCTCTTATTTAGCAAAATCTGTCAGAAGAAGTCAGCCGATTACAAAGTAGTCTTGATGATAGTAAATCGAAGGCAAGTATCATGCAAAAGCGAATCGAAGAGCGAGAACAAAGACTGAGGAAATTAGAGACTGAAAACGTGAGCGGCATTTTTTGTATTTATATCGTTAAGACGTAATAGTTGACTATGACTCTTCTTTGGACAGCATAACTTCCTGGATGAAATTCATGGTCTTAGAAAACGCAATCATGAGATGGAAAGCCATATTGATATTCTGCGTCAGAGACTCTTAGATAGAGGAGAACAGACAATATCTCCTATTTCAAGTTCCCCTACGCCGCGATTTATGAGGGTAAATTTCTTTCATAGATTTGATTAAACCTATTAGCTTAGTAATAATAAAGGTTTCACGTATTCATGTCCTTTAATTTTAGAGTGCCACTGAAAAGCCAGCTGCAATTCTATCTGCTGAAGCAGAAAGCCTAAGGAAACGAAATATGGAACTGGAAGATGAGCTGCATTCACTCAAGAAACGTATTGAAGATTTGCAAATCCAGGTTTGTTAACTTCCCATTTAGTGATAAAAATTAGACTTCTTGTTTGAATTCATGTACTTGGGGAAAATGGGGAACCATCATAGCTTTATTGCTTTTTTCTTGTTTCTCATGTAATTTCGCTTAATAGGTCGATCATCTCAACTACGAGAGAGAAAATCTCAACAAATCGTATGAGGAAGAGATGAAGAAACGAATTAAGCTTGAAAGTTCCGCGTCCACTAAACAATCCGTAGGTGTCTTAATTATTTCTCTGCCTTCCAGTCTCAAAATCTCTTCAATGAAATATTTTTTTCTGAATTTTAGGCAGATTTCTCACAAAAATCAATCGACAAAGAGGACCAGACCCTGTTGATGAAGCAACTTAAAAATGAGATTGAGAGGAAGGAATCGCAGGTAAGCAGTGAATAATACTCAAACCTAACACAATTAGACTAAGTTTGAAAATATCATTTTATGTTTCTTAACTTATTTTCAGATTCGGCAGTTAACAGAGCAAGTAGAACGTAACACCGCTCTAACTCGACTTGCTAGTTCTGCTGAGAATGACAAGGATGCATTTGTTGCTGAACTGAAGCTGAACCTTCAACGGCTCCAACAAGCGTTAGACGCCGCCAATGACCAAAATCGTATCTTACAAGCCCGCAATGAATCAACTATTCTAGAGTCTCAACAGAAACATCTAATTGAAAGGGTAATTGTAATTTATCTTACATATGAAAAGCAGGATATAAGGAATTTCAGAAAAATAAAACGAAATTGTTTGACGGTTTCGAAAAAATTTTTTGGCAATAAATAAAGTCATACAAACCACGAAGTTACACGTCTTATTTATGTCTGAAAATGAGTGTCAGAAAAAAAACAACTCCAGAGTTAAGTAAAACTTCCTGAATAGGACGCGTTTTGTTTTCTCATTTTTTTCGTTTGCGCTAAAATCAGCAGGTTAAATAGAGAATTACAGTTTGATAAACACCAAATTTTACTTCATCTGACAGTTTTATGAATGTTGTATTCGGAGAAACACCGTTTGTCAAAACAATCACACCCATACGAGGTTTAACTGCTTTTATTAACTTGAATGTAAATATTTTGTGAATATGTTTGGAAGGTCATAAGATATTAATATCGTGAGAATTTGACGTCTCTAATTACAGACATAAGGCAAAGAAGGGAGGCTAGCGATTGATGATTAACTAAAGCCGTATTCTCAGAGCAGAGATAGGTTGAAGAGAAGAGTATGAATAGATTTCGGCTTTGGGTCAATAAAACTAAGTTCCTTAACTTGAGTAGGCGAATAAAGGCCAACAGATAACTGAGCATGTGTGGTCCATTGTAATTGTCTCATCAAAATTATTTCTAAATAATATAAGCTTGGAGAAATCAACTGCCTTATTTAACCCTTGTGTTATGTATCTATGCAAATATTTAGCATATTCCTGCATACCTTTTTAAATAATTGTCATTCTATAAATACAACTTAATAACAATGCCTGAAATATTCCGCCCTAAAATATTTATATTGTTGACCGAGTCACGTTTAATCTTTTCTTTGTGCTGGCTATTTTGGAATTCCATACTATCGTTCAGTAATGGTATGATGTACAGGATATTCAGATCCGTTTACCTTTTCCTTAATAGGAATAGCTCTATTAACAATGCAACACGTAATACAAGAAGAACGTGAATTTTTATCCATACTACGAAAGAACAAAGCTACCTTTCGGGTAATCTAGATTGCTAATATGATAACCCATAGCTTTCTGATAAATGAATGATAGTTTTGTTAGCTGATTGATTTGGATAGTTCATGAGGTACATTTCGATTCTTTAGGGCCTTTTTATGATTTAGACCGGGACATATGAGACAGATAGTCCAATAGGAGATGACTGGACATGAGTGTCCTAGCGCCGATGAAGGTGACGTCACAAAACATTTTGATAGTATATCTTGCAATCGTAACACTACTTGATGTTCAATAACAGTCACAAAATTTTATTACGCTAAATAATTAATTTGATATCTATTTTCATATTCTTTTCATCCTTCATTTACAGCAAGCACTACATGAGCAGATCACTACTCTCAGGCAGAATATCAGCGAGATGACTGCTGAAAGGGAACATTTGCAGAGGGAGATTCAACACTTCTCTAGTCGGATTCAAGAGATAACTCGACAGCTGAGGGAGACCCAATTGAACTGTGATTCAATTGCAAACCAGAGGGATAATCTGCAGAGTAGACTGGAGCAGGTAAATTAGATGCAATAATTGTAGTGGTTTAGAACGTTTTCCGTATAAAACGATTTGATTTCTTGTTACAGCTTCAGCAAACGAGTGGTGGAATGCGTTCATACGGTACAACTGGAAGTAATATTCTGGGCCGTCCAGCTTCAGTAGCCGCCGGCTACTCTGATATGATGTACACATCAACTGGTGCTATAATGACTGGAGGACAACTGTCTCGTGAGCTAGATCGTCTACACACTGAGCATGAAGCCATGAAGAGTCAGTTAGATAGTGCCCAACGTTCTGCTCGACAATTCAAGCAAGAAGTTGAGTTTGCTAAGCGTGAGGCCTCTGATCTTCGAGAAACTCTGCAGCATACACAAGAACTCCTGCAGGCGTCCGAGGAAAGCTTGCGCAAGATCAAAGAAGATTCTGTGAGTAGCTAAAATGAAAAGTTTAGATATTCCTTTAGCATTTTATTTACCCTTTTCCTGATTCGCGCTTCCAGTTTACTAAGTAGGCCAGCAAATATTTTCTTAAGATAGAGACAGAAATGTCCTCAAGTGACCTCTAAGGTAGCGTGAAGTATATACAGCACAACTTAACTCAGTTCCAGTCGCCACTAATTTTGTGAAAATGGTTAAATTACGCTTAAACGTATTTTACTTTCACGGTTTTCGTTATAAAATTATAGTCATGCTGTTTGTTTTGAGATTTTAAGGATCAAATTATTGCGCACAAGCATGTAGAAGGTTTTTGAGAGCATTTGGATGAGTAAATGCTGTGGATTCGAACCCTGGTTCATTCTCTTTAGGTTTTTATTAAGAGAATAATATCATGAAGCTTATATTAAGGTAAACTTACAGTAGCAGCTGCACTCCTCATTCATCATAAATAGTACGATCTCTAAATTTGAAATGTCACTCATTTACAACCTCTCCTTCATTTAGCTTGTTCTGCCCCGTCTTAAATGAAGGATCCTTTTTGCCCAAACAGTCATAAGGGGATGTCCCATAAACCTGAGGCAGTCTATTTTTGTACCGATATAAGCATTCAGTCACCATTCTGGCTTTAATTATATCAGAGTTGATAGTTAACTGACTCTGAGCTTAATATTATGGCCATCTCAATTAGCTGGACACGACAGATTTTTCTCGTTTTGATGTCGTACTTCTGTGTACGCTTAGCCATTGGACTATACTTCATCCTTTCCTCCCCTTCCAGATATCCATTGCATGAATCACTTAGTAATGTTAACCAACCGGGAAACACAAACAATTTCCCTACCCGCTACCACAGTTTATTCAATCCTCTCCTGTTCGGCTAATGAGCAGAATGTATGACAACCTGTGAACAGAAATCGTGTCTCGGAAAATAGATTTTCCAATTACTGTTCTCCCAGGTCTTTACCTGGAAAAAAATTTTTCCCATTCCTACAGTACTTGTTAACCAGTCAGTTAACCATCACTCTATTTCCAAGTTGCATATAAACAGATATACGTTCATAAAAGGTGATAAAGAAAAACTTCGGTTAAGTACAAATGCTCTCTGTTCTTCCTCCTGGGTGTGATGTACCGTTATCATAGAACATTTCAGAGTGCAGCCTAAATTATATAAGTGCTACCGTTATATCAGTTAGGAATTAATAAAGATTAATTTGATTAATATTATAACATCTGAAGTAGTTCGGAAGCCACACTCAGTTTTATGACAATTAAATTTCTTCTGAAAGCTTATTTTGCAATATGGAGGAATTTAGTTTTTGCCTTCTCACCATCTAATGACTATTTATATAATTTAAGAATTTTTATCCTTAAATGTTTTGAACACCTTTATAGACATAGGCACAAAAACTTAAGATGAATATCTGATACTGCTGTTATTAATGATGCAGAAAATGAAATGAAACACAGATTTTATCTAGATCTTAATATCACCTTATATATCTTAATTTAACTTCCCCCTCCCTCTAGACAAGAAAGGTCAATTTGGAGACTGAGAAATACAAGCAACAACAGGAAGAACTTTGTAAGCAATTAGAAAATCTGAACAAACAGGTTTTGGCTAAAGACACTTTGGTAAGAATTTGTGACGCACTTTATTTAACTTATGCATTTATTTCCGATTCATGAAATTAATTTATTATCTTACAGGTTGAGCAACTAACAAATCAGTTATCGTCAGCCCAGGATAACTGCAGAGAGTATGAACAGAAACTCATGCAGGTTAATCAACAGGTGGAATCACTGACCTCTCAGGTTTGTTAATATTATCATAATTATTTGCTATATTCCTATCTAAGTGAGTAATAGACATGTATTTTAATTATAGCAAGATCAAGTTGCCTTTGAAAGGAATCAGCAGCAGCGCTTAAGCTACGAGCTAGAGACCGTGAAGAAAGAGTTAAGCCTCCGCGAAAATCAGGTTAGTCACCTTAAGCTGTTCTTTAAAATTCCAACAGACCGGATGTAAATTATTTGGCTTCTTCTCTCATCCTTTTCAAAATTGCAGTTCAATCAGCTGACACAGAAGCTCAACCAATCATTAAAGGAGTCAAATGACCAATCACAAGTGATAGAGCGATTATCACAGCAATTGGCAGCTGCGAAACTGTCGGCTCAACAAGCAACAGCGGAAGCGGAGAATGCACAAAGAAAAGCCGCCTCATGGGCCACTGAACAGTCAGCAGCCAACTCGGAGCAGAGCCAGCGTGACAGCGAGACAATTGCCGCTCTCAAAGACGATCTTAAAACAGCAATCGATGAAAAGGAAATGCTTCAACAGAGGGCGCAACAATTGGAAAGTGACCTTATGACTAAGATAAAAGTCTATAAAACCGAGGTTGAGCGTGCCCAAACCGCTGAAGAAGTCTGTGTAAGTCAGACACTTAAATTTTGAGTTTATCAGCATAATACGGAAACGAAAATGTTTGTCGTTTTATAGAAACAGGAACATCTGACGATAATTAATCGACTTTCACAAGAAAACCAGGATTTGAAGATGGCCCTGAAAGAGGCAGGTCAAGCTCAACCCAGGAGTCCGACCTTTGATGAGGTGAGTGATTCGACTGTCATATATGTCGTTTACGGCTGTTCAATATTAGTTGCGGAAAATACGACAAACACCATACACTTTAGATAAGAGACATTTGGTCAAATTTGTCAGGAATGTGGATCGGATTCGGCCATTCAAATGGATGGAGTTTCTACTACTAATTGGCATGTCCAATTACTGTTCTCCATCAAATAGAATGTTCTTTTGCATTTTCGCAGTTGCGTATTTCACAAACTGAATGGAAAAAGTTTAAAACATTGGGCGGTGTCGCCACTGCCATATTTAGAGCTACCCTGTTTTACGGTGGTATAATCTAAGATTTGCGCTAATACAAATCAGTGCTGTAAATTGCTATAATAATAAGAGTGGAATGACTTATTTGCACCACAACTCGTATAAACCGTACGATTGTGACAGATCGCGCAAATATAGTGTTATCACGTGGACGGCAAGTAATGATTAATGAATACGCACTTAAATATTAGTAAATAAATAAAATAGGCTTTGAAAAAATATGCCGAATGTAACAAAAAATTCGATTTTAAAATTTTTCATGCAACGGAATCGGAACAGATTGATGATGAAGGATCCCTACTATGATAAGCTGAATTCTCACCCGAAATTAAAGGTTATTCCTAACGGTTTACTGGGGCCTGACAACTGAAAGTTTTTAGCTATACCATTTCTGCTATGCTTAGATTGTAAGATGGTGAATATCACTTTGTCTTTTCAACAAGTAGACTAGGTAGGTAATGAATTGAATTGACAAGACTGATCATCATGACTGAAAAACGGTCCATAAGCACTAGTTATCGCAGAAAAATATTTAATGCAATTCAGGGACTGAATCATGAAATAGAAATTTTGAAACGTGAGGGACCCACTTAGTGAATATTGTACAGTCCAAATCCAAATATCAAATAGTCAGACTCTTTGAGACCTTAACATTACCCTCGAAATCCTCCCGCTCTCCCATTTACTATTAACTGAATCTTCTGTTAACCAATTTCACTTGTTTTCCGCAATCAAAATTGTATTTTTTTGTATTACTTAGGGAATAATAATAAATCTTAACGGCTGCCAGTAGATAATCAAAATGAGAAAATTTTGGTGCAAATAAAAGGTCTAATTTTAAATGGTAATTAAAATGGAGGAGGTAATAGGGGAAAAAAAACGAGGGAAAGAATTAAAGGAAACGTTCGCGTGAAATGTAAGGCGGGCGAAAGCAATGTAAGATTATGCAATCCAGGCAGATGAGTTGCGTCGCAACTGAGCTGTGTATAACTCAACGATCGACGGTATAATTACTTTTTAGGCAAAAGGGGTGGAACAGATTGCCTGTGCTCTAGTAGAATAATTGTTCTAAATCTTACGCCATAGGAAATAGTAGAAATTGTTTGTTTTGTAATCTCAAGATATTTTTGTGTAGCACATAGAACATGAGGCTTCGAAAGAAAATTAATAAAGAAATAATTTTCGGGAGTAGAGTCGTGCCGTACTTTAATTATCTAGGTAATACTGGCATGTGATTTCTTCAAGAACGCATATCTTACCATTGTAGTAACCTCTGTAAACTTAAGTCACGTGCTTCCACTATGTCTAGAATTTTCGTACGATAAATTACACAGGGACAATTTACAGCATACTGCAAATCTTGAAACCATGCTCACAACCGGTCTTACGACTGTGTTCTTTTGTATATTTCAATTACAGGATAAAGCAAAAGTTTAAGAATGTCCCGACATGCGCTAGATCATTTTCACTGCCCAATGAGATCAAACAAAATTAAACCCCAAACCGAATACCCTGGAGACGGTTAGACTATAGCTCTGATATACGGTAAGTTAGAGATCAGAAGAGGGATTGAATAAGAGCGTTTCGTTAAGTTTAAAATGTGTTGTGATTTGAAATTGAATGCACCAAATTTATTATAGACGGCTTTGGAATTTATTTCGGGTTCGATAAAAAGTGAATGTGGGAAAGGACTACCAATTCGAGAGACTATCTTAAACACGACGAAAAGCACTTCAAAAAATGAAAATTAAAGGCTAGTGATGTGTTAGTATGGCTGAAACTTTACGGTAATGCCGTAAAAGTCACCTGACTTAGTCAGGTGAAAATTGGGTCGAAAATACTACTGCTATTTTTAACTAGTTACGTGTTTCTGTCACCTTAATATCAAATTCTCCTTTCAAATTTCAGTCTGCCAATCACAACTTGAAGCAAGAAGTGGATATTTTGAAGAAAGAATTAGATAAACGAGACGTCGTCATTGCGAAATTGGAAAAGGAATGTGTGAGTTTCTCTTTTTGAGTTTGAATTCTTTAAATAAAACGTAGAAGTTAAGTTCTTTAAACGACCTCCAAGTTTATTTTCAAAATACAATCCCTTTCTATTAAAGCAAGAAAAGCACGTCCGTAAATTGGAAGCTCTGCAGGTGCAGTTGCGAAGATACGAGGAGGAAGTGGCGAATTTGAATCGTGTCTTGGATGAACAACGAAAAGGAATTGAGGATAGAGATAATCTAGTTCGGCAGATGAGAGCAGAGAGTGTAAGGCTTATTTGCTTTTCTCTTTTAATCTTCTTCTACTAATGGGAATCATCATCAAATAATGTTAGCGATCTTTGACTTACTACTTACTGTTGGAGATTGACAAACTGACAGTTATGTGCTACGTTTAAAAGCATTAAACAGGCTTAGAATTATTTTTATCAGGTGACCAAATAATGGTAGTCTGATCATAGAGAGATGGCTAGGTCACGGTAAATAGTTAGAAAAGTTGAAAGTCGGTTGTCCGTTTGGAAGTTCGCCATTTATGTGATTATCGTTAGTAGCTTCCGGTAAATGTCAGAATCGAAGTCTATTTTTCATGTCAACGCTTAAGTTATACGCAAAATACGATAATAGCGCTCAACATTATAAATAATTTTAAATAAATCTTTTCTGTACTTCACTTTACCTAATCGACGTGCCTATTGGCTAGTTGACACCATATTTTGCGGTTACGAATAGATCTGTATGGCAATCAGACTTTTTAAGCTAGTTAAATGAAACTGGTTATAATTCTTTGGTTTATCTAAATTTTAGCAAAAGACCGGCGGTCAAGCCGAACTGGAGCAATTGCAGGCGGAACACTCCCGTTGCGGTCAGCAGATTCAGGCCAAACAGCAACAGCTTGAAACCCTGATGCAGCAGCTTGAACAACAAGCTGAGGAAATACTTACTACAAAGTAATCTTTACGATTGCTCTTTTCGATTATTTACCATTTAAAAAGTCAGTTTACTGCCTACTGAAAAAACTTAGTTGAAACAAAGGGGAAGATACAGTATAACAAGCTGAACACGAACGAACTTTTACCTTTAATGACAGAGTAAAAAGTAACAATATCAAAACCACTTTTTAAAGTAGTTTCGATCAGAGTGAATCGTAATAACATCAATTTTGTAACGAACAGACTGGGTCATTCCGTGTTTGTAACTTGAGAGTTTGCAAATCATCTGAAATTGGAATTATTAAATCGCCTCTCTTTAATTATGTTGAAAACTTTCAGATCACTTCACATATTCATAAAGTGTGAATTTATGATGGAATAATTCCTTGAACTTGTTGAAGAAAACAAGTTAGATTAGAGTAGAAATGCTTCGCAACAATACGGAAACGGACGTTGTAGTTGTGTTATATATAGTAACATTGAAGAAGACCGACTGATAGTTTTTTAATAAACACAATAAACATACGTGCATATGCCATTATTAATTCATCTCCAATCTTCATTAATTCACATTCTTCTCATTCATTTTTTCCATAGTGATGTGAAATGTCGTAATGAAATTCTTGTCTTAATTGGCTGTAAACCATCTTAAAATACTATAAGCCATTTTTAATAATAGAAACAATCATCGAGTTTCAAAGTTCTCCATGGACCGTGAGGCATAACTATGCAATATGCAACCACACCTTTAAATTAGAGGGGTACACTATCTTTCGGTAAAGAAGCAACATTTGAGCCTCCATAAACATTCCGCTTTTCCCAACACTTATTTTGGGTGGAGAAGTGGTGCCTGGGTGAGAAAATCAAATTTCGCTATGTTTTTATTAGCCTGACCTAATCAGCGCACCAATGAGCATCAAACTCGGAACCTCTGATTTCAAGTGCACTAACCATCGTTTTCCGATGCACCAGAAATAATATATACATACGTACATATATATATGTATATGTGTAAAGGTGAATGTAAAGGAACAATTGTATTGGAAACTTGTACACATAAGAAAGCCTTTTACTGTTTCTTAATTTTATATAATAGTGATATTGAGGTTAGTGGTATATTTTGAAGATATTGTGATTTGAAAACCGGTCGGAAAGTGCTTGGCCCCAATGCTTTTTAAATTACTTGATTATATTATAATTATTAAGTTTTCTGTTTTATTAAACTCTCGATTTTTGAACTTTCAGAATCGAAGCATTGACAGCCTCGATGTGTGAGAAGGATGCCAACATCGCCTTAATTCAAACAGCCGGACCCCAGAATGCTTCTTCCAATAGTACCGTTCAAAAACTCATGAGCGAAAAGGAGACCATTCAGACACAACTTCGACAGCTTGTAAGTTCAAATCTTGATTTCCTTGATCTTCAATTTTGCATCGGATCGATATGTAGATCATTTGGAATCTTTCCCTCTCTATTTCTAGACTTTTGCTCGGGATGCCCTAGCAGAACAGCGAAAAGCCCGTTAGGAAAAAATTAATTTGCATATGCCTACTCAGTTCTTTGAAAACATTTTATCAAGAAAACATTCCGTCGTAGAACTTATTCAATCTTTATTCATTCTCAAGTTCTTTCAGCGTTTGTCTTATTTTCTTGTATAAATTCATAAATCTTCCTTCACGATAACCAATTTCGATCTCAACTTCTGACTGCATTTAAACAAACCATTTCCCAACAGATTATCTGTGATTATTATGTTGTGTGCGTGTCAGTCATATCATTCATATGTTGTTTTTCAATGAAGTACCTTATATTATTTAATAACAAAAAATTTCCCATTTATTTGCTAATTATGAACAATAATATTAGAAATCCACCTTTCCCAATCAATATGGGCACACAGTTCGACCATAATTTTATCGTCTCCAAACTTTTCGGTCCTGATCCCGTTAATGCGACATCCATAAGGATCTAAAGTAAGTAAACAAATTAAAAAGCGTAGATTATCCATTAAAGTTTACTCTTATTGTAATGTTTTACCTTTTAGATCGGCTTTGCAGTTTGAATCCAAATCTTTACCGTGTACGAAATCCTTAAACATATTTCTCAATTTGTTCGAAAATGATTGGAAGCTTCTAGCTGTATGCGGTGTTGCTGTTTGATTACCGATCTCCCGAAGATTGCCGAGTCTTCCTGTCAGGATCAGAGCGTCAAGTGAATGAAAAGCTTCCCGTTTGATTTGTACGTTATTCTTTTTCATGAATCCTGGACCTGGAGCAAAAGGTATGCCTCTACCAGAGCGTTCATCCAGAATTAGTTTGTAAAATACTCCCTTCGACTTGATAAATTTGGATATAATCCATGATTGAGGGCATGAAAATCTAATTAGACTGAGTATCTCCAAGTGAAAATCTTGCTGAGATCGGACTGGTACTGAGAGCATTGATTGGAGTGTCAGATCGTGTTTCCATGCTGCGGCGAGAAGATTTTTCAGTCCTTGTACTCCACGAGATTCAGTAAGATGTCTGTACTGATCGAACATTTGAGCGACTTTGTCTATCTGAATATCAATGGCTTCACCCAGCCACGTGTCACCCATACCTGGCCATTCTTCTAGTTCTTGAGCCATTGAGGAAAAGACTACCCTGATCGAATGTTTAGCTAGTAGGTAGAGGAAAATAGTGATTCAGAGCTACTATTTATGGAGGTTTTTGAAATTCTGCATACAACTTCGATGGCTAATTTTATCTAGCAACTTTAGATGGATATAGCTTCAGACATACGCATTCGATCAAAATGACTTAATAATAAAAATAATAGCAGATTCAGTGCCATCTCAGTTTGAAAAATATGTGGATAAAATGAAAGTGGAAATGGAAAAAACTGAATCTAGACAAAATTCTTCAGATTCCCTTACTTTATTACCCTCGTTCTACACCTGCGTGTTCAGATATTCTCATATTGCGTTATTTTTTCACTTTGCTTAGGTTAATGACAGTATTATATTCATTTATTGACTACTAAATCAATTTGTATATTATATATGAATTGATGAAAAGGAAGCGTTGAAGCGTTGAAAACCAACTATAAACGGTTTTTAACATGTTATAGGACAGAGGCAACGGTATAGACTTCGGACAGCTTGAATAAGTTAAAAAGGGTAGGGATTTGCAGGTAGGAAACTGACTTGCGCAGATAAAGTCAAAATATGTAAAGAAAAATACAAAAAAATCAGATTAACACAAAATTAGTCACGTGAGGATTCCCCAAATATTTCTTAAAATATTTGAGCAATGTAAACTTAATTCTTTTCGCTAAAATATCAAGCTACGTCTTTTTGAATTTACTTGTACTGCTTTCAAACTTTTCAGTTGGAGAATATTGGTTAGTGATTTGTACCCGTCTCCTTCCCGATGACTGATTTCGTTTGTAAGAGCTAACTTGCAATATTATCATTCTCTCGATTTTCATCCTATCCTTCTCTCTCACGCCCTCTCCATATTCATTTACCTTTTCCTTCGTCTTGCTCTTCGTTAGTGTTTTCCTCGCTTTCTCTCTCTCACACACTTATAATTTTTCAACTTTGCTATTTAATAAATTCTTCTCTACTCTCGACTCAATTTTATGGATCTTTGAAAACAACGGTTGTCTGCTTTATCTGAAAGCTGTTGCTAATGATCTAACACTTAGTTAATGAGAATAAACTAGGGTGTTTTATCCATCGGAAGTTATATATACAGTGTTCTCTTATCTCTTGTTTTAAACACACGAAAGAGGTATGCAAATAAGCAGGGTTAAAACATATTTTGGACTTCAAGAAAGTGAATTTGTTCTTTACATTTTGCTAAAAAACCAAGATAACATTTTTTGTGGAAAATCTTCGTCTTATGCCTAGAATAATTCGATTATATACTGAGGTTTGAAGTAATTATAAAATGATTTCAAAATTCAAAAATATGCGTAGTATCTGTGAGTAGGAGCCTTTGTCATAATTGGCTCTACAAAGGCCACTCATTCTTTCCTTCAGTAGAGTTTTTGTTCGTTTCGAAATAGCAAAAAAACATCTATACTTTGAACAACATAGAAACTGCGTAAAGCTAAACATTATTATTACTAACGGTAAAGCCGTGAATTACAGTTTTTCGCCATTTTCATGGACATAAACAAAAAAGGATTAGATGGAATGGATTGAGTAGAAGGAGAGAATAAAGCCATGACATCGCAACAATCTTATTTCATTTGAATTCTGATTTCGTCATCAACTTTTTACCGCAATTCCAATATTTTAAAGTTGAAATTTTCGAATTTGATCCACTTATGCAATCGCAAATCTGAGTGGTCAGTCATACTCGCTCAATACAGTCGTTACTTCTAATATACCCGATGAAATCTTTTAATTAATTCTATTAACTTCCTTCCTCAATTTTTTAAGTTACTGAATTGACCTGTCATCATCAGAGAGAGTATACATTATACTAAGCCGATAAGCGGATTCCTAACTTTGGCAAAGACAAAAAAGTTTGGGGAGAAGGTAGAGATCTGATTTGGGATAATTGCTGCTCTCTTCTGAGCTGGAAAAATATATTTCTGGACTATTAAAGTAACTATATCATGTTTCAATAAATGGTATGGGTAAATACTGTCACCTATAGTAAATAAATTAAAGTAAAATTATGAGTTTAGTTTAGTTACAATCGTCGGGATACTTACTGAGTCTTATTTAAGAACGTGCTTTTTTTGATCTTATACTTAAAATATCCTCAAAACTAAGAACAACGACAATGAATTCAAAATTAATCGGAGAATTTCATCCATAAATGAATATTTTATAACCAAAAAGGTCACTTTTGTTGCTTGACAATATTCCTTACCCCTTCCGAAAATATGGTTTATTTCGTTTTCCGTCCAATATTTCGGCGGCAGAACATTTCCCGAATTTGTTTCCGCATAAATCCACCCCATGCCATTGCCACTTTTGTTACCAGAGCTCATAAATTCTCCAATCAAATTTTCATCTTTAAAATTGTCACCAATCAGTGAATTAATAACCTGCAGAGGGATATCATTCAGCTTTTGACTAATTTCACTTAATTTGCATGATTTTGATATAGTTCCCGGATTTGAAGGTTTGCAGTGGGTTCCAATATGATTGATGGCGATGTCAGTGAACACTTTATCGACAATATTTACATGGGGTGTTTTATCTCGTTCACTGTGCCAATGGACGGCCCCACTCGAAAGCCAAGCTTGTTGAAACAAATTTTCACCTTTGTTTTTCATCTTCATCAATGCGAGAACGCTCGTTGCTCCCGAAGCTATTCCAAAAACGGTCATCCGTTGAGGATCACCACCAAATTGCTTGATATGTGTCTTGATCCATCTCAAGCCATCTAATTGGTCTTGAAGTGCATAATTTTCATGTGATAATTGCTGTTTCTCTTTGGTTTTATATCGTGGATGTGTGAGATTGTAGAAAAATCCAGCAAGACCTAGACGATAATGCAAGTAAACCCAAACTGCGTTGCTGTGGCGAACAGTCTCATCTTCAGGCCAATAGGCAGGTCTCGGTGAATCAGGTGATATCATAGGCTCGGCAAGGAATTGAAATCCTGCAATTACAATAACTACTGGTTTTAGAGTTCCTTCAAAAGTGGGAGTTGCAATATCTACTTGGAGACATCTCTCATTTTGAAAGAGATATTGGGGATTCATGATATCGACTCTTCCATCCGTTTTTGGCTGAACACATGAACTAACCGGTCGAGGTTTGCTAAGATCACAGATCCATCGACCAAGTTTAAAGGAGCATCTGTCATAGTGGGCCAGAATACAGCCCTCAAAGCCACTTACTTTCTGCGGCATTTTCCAACGCAAAGATGGCTTTCCACCTATTACATGGAGGTATTCTTGCAAAATATCCAATGTTGCTTCGTCTGGTTTAGCAAGGGGAGGAAGTGCATAAGGTACAGCGTAAAATCGTAGAACAGTTTGGTCAGCATTCCAAGAACCCTGAAGAAAAGCGCAATCTGAGGTTGCATTGACTGGCAACGGTGGAAAAGGAGGCAAACGAAGATAAGCTGATGTAAAGTGGACTATAACTCCAATAAAAAATATTAAGATAAGGAAAAGTAAAGTTCTATCTAGTGGGAGACGAAATATTATGTTAATTCCAGGTGGTTCTATTTTTGGACGCTTGTATCGAAAGAAATGATCAGGCTCAAGAAGCCTGTGATATTCGACCACTCTCACACGTCTACAAGCCGTGTTTTGATACATTTTGAAAATGCCGAATGAAATTTGCTTAAGGAAAATCGAATAATAGACAGCCAAATTCAATTATCATGAATTTGATCAGATTAATTAAGCAAAAACCTTAAAAGCTTTATTTTGACTGGCTTAATTCAAAATGAAACTCCCATTTATTTCAATGTATTCTGTTATTTAAAAAACGTTACGATCTTTCCCCAATGTGTTTATAAGTTGTTTCAGTGTAATAGTAATACTAAATAATAATTCAAATAATAATATTAATTTTAAAAGAAGGCACATGATTTTTATTAGTACTCGGTAAAAATGGGTAAAAGATTATTATTTTTAAATAATAAAAGTATATATGGTTTCATTCATTTTTTCTTCAAAGAAAACTTAAAAGCCAATATTTAGTCATTTCCCTTTCTTTAGAAACCATTAAGCTAAATAATCGTGAAAATAACTGTTAATTTATTTTCACTTTTTCCACTGATATTCAGCAAAAGGAACAAAATATCATTTAAAGTGAATGAGTACATAGATCCACATTTTAAAAATTATATAGCAAGGTAAAATGTCGCATTCTACATTTATTAATGGGTGTGGCTCTTTTGCTACGGCAGGATTTGGTTTCAGAGGTAAAGTTAGTGAACGTGATATTTATAGCTTACGGAGAAAAGACATCTTTCGACACACATTTTAGATAGAGAGTGGCGTCATGGAGACTCTTTGATGAGAGACTCGAATTCTGCCACCTTCTATATAGCCGGTACGGTAGGCCATTTCTCTCATTGGATGTACGCCGCTAGGAATTAAGCCTGTGACCTCTGACATGTTAGACTTGCACTGTGACAAGTGTGATGAAATTGATTACGCCCTCTCGATGGGTTTTTTTAAATATGATATTTTTCAAATATGATATCCATGTATTTCCTAATCCTAAGAAATTTACACACTTAATTTACTCGGAGTAAAAGAAGAGAGGCAGAATTTTAACTTGAAGCTGCACAAAACGGTTTGGTTACACATACTGGAGACTATTCTTCACTTTGCCGAAATGGATTCATTTGTTTACTTTTTTGCACCAAAGTTCTTAAAGAATTTGCGTATCTATTTTTTTAAATTGCAATGATCCTTCAGTTAAATGGGTCCTTCTCACCAGAGTGATTGCCAAAATCTAAATGAAAATCTGGCATCATATCAATTGCTGTTTACAGCATTGTTACTTTCACCATAAACATTACCTTCCTAATTACAAATTGATAGCGACCTCCATGATATTTCTTCTCCGCCATCAAATGAATATGAAGGAGCATCCTGAAAAGTAATGTTTTACCATGACACATAGTCGAACGCGTGGCTTACTTTTCTCACAGTAGTTTCCTCAGGTGTCACAGACTCCGCTAACCTCAAAAATGCTTATAAGCACAAATACATATACGCTTATTACAGTCTATCTCCAGCCGAAACTGTGGCGATTGGTAAAATCTCAGCCGTAGAAAATGCTTTTTATAGCTAAAAATCTATGAGGAGGTGAGGGTATCTGCACACAATCTCCACGCATGTTAAGTCGATACAAATGTAATTTTATCAGGGGACTTTTTAACTTTCGTTGAATAATTGAAGGTTTAATTCCTTGAACTAATAGGTGTATCATAATAGTGAATATCTGGGCAAACAGTACTTATCAGAGAAAATAATTCTATAGCATGTTTGAGAAGTAACCTTACGTGTTGAAAACAAAAAATTGGCCGAGTCTAGAAAAAGCAAAATTAATATAATTCCAGATCTAACTTTTAATAAGACAATTCAGAGATAAAGGAGGTGAAATGAAAGAAGTGGTTGCGCTTGCCTTTGTAAAAGACCATTGCTAAAGTCCGACTGAAAATCGAGGAAACATGTAAAATTAATAATCACAGAATAAGACACCCTAATTTGCGCTCAAAATCTACATTTCGAATCTATCGATCCTAAGGTCTGTTTTATTGCATATTAAGGTATTTCTGGGGATTTAGCATTAGATGCGACACGTTCTTTAAAAATTAAATTACAAAGATCTTTAATGCACCATAAAATCCTGTACACAGTGATCAATTAATATTAATTTTGGGCCTACCTTGATTAACTTAATATACCTAATGTAACTTGCGATCATTTCTTATGGTATAAGTATTGCCTAGAGCAAGTCAAAAAGTCTATAAAATTTTTGATCACAAGAAAGCCTTACAAAAAGGGTCAAGTAAAATAGTACGGTAAGGTTGTAAACGGTAAGGAGTCGAGTAGAAATGGGTAATGAAGCCCAGAAATCAATTTTTATGCCTCATTTGAATTCTGAACACATTGAGTTATCTATTTTTCTCTTGAATCTTTAATGCTCTAATGTTTCAAGCTTCCAATTTCCTGGATGGGTATCATTCACGAAATTAAGAGCTTAGTAACCAGCTGAAGTAATTGAGTGATTAAACATATTACCTCGGCTCATTTCCGTTTCTCCTGGAGCAAGGAGCAGGTCGATGACCTTTCTGAGTGGACCAATAATAACTTGAAGCAATGAGATGTACACTATTAATTTCTATTTCACTTTCACATATTCCACTCTACAAAATTTCAGTGAAATTGTTCATGAAAGAATCTGTTCTTCTTTTTACTTCTTCCTTCTGTCCTGGATTTAAAATTTTTTATTGCGACTGAACTCTTCTTTTTCTGAAAAAGCACTGTATGAATCTTTGTCCAAGTGCTCTAAAATAGAATTTGTATACCTGAACTGCTAAACAAGTCTAAAAGGTACTCGTTCGACTAGAAGGTGGATTAAAACGTATATAGTGTTTTTAATTTCATCTGGCGGGCACGTGCGGTAAAAAAAATAAGTTGAAAAGAACCATACAAACAAAGAGTGTTTGATATCACATTTCGAGCCACGTGCAGATACATTCGCAGGTTTTTCAAAAAATACAGAGATATGTCTGTAGTTTTCAACAATAAATTGTAAATTATTAATTAAAAGGTGCCCCTTGACTGATAAGTCGTTAACTCGGTAAATGTTTATGTTAGACTGTGGTGATTTAAATCTCATTATTTTTTCGCTTGGAACTAACCAGTTTATTTATGAAAAAAATATCTAATCGCCATGTCTAATTTTGAAAATCCTTTTAAAGTAATCCTATTTAAATACATATGTTTTCAGCAATAATTATATATCATATTGTAATTTGTATTTTATTGCCATTAGCAAAGAGAAGCTTTATATTTGAATGCATCTGAACAGAGGGAGCTCTAAAATATTTCGAGATGAAGGAGAAGATAAAAAAGAATTAGAGAATAGAATCAAGGCATCAAAGGAAAATTACTTCTATTTAATGGAAATTCACTTCATGATATTTTGGGGTTCATTTTTTTTTTGCATTTTATAACGCGGGAAAGTATGGTTTATTGCTTTTTTCCCTAATGTTCCGAAGTCCGAGTGTTAAGATTTGACCTGCATAAGTTTACATCCGCGGTGTTCAGAGTTCAATGATTGGTAGATCAAACCGACTGATTGGCCATGATATCTTGATTTATTTGCATCTTTTACAACCAAAAGTGGATAGATGGAACTAATAAACATGCTTTTCACCATATATGAGTTTGTTGAAATTCACTCAAGGAAAACTCCAATGTAAATCGCACTTCATTTATTAATTCATCACGATAGTGAATTATAGACTTGAAATAATAATAAGATTAAAGAGCTTAAACACATATATTTTACCAAATGAAACTGATGTTCAAGTGGAACGGCGTCGACACAATATGGACATTGAGTAAATACCGATGTCCACATTTTCAGGTTGGATGATTTCACTTTGTGATAGTTAAATAACTAC
Organism: Hymenolepis diminuta; assembly: GCA_900708905.1. NCBI lineage: Eukaryota > Metazoa > Platyhelminthes > Cestoda > Cyclophyllidea > Hymenolepididae > Hymenolepis > Hymenolepis diminuta. Next base: position 2,360,435 of record CAADRB010000026.1, on the reverse strand, counting down.
TTACATCATCTGACCGACCAAGTTTAATCAGGATTTACCTAACCAAAGGAAAGAAACGAACAATTAAGCGTGCTTTTTGGTCAAAAAGGAAAATAACACAAATGAATAGAAACCATCTAATAATCAGCAGACACAGACGCCTATTATGCATGCAATTATGACGATAAACAAGAAACTATTTCGCGTACATTCACATGTGAAAATATACTTTGGAATAACTCTATCTAAATAAAGAATGAAAATAAGAGATGTGCGGTTTTAATCCAATATATTCATGGCTACTCTATAGCGAGTGTGAATTGACAAAAGTTTCCCAAATAAATGAATTGTCTCGTCTGCTTTACTTTCAGTGATGTGGATATATAATACAGATCCGCACTACTAGACAATGCCGATTCTAGCCTGCAATCTATTAGGAGGTCTAACCGAATGGGATTCTCACAGGAGAGATTGAAGACTTCTCCTCTCTTCCTATATTTCCTTAATGGGTTCAGTGATTTAATATACGCAAACAATCCCAGAATTCGCTAATAATTAAGATTTGCTTTGTCCAATGGAATTCTATTTATCCAATTTGATCAAAATTTCAGGTTAAATATACGTGTTAGATCGATGAATGCATATTTTTCCATATTACTTAGGATAAAAAAAAGTGAAGGTTTCAGATTTTGCTGTTGAACCGCAAAAAGTTTTAATATAGTTTGAGTAGTGAATGATGCCTCTTTGCCCTAAAGCACCTCTAAGATATTTGTAAATGCAAAGCTCAGTTGGAGCTTAGCTCTAAAGGTAATTGGGTGACAGTTGTATCAAATATCGATTTTCAGGGCGAAATGTTTGCATTATTTTTCATTTTTCACAAACCATTTCAAATTTTCGGGTACCTTATAATGGTTCTAACGGAATGTTCCTTCAAACAGTCGGAGGTTGAATTAAATTGAATTGAATAAAAAATAATACTTTGCAACGTGAATAATCCAGCAATTAATTCTCCATGGATTTCAATTTGCCAACTATCAAAACTCAAATTTCATATGCGCTCTCTCCATTCGTATTTAGAAGGCATAATAAACTAAATGGAAAACTGAAAAGTACATTATGGCAACTCCTCCTGCCCCCCGCGTGAATGACCTTCAAGTACAAATCTCTCCCGTTTTCCTGCACTAATCAATAATAATATTCAGCCGTGTTTTGCTATAACCTGTTTATGCACACATATATGCACATTTCAATTTAAAATTTCAACACAAATCCAAAATGCCACTGGATATTGGCTTTTTTGTGTTCGTACTCGCCCGTTTGTGTTCTTTAGCGTAGCAGACATTGGTGGAGGTGAGGATAGTTATTACTTTGTTCGCTATTCACAAAGCTCATGTGTTCAAATCGTGCTCTCAAGGGCACCAAATTTATCCTTGTGTGTCCTATAGGCGATGGCATTCTAATTTCCTATTCTCCTTGTAAGACAAATCTACGAAATGTAGGGTTAATTGTTCGAACAAAGAAAAACAGGAAGTACAAATGGTCTCAAATGCTGCATTATCTTTCTTAATTCGTTTCAAAGACAAAGACCTTAAGAATTTACCAACTTAGGATAAGGAGAATATTCCACGACAAAATAGAAAATAAACAAAATTAACGGTTGAAAGCTCTCATTGAGGGAGAATAAACAGAGAAGATCCAAGCCTCCTAATTAATAAGTCAAAAATGCGCTTAGGTAGAAAAAATTAAAGCTCGATAGGCCAACTAGGACAAGTCGAGAAACAGTTTGAGAGCTGAGGAATGAGCCATAGGCAGAGAAAGGTGATGCCAATATAAGATAGGTAAGAGACTGATTAAAGACTTTAAGTGAACTGAGATGAGGATTAACTGTGAATACGACACAAGGTTACTAAATAGTTCTTCTTCATTTATTTAACCGACTGTTTGGAGTTCAAGGTCTTTAAAAGCATGGAAAACTTGAAATATGACTAAACGAAGTAATATCAGTATTCATTTATGATGGAATTAACACCAAAAGTGAAGGGTGTAGAATGAGGCGTTTGTTAATAGTGAGAACCTCTTAAAAGCAAAAAAAAATATTTTTTTTATTAAAGAGATCAAAAAATGTGAAAGAAAAGGAGAACAAGGTGCTGCTGATATGCACTTTTCTTAAAGAAAAGTTGGTGGAAGTTTGGGTGCGATTAACAAATATCATGAAATAGTCCGCTAGAAAGTGCAACAAAATGAATGATGATAGACAGATTTTAGAAGAAATTCCTCCAAGGGTATCTAAAATGTTCTAGATATCTAGAATTCCAAATGGCCAAAATATTTTTTCTATCTGAAATCATCATTTGGCGGTCGAAATGGACTCAGCCAAACTCAGTTAACTGTTCGTTTAGAAGGTCTAGACGTGAATGACTATAGATCTCCCTTTCGATTCATAAATTCGTATGTAGTTTCAGATAACCAAATCGTAAAAGGATTATTATTTAATCTTATTCAAATCTCCTCAAAAGACAAATTATTTTGCCTTTATAAGAGAACTCCAAATATTGACCTAGTTCAAGGCAGTGGGGCATAATTAATGTTAATATTTTACATACAACATAGAGTCAAAGGAGCCGCAAAATGCATCCAACTGACAGAAGAAAAGAGGATTAAGTTTAGTTTTATTTAGGTTAAATTACAAATATATAAGGCTTTAAATACGTTCTTTTAACAAACTGATATGTTTGGAAAAAGAATTATCAGCTCTTACAACAATATTTTCATTAATAGTCGAAACTATTCTAACCGTTTAAGTGACACTTATAGTCAAAGTCTATGAAGCTTCTGATAGGTATCTAAATATAAAGTTCACTGTGTGGAAATATTATTGATTTGGATACCTAGATTCTGACTTTAACATTATTGGTTCAAATAAATATACCTAGAGTGTATGAATACTTTGAAATTACTAATAATAACTCTCCATTACTTTTATGCCTACTTCGAATACAATAGTTAAATATTGTGCTCTCTTTCATAAATTAATAATTTTTGTGAATAATTTTTTTCTTCAGGTCCTGACTTACATATTTTCCAAAATGAAACTAATTAATAAGGCAAAATTTATGCCAAATTGACCGCCTAAATTTTTTAACTTATTCGTCTAAAGAAAGAAAGGCATGACACAAAATTTAAAATGAAGGCATATCTTGTCATTGGTGGAGACTTTCTAAATGGAATTTTTCCCCATTTGTCTCTTTGAAGGTAAGACGGTTGAGATAGTTTTGACGGACTTAAATAAGCTTATTAAACTCGGATCAAATATCCAGTCTTGTATATTAGTAAATTTAAGCTGCCCTGAAGTAGAATCAGTTTCATCAGACAATTCCTTAATATTCCGAATGGCCACATCAGAAACCCGAATAAATTATTGCTATGGAGAGAGGCGACAGACAAAATCCAAGGAAGGCCCGCTACTCTTCAATATAGTATTCCAGTTAATATTAAATGAAGAATATGCAATCTGTGAGAATTTGAAAGTCAGTTGAGTTCTTCAGTACTTGAAAATGTAGATGACCTATTTCGTATCACTCCATCGATTGAACAAGCTAAAGAGCTTCTTCAAAGATTTAATATTATCTTTGAGAAATATGTGATGGAAATGGCATGATAAAACAGTCTGGATGTACGTTGGTGTAAATCTGGATTAATCATCTCTCCAAATAAATGGTTAGTCGAACTAGCGCTTTCACCAACACTGGCGAGTCAGTGATTAAAAAGGTCTAGCCGATGGTGCTGTGAAATTAAATATCATAAAGGCCAAAAGATAACCAAGAAAATTTAGTTCTATTGTAAAATCGGAAGTATTATCGACCAAAATTAGAGTAAAGGTATTGGAAACATTTATTGTACTAGTCTTTCTGCGCCGTTTATCTACAGCTATCTGTGGTAGGGTAGGTGATAATAGATTAAAGGCCGTTCAGAATGAGGTTAGGATTACGCAGCACAGAGAGAAGAGGGTTTTAAGGTTCTAGCAGAAATAGTCGCTCTGAAAAATTTTGCCATAAAATTACAAAGTCAAAGATTCCATCTATAGGCAGATCTTCACAGAGAATATGAGGTACAAAAAGGGTACCTTTGAAATACAACTTACCTAACGTAGGTGCCTCTAAATGTGCACATTTGAGGAGTTAATTAAGACAACTTTAAGTGGTCTCCAAACAGGTGCTCAGTGAGAAAGAAGGTGAGAGTTGGATGATGAATCCCACAAGGGATTCTATTCTGCATATTACTGAACATCAACCACAACTTAAATATATACGTAAAAGATTCTCGGTGCCATTGACTCTTTGTAGATGAACTCGAGTTGAGGAGGTACTAGTGAATCGATTCACAAATCCAAAAATGAACCGCCAGCTGGTAGACTTCTTCTTTGTGCTAAAAAATTTATATGAAAAGAGGATGGCTTCGAAATCATATGAAAACTTGTAACCCAGATTTTCCGCTAAGAGATCTTCTCACATGACCTAAATATTCGCATAAGTAATTTTAATATTACGAGTATATGAACGGCCATTTTTAATTACCGTCGCTGTTTGGATCAAATTCCGTTTGGTTTTACTTCGTAATGGCTACTGTTCTACAGACCAATGTTTCTAAATTAAGTGTCAGAATTCATAGAGGCAAATGGAATTGAAAATTACAACGGAACGTAAAGTGATAAAATTCATGGAATTGTCAAAGGCTTTATTATTATAAAACTGAATAATTCTAAACGCACTTTAGTTGACCCAAGTAATGTAGAATTAGCGTACACGTTTATGTGCTAACCTTCTTTTCGACCATATCAGTAAAGTTTTTTAAGCATGACGACACACAAAGTGGTTGTGATATTACCATTTGTGTACAAGTGACATGTTGGGATTTTGAGATGTGAAAATTCCGAAAATCCCACAGATTATTGATGTGTTTATCACTATCAATGCGTTGTTTTAGTCAAATTTCACATCATTTCCTTTCTATATGCCAATGTGATTAACGGAATTAAATGGGTAGAACAAAAAAATAAGAACATGATAAATAGTGTTTAAATGAGCACTAAAGGCCACTCCTTACTCCGTCCACACCCTGTTGGCCAAAAGCATGTGATTGGCCTGTCCGCAATCAAATGATCATTTAATATTTATGTCAAAATATTCAGATTATCCAGCATGAATTATCAAGAACATTCATTAGTAGCAATCTACTTAATGAGAGATGAGACCAAGAGAAATGGAGTGGCATGCAGTTCCTGGTGATTACCGCTGGCGCAGTGGGATACAGATACTTTAGACGCAGCAGTTGTGATATGTGAGCTCACAGAGACGATTTTAGTACTTTGGGATTGAAGATAAACAAACTGAGTCGGACAACTGTAAACACTTGATTAGTCAGGCCGCGCTGACTCAACGAGATTTTTGTACTTGGGTGCAGCCCGAGTTATTCAATTGCAGTTCATGATTAACGCAGAGTCCCAATTGACGATCTGAATGGTAAGGTTGGGCTGACTCACAGTAGGAAAGTGAATAAATATTTATATGGAAAATTTTTGTGCTTAGGAAATATGGATGAAATTTTAATTCGAAGAAAATGAAATAAGTTGAACCAACAGAGATTAATAAAGAATTTACTGGAAATTAAAAACCCACTATATCGGAGGAAGACCGGTTTAGGAAAATAAAAATTTGTTGATCTTAGCACTTTCCATCTGCACGAACTCTGTCTCCTCAAGAAAGAAAGAGGGATAAAAATAGCAGTGTATTTATTGTATTAGAAGAAAAGGAAAGTGTCAAGCTGACTGACCGATTCCAATTCAATCCGCAAATTTCATGCGATGGAGAAAACTGATGAACCCGAGGCGGAGGGATGAACCAGATACAAAAGAGCCAACGAAAGGGGTAGAAAATTGGTAAGAACCATTAACTGAATCAAAATAATAGTCCAACTCAGAGAATAAAGTCACATCACAGATGTTGGAATACTGTGGGGCTTTAATTGCTAAGTAAAGCAATTCTGGATTAAAATACTAAGTTTCCTTCTGTGGACTTGGAGAAATGCCATCATCAGTTACAATCAAGAATATTTTGAAGAGGTGAGTTAGAAATAATAACCTGTGCGTGGAAAATTAATGTGCAGAGTAAGTGGTGGAATATGCTTGAACTAATAAATCTTTCACATTTTTGCACCCTAAAAGGTATGCTTATTACGATGCCTCGGGGTAATTTATATTTAGACCGCAGTTTTCCTTTTGAGCTTTTGTAATGACTAATCTCAAGACTGATGTTGTGCTGTCCAGGACAAACTTGTGTGAATTGCCTGTTTTAAAAGAGTATTGAACGCCTATAATTATACTAACAAAAATTGGCCGTGCAAGAATAAAATCGGTAGTTTAAAAAGATAAAAAGAACTTTACCTTATGCGTCAGTGGCAAATTGGTTACCGCATACATCTGCCATATCAAATCTCACGAGCTCGTGACCCATCGGCACATACCGATGAGCAGAGAGTCCAAATGCACTAATTAGATGGTATCTGAAGTTGAGTCTGACCAGGAAGGATTCATGGTGCCGCTATCTACCCAAGAGTAGCGCTACAAAACGCTTTCCTAAACGAAATGGAAAATTATTACTCCTTTGTCTACTCCGTGATGATTTATCAGCCCTTAAGTGTGTTAAGTTAATTAAAATACGAAACTTACATGGCATAGCGATAATGTTGATGCATATCCTTGAACATGTCAAGTGATTGAACTGTTCATCTGCATAACACATAGAGGTAGAATGAAAGTGTCTGAACATTAGCTATCATCTCTGCATTCAAAATGAGTACTATGAAACTCTTAGAATGTATTGTTTTGACATCATCTAATGTGTCAATAGCACAATAGTCACATGCACTTCTGTCTGATTTGAAATCATAAAGCACTCTTTACAGTGGAATGACCAATCAAACCGAAATTTATTAATCTACAAAAAAAGTGGCAACGTTAGTTTATGTCTATGGCGAGACAACCACACCAGTACTTTAAGATCTGCGTGCTCGTACGATTCTCCCCTTCCTGATGCTTTAATGGCTGATTTCCTACTCTTTCTCTGAACTAACGCTATTTTGTTATCGATTGTGCCCCATCCATCAAACCTCGGGCTTAGTTTTTGTATGTTTAACATTTGTGAAGCTTGTCATAATTAAGACTCTTCTCAGTGAGTTAAGGATTGTCTATGCCTTTACTGATTTTTTAACTTTCTAAGGCGAATCAGGACGTAACATCGCCAGCAAGCTACGGTTTTATCACTCTTTCCATAATAAGTGCTGAAAAGCCCTATCCTTTTATATTGTATTAACTTGTTTAGTTGAACAATAAAACTGTATCTTTAAAAGAGCTAAACACTATAAAAATAAAGCAAAGATATGGGTGACTTCGAAAAATTATATTATACCTGTTAAAAACTCTCCATCATACGATCAAGCAATGGCTAATATAGATACAAAGAGGTCAAGAAACGCACCTTTTGATGACACGACAGCTATTGTTGCTAGACAATAGCAAAGTCTAAATAGAAGTGACTGATAAAACAAATACAAGGCGAAGATTTGTCATGATGTTTATTACTGTACCATAAATAATATCTAAAATAGTTACTCGGATTTCCAAGTACTTGAGTGTTTTTAATCACACGGACACACTTAAATTGTGTTTTCAGAACTCAAACCGGGAAATTTGAAATTCGTAATCTCTGTAAATAAAGCAAAGTATTATATTCATATGAAACAAAATCCAACATCTAACTCCAATAACCAAATGAATTTATACTCTTTTGATGGAGTGAATCCCTACTTTTAATTTCTTTATAGAAATGCTTCATGATCCTCCATTTTATATGCTCTCCAAAAGTTGCAAGTTTAACCTTAATTAAGTCCTGAGGTCATTTCGATTTATTCATTCATGTTGTTTCTGTATTATATGAGATCTTGGATGCCTTGGTTTTATCTGTTTCATATATTGAATGAAAATACAGAATTTTAGAAATAATGGTATTTTTACCAACTTGAAATGGGCATAAGTAATAGCAATTCAGTGAATAGCTCTGAACGTAAGTGCATTGTATTTATGCATTATCTTGAAACCCACAATGGTTGCAGTGAAGGCATTCCAAATTGGCTATTATATACGCATCTTAGTGTTTCAGATTTTAACATAACTTGTGCACTCCTCATCAATTAAAAAGACCTCCCAAGGCGCGATAGGATTGATCATTATGGAAATTGCAGTTCAATTAGTAAAAGTTTTCAAAAGTACTCTCTGTTCCAGGTTTCAAAGATGTATACGCCGAGTTGGGAAATGTGGTATCAACATTTTCTCCACTTTTTACAAGTATTAGTCTCAATTACCGGATCAACAGTGAAAACGATTTTTTATTCTTTTCAATAGCCGTTATTGCGATATATTTTATTTAATTTTCACTGTACCATATCATTAGCAGTATTATGTTAAATTATCGATCATTGCACTAGCTATTATCAACCAATACTTGGACCCTTCTGAGCGCTATCGGCTTAAAGTCTTCTTATCATGTACCGTAAGCGAGCAAAGAAAAAATAGGCTTTGGAGCCACATTTATATTTTTTCGCTGCCGAATTTGTACTGTCACATATTTATTCCAAATTCAAGGCTACTCTACGAAGTGTAAACAAATAGTTTCCATGAATATAACCTTCACAACAGGAAACACAGTTTAAAGATCGAAGGGATTGTCAAAATACAGAAAAGATAATCAGAAAGGCTCGTAAATCTCTTTCTTCATTGTAGTAGGATTTGAAAATTATATATCCCATTGTTCAGTTCGTTTCCTCTATATGTTTTTAAATAAATATAAATAAATAAAAATATTCCATTCACCTTTACCCAGTTTGTTAATTTTCCCCCAATGAATAACATCTTCAAATTTATTTTCACCACCACACTAAGACGCTTTTTGGGTTTGGTGGTTACAAAATAGTTGTCATCTATCTGATACCTTCAAATACGATCACTAATTTACCGTCTCAAACTTCTTACTAGTTTGAGGCATTGAATTTTATTAAAATTAGATTATTAATTGCTAAGCGTGTTTTCAAAAAAGGATTTTGGCAACACTCAACTAGTAACCTGCTCCAAAATGCTTGTGAAATACAGTAGAATTACAAAATAATAATTTTATTTTTCTAAGAGAGGAACATTATATTAATTGAATTGTTTACTCTTCAAAGCACAGTTGTACTATTTATTAATAATTCGTGAGAAAAAATTTACCAATTTTAGCCCTGAAGAAAACATATAACCATTAAAAAATAACACTATATCTTGGCTACTCATTTGGGTCAATTTTTTGATGTTTTACAGTTTTTTCTAATTAGGGTCTTAAAAAATAATATTTTCACTTAGCAATTCAACCAAAAAGTAAGGCATTAAAAAGGGGCAATTTTTCTACGGAGAAAATAGAAAAGTACAAATAAATCTGCCAACCTTGAGATAAACAATTATAGTATTAATGAAATAAACAATTTCAAATTTCGTCAATAGAGACGAGGAATACGTGTCTGCATTTTGAATAGTTCCCAGATATTACGATAAAAAAGGAATAGCCATTACTAATAGTGAATATTGTAATGATGGTTATCTGAAACCGCTGATTGAAATTTAGCTATATTTGTCATACTTTGATAATGTACTTTGCATGGTTGCCGTATGCAAAAAATGAATTAGGCCTGTTATTTTAAACTTAGAACTTTCATTTTTAACATAGTGCCCCATCCATTGCGATTCTGACAGTGTCTATAACATTAAATATTCTACATTAAGCAGAAGACATTATGAGGTGGTTAAAATAATGAATATACCTTCGAAATGTATATGACCATCTATTTAAAATGAAAGTATACATATATTGATCGAACATATGGACGAACAGCTATAGTTATATGGAAATAGTTTGATTCACAGGAATCATTAATTTCACTTCCTACAAGCTCAGTTGATACTATTAAATATTTTTTCAGAAATCCTCTTTTAATATGATGGCAATTAAGGGATAATGTTCTGATGTCCTTAGTCCTCTGTTACACCTAAATCAACCGGAAATTGGGCATTGGAAGTCCTTGTTGATAGCTGCACCCAAGGAACAGAACATGATGCAAAAGTATTGCTATCTTCTCTGTGAAAAATATCACACTCAGCAGGCAGCTTTGCATTTCACCGTCTTCACTCTAATTTCCTTAAAAAGAAAAAAATTACACCATCAGAGAAAGAAATTCGCATTTCTGACTGTTTTAGTCATGACCGCCCGGTCAAACCAAGGACTTCGTTGACGTCTTAATTGATTTGTTTTAGCCACATCTTTGTGCAAGGTTTCTTTCTAATTATCCCTGATATCTAAAGATTCAAAAAAAGCTTTAAAGTAAAAGAACTGGGAAGCAACTTTGTGCCATTCCAAAGCGATGCCTTCTATTAAGGAGTTCTCAAAGAGTACTTTAATTAATGAACAGAAAGGAGCTGAAGAGCTAAAAATAGATATTTTAGTGGGTGAATATTATTTTATATTCAGGCGGAATTAAATGTTGTCATTAAGTCATTTCTTCTCGTTTTTTTAGCTGAGCACAATAGGTTCACAAACTGTAATGCCATAAGCATTGAATCTCATACTGAATTTAAAATAACGAATTATAGAATGACAGTAAAACATGATATACGATTTCTCATAATCAATTCAAATTCAAAATGACCCTATAAATTAAGGAAAAATGTCTCCAGAGTTTCGAAACCAGACATTGCGAGTAAATGCTGGAACAGTATGAGTAAACAATTGATCACACACCTTTCTCTTCAACACGCTAGAAGTTTTAAGCTACCCCTCTTTTTGTCTGATTCGTATCCCCGATATGATCCATTAATAAATGGGCTTATTACACAAGGCTAACCATCTTTATCATAAGTACAGATAAAATAGAAAAAACAGAGGCGGGGTTGGACGCCTATTTTTACCGTCTTGATAGTTTGTAACCTTAAAAATAGATATTTATAAGAATGAAAACCTCTTCATATAATCGACAGTTGAAGGTCATCCAGTCACAGGGCCGACCGATTTTTATTTAGACTACCGGCCATGATGTCAAGAGTAGAGTGATATGTGAATTGGTGACTATCTGTCGAATGTGAATCATTATCTCAGTTCAAAGCATGGATTCTTTGGCTTTGAGTCGTGTTAATCAAAATGTTTTATTTCTTTTAATTAGCCTGAGTACTATTAATTAAAAGGTTCCACCTCCAATAGATGCAGAAATAGGAGAGATTAGACAAAACTATTTCCATTACGAAAGTCTAATTTTTATAAAGGATAAAATGCAGAGATGAGGTGTTAGATATTTAATCCCGACGCGCATTACTGAAATGAATTATCGTATGTTTAGATGTTATATGTTTGTTATATAAAATTTAAAAGATTGTACAGTTACCCGATTTTTGGGGATAATATGAACTCAAGAAATTGCTCATAGACAGCTACTTTTAAGGATTAGGTTAATGTAATCTGTTTGACATTCACTGTCATTATTATCTTAGCTACCCACAACAATAGGAAAAATTTATGACTTTAATTATGGAAAATAATCGAAACAGTTAATAGATAGTCCAACAAACGATAACAGGAAGGGATCAAAAGGATACTGAAAGCAACGTCAAGGTATCTTATTGTCTTCATTTAATTTTAGCATTCAGGTTGCAAAATATTTTATAATGAGTAATTCACGTTATGAAATTCAAATTTCAAGATCTTTACATGACATTCAACAACTCACAGTTCTAGCATAGTAGAGATGAGATGGCTAAACTTTGTTAATTTATCATACCAGTTTTTTCTTTTCCTGTACTTTATAGAATGACACTCCTCTTAACATCAAGTCAAACTGAACTATCTCCGCATGTCACTCCATAATATATGCACGCTGAGAGTATTTTTATAGTCACTTGGTGGGACGCTGAACTAATTCAGGAACCCACCCTAAATCAGTAAATTATCACCAAACCCTCGAAACGTCCTATAAAGTCTTACAGCTATGTAGAAAATAAACAGAATGTTTTTTTCGAAGGGACAGTTACAATTCAATTACGTCTCCACTGGATCCGTTTGAATATAAAAAAGACGTTTTTGAGTTGACATGAAGTTGTTGCTGCTGCAGGGAGAAAAAATAAAATTTTCATCTGAATACAGGAGAAGAATTAAAGTATTTTACCATTTTGATAAAAATCAACAAACATATTATTATGGGAAAACGATATTGATTGTTGTGAAGAAAACATATAGGTAGTTATTTGAGATTATTAACACCTATTGTCGCAGCAAAACACTGGGTCTTCTACTTCTCTTAGGACCCCCATGGTATTAAGCTGCTAATCGTTAACCCTGGTTACATATTAACCAGCACATTTCGCCAAACTGCCAGCTCCTCGTACCCGTGAAGTCCAAAGGGTTAAGAGTAATTTAATACGTTTATTTGATCAAGGTACAAAAGGTCTGTGTCTTGGGGGTTTGTTTTCATCGTTTTACCTCATAAACAAAGGGTAGCGTCTTGGAAATACACTGTGTCCTAAACTAAAGAGAGGATATAAAATTCTTAACAAATCAGTAGAAGGCTGAAAATTTAATGAGGAGACATCATTAACTACTTATATGTGTGTCCCTCTTGAATATTTAGTTGGGGCATGCGATTAACCCTTAAACTGTTAACCATGAAGTCTAGAAGAGCTAAAAATCTATCTCAGAGTTTCTTAATTTAAATTCCTAGGTTAACAAAAGTTAAAAGCCGTATAACTACAAATATGGGTTGTCTTGAGGATTCTGTTTGCATTAAATTTTAGATAGACATGATGAGGAGGTGGATGTGGAATAGACTGACAAATTTGAGAGACTGCTGTAAATATGGTGACGTTTCAATTTCATATCTATCTTGCTTTTCACGAAATGTTCTATTTCATTCACTGCAATGAATACCAGATACTTGCAACTACATGGTTGGTTATCATATCTGAAAATAAACCGTCTCCAAATTTCTTGTACTAAGTACGATTAGATCATGGTGGCCATAAAAACGACTTCTCAATTTATTTCTTCTAATTCTTTTTAAGCTGCTAACCATTCAGTAAATTGTTATTATAAAACAATAGAAGCGAGATAAATTTCAGATAAAATTATTGTTTTAATGAATGGTAACTTTAATTCAAACATTTAAACTATTTATATGCTTTGTATTTTATATGTAAAATTAGTAAGAATTTTAGATTGAATTTTAAATGGTTAAGTGTACAGAAACTATGGTCGTATCAAAACATATCATGACACTTCGTACAAAAGTTTTATCATGGCCATATTGTCCCTTTTATAGAATGGGTGGATCCAAGGTCATCAATAATTTATGTTATGTACACTTCCAAAGTAATCTCAATCATTTTTATGGTCTTGATGCAAAATATCAGGTAGGAAGTCTATTAAAGATGCAAATGTCAAGGGCAAGACCATTTGACATGAAATTTACTTGAGTGATACTTAAACAGATGAATCGAGCAACAGGAATGTTCAAATTTAAGATTTTTCTGCAAATACGAAGAGGAAGAGTTATAAGAGGTTCTTTTATTTGAAATTCACAAAATAAAATTAAGATTAAATTGATACTTTCCTTAAATCTTCTCAATGGAAACGGTTTACAGCAATCATCTAATTCAGTTGTCAGTCGTAATTTTTGCGGTGGCCTCTTGAATGGAAAATGCATAATGTGTGCCCTTTATATTCTCCCTTTGTTTTGACAGTATCGGTTGGCTATATACTGAACAAAATACCAGCGTAATCCTACTTATGGAAAGTCTCTCCTTTGGCATAGTTGAACGACTAGAGAGTTGGTCTACTTTCACACCAGATTTTTCGTCCCATCGTAATGTTTTGGATGTTCCTGCTAGCCATCGAAAGAGCTAATCGAATTTCCGCCTTATCCTAGATAGAGAGACTACATCCTGCAGTCCGCCTGGAAAGAAATTCCATTTAATGGTCGTTCCATTGATCAGTATTAATACAATTAGCTAGATATTCTTAAAAAGAGATCACAGAGATAAAGCTCGACTACAGGATCTTTGAACTATCAAACTTGTATGCGACGTCTACCATTGTTCTAATTATTTTGAATAGGAAGTCTTAGAAAGCCCGATAAGTACACCGTTTCAATGCACATTTTGTTCTTTTTTAAAATTTGTAGTCATGCCGTTATCTCCTTAACGGTTTATACATATATTAGACGAAACTGGATTAAAAAATACATTTGACAACTTTTATGTGTCGTCCAATTCACACATTAACACAAAAAGTGAATTAAAGTACCATAATCAGTTAAGATCTATTTACGCGAATATACTTGAAGTTGGTAGTGCAACGCGTGATTCTTCACAGTTGTGTTTGTGGGCCAGTTATAGTAAAGGATATTAATGACACAACACTTCTAGTTTGGTGGTACGGATGATATATTTGTATGTGATATGGAGATATATGTGCACCGTGTTTTGCTTGATATGGGGCGGTCATTCAAATTTAACAAACTTCAGCGTGATATGAAACATAGTCTCGAACCCACCGTATGTATTTACCTTGACTTGTCTACTTACCTACCTCAAACTGTTATCAATGTCCTTGTCCTATCAGCGTGAACATTATGTGAATAAATATCTTTGTTTCCTTAAGCGAACCCTGATTAAAAAACCCGTTAGAACCGTCGCAATTTCTTGTCCATCATTACTATATGCAAATAAAAATTGGGCATGAATTTTTGATTCCGATTCCTGTATTTGTTCTTAATCAACAAGTAAATCAACAGCATATCAATCCAGAAAGGTCACCTTTATAATTTGAAAATCTTTTTTTAATCCTACGACAAACTATTTCCTCAGTACTCAATCCAGATTAAGTTAATATAATCTCTTGTTTAAAGTATGGCTCAGGTAATCTGTGTCTATTTACTTCGAATCCGAAACTAATTAATTAATTTTACGTGGGTAGGACAGGTGATAATAGTGCTCAAGGCCAAAGCTTAAGGCACTGGGTATTATCATCGATGAGGCTATAGATATCTTCTTGATGAATGATCCTATTGTTCTCAAAAACATGTAGGTTCATGAATACGCTGAAAGTTAATAAGATACTTAATTGTTTTGGCTACAAAGTCTTTAATTAAACATTATTTTCTAGATTGGAATTATAAATTACCTCTTCACTGCAAATTAATAAATCGCTGAAGCCTTTCAATAAAAAAATACCCCCATAATTTACAGCGACCTCTCGAACGGATAAGTCATTTTCTTCGTACTGCTCTTTTAGCCAATCTTGAAATAGACTTCAGAACAAGTACCATGGCAGCAAACACTTTTATCTTTAGAGTAAACGTATCCTGCCTTCCCTCCGACTTATAACTTTTGATATTTAACCGGATGTGGGAACGGTCTTCAACCATCTACGGCTTTATAATTACTATTACATTGAGGACCCAAATTGGCAATGGGGAACTTTGATCTTATAGGAGACAAATTTATAAATACTTTTGGAAGAAGTTTACTTTTTCTTATTAGAAATTCAATGAAGACTATATATCTATGATTGATAAACTACCCTGTGGGTTATTTGTTCATAAACAGTGGCTAATATAGAAGGATTTCAATTAGTACAGGCAAATGGTCCAACAATGAGCAAGGAAGCATTTAAAAATTTGCAAAATTACTGCCATAAATTCTTAAACGTTTTCATGGCCTTCATATTAGTCCTGGATCTACAGAAAGTTGGCATACAACAATTTTAGGGGTAATTCTTTACCTGAAATAATTATTACCTCAATTTAGGAGGAAAATTTACTTATTTATTATTGCGTTTTCATAAATCAGATAGATTTTTAATAATCTCATAACTAATAAATAAACTCTGAGTTTATTTTATTAAGGAAAATATTTGCACGGTTAGCTCGATCAATTTTTACAAACTTATTTATCTAATAACTGACTAATCATTTGAATCGAATTTACCCTTAATCCTTATAAGGATGCAGTTTCACTTTACTATTACTTCAGATGACACAGAAGTGAATATGGTGTGTGACCATAAAATCCGAACTAGCCCCTATACTCACTACACCTGTATGCTGTCGACGCATGAATTTTTGATGATTTGTGTTAGGACGAAACAAAACAGGATCTTCCTGTTCGTCTTATCAACACCTGAGTAATCGAGACTGATGAAAGCGTGATAGGTGTACTGCAAGTGCGCAAGATATCGATTGCTGCGATAATTGGTCAGGCAATCTTCTTAAATGTCAAATTCTCCAAAACTTTCTTCTTTTAAATAGCGAGGGAAGCGCCCAGATTTCTCATGTCTGGTCAGCCTTCACAATTGATCATAAGTCTCAACTGTCATAACTTTTATGATCTACAAGCCAATCTTCAAACTAGGAGAAGGAAAACCACAAGTTCTTATCATCATAGCGAAAATTTATTACAATTCAATTCGAATTATATACAGTATATCGTAATTCATAATAGTTCATGTAAACTACTTGAGGACTAAGCGTTATTGTCAATAATAATGGGAAGAAAATGTAAAATATTAATTTTACACGAATAATAAGTAATAAATGATAATAAAGCATAATAAGGCCACCTAAATTAAGCAGTTGTGGATCCATTTACCTGGATGCAAATGGCATTACTGTTATTGACCCGAGACAATACACTATGTTAAGTTAATAAGGTGATTATCATCATATGATCTTAACCATCTGAATAGGATCTCATTACTTTTAAAGGTACTGTTTCGTTAAGTTCATTTTGTTCTGATTGATTTGTATGAGTATTTATCTATTTTACACTTGCCACCATTAACATTAATTAACGAAATTGATCACTAGCATGACCTCTTTCTTTTTTTTTCTTACTTCATTTATAGAGCCTTCTAAGAAGAAATGTATAATGATAGTACATTAAATTTTAAAAAAGAGTGAAATCGGCCTATTTTTTGTCAAAAAAAGAAATAAACCAGAATATTTAATTTTTTGAAAATACGGGATCTAGAGGGTAAATTCTTTCATTTATTTGAATTACAAACTGATATTGTTGGTAACTCAAAATGTGTGAAGGATCCAATGCTGAAGTTTCAATCCACTTATTTTTATTCCTAATTCAAGGTCAATTGAAACCTCTATTAAATCTTTTCACGAGAGCACAAGTGATGTCCAGTAACAATAGACTTAAAGCTTCCCCAAATACTTCTAGTAGACTAATTACAAGACTACGTTCTGGTGGAGCTTGCTCAGCAAATTCCTCTAGAGATCTAGTAATTAAGCTTCAATAAAAAGATTTTTCCTCTGTGCCACAATGAGGAATGTATCCAGGTGTCTGACATCAAAATTTCTTTGAGATACCAAAGATAACGATAAGGTAACCCCATAAAAATTATCCCAACTAAATTCAGGCAAATACCCCTACTGGGAAGTATGTCTTCTATGCAGTTTTTCAGAAATTAAAACTAATAGATCCTCCTAAGTCCAATGCAATTAGATTTGTATTAAATTCTGTTTGCTTAGAGTCACTGTCCACTGTCCTAAAGTAGACAGGCTATAAATTTTAGAGTCTGTGCAACTTCTTCTGCGGCAAAAGCCAGTTATGATGGCCGATGTCAAATTCTCGTATTAATTAACCTTAAGAATGTCAACATTACCAACTACACGTGACTTAATTATCGCGATTTTTACTCGGTATTATTATTATTATTTTAATAAGCACGAATATTCATTCCCTTTCAATCACTGAGCAAATGCGCTAAATCTTAAAGTTCAAATTGCTACCAGAGCCAAGTAATAGTACACATACAAAAATATAATTCGATTTAGGACTAAATAACTTAAAGTACCTTTGTAACTACTCTTTGAATATCCTATTTCATCCTCGATGACCCGGTATAAAAAAGAATGGACTAACAAATATGGCAAAGGATACATTGCATTTCACTGCAAAAATGGGATAACGTCTAATGAATGAAAGAATCATGTATAGAGTTGTGTGCATGGATGCATACGCTGTCGGTCACTTGTGGAAACGCTATTGGACAGGAAGCAATGGGAAGGATAGAGGATTCAGTAATAGTAACTAGTATGGAACTTGTAAAATCTTGGCATGTTTGATTAAAAAAATACTTATATGTACTTGAGTGTTACGCCAGTGTCGAATGTCAATGAGTATACAATGAGGATATTTGCAAGAGGACGGCATCAAATATTAGATTTCCCTCTCAAATAAAGAGAGCGTGAAGTTGAGCGACGGGACCTTTCACCCATATGTCCATTTTTCTGCCATTTCAAACTAAATAGAATCGGCTTCTTCAGTCAGGAGGGGGATATGAAGAAATGTGCGAAAGGTATAAGTCACGGATGTTATGAAAGACAGAATTTCGAGGGGGGAAATAAAGGGGAGAGAGGATGGGTTTGAGGCAGATAGAAGAAGGTAGAGATCCATTTACAGCGTCTCCGTCGTAAAGTATTCAGTCCAGCCTAATAATACATGGACTCCGAAGAATAATGCTGCCAGGATGAATAGTATGTGAGTGAGGAGAAGGAATTGAAGTTGGGCCGATAGTCCAACGTGTAGGCAGTACCGGGCGGACTCTGTTCAGTACCACCCACCGCGGTCCGCATAGGGCTCCCTTCTGTGCCCACCGATGGGTGATTCCGAAAAGAATCAAACGAACCAACCGGAGGTGAAGCTGCCTGCTCTATAATTACATAATTGCAGCCATCGTTGTTATCCCAGTATTCACCACCTTCACCATTATGTTCGACCTGGAAGCAGACTGCAAATTGCACCTGTCTAGGCTCGGGCATTTGTGAAATGTCAACACTGAAGTTGAACATAAACTGATCATAAAGTGAGTTGCCAGAGCTTGAGGTTGCAGCTTGAGCATTATATACAGCAGGATAGTCTTTGTAACTTTTCCAACAGTCAGTGGTCACCCGCAGCTTGACGCGTTTTTCAAAAGCAATATTCTTCACCTTGGCTGTACCGTAGATGAATAGATTATTGGCGTTTCCTGCTCGATTAGTCAAAGTGATATTCTCAAGCGAAACGAACTTGGAATCAAGACGTTGTCGGAAAGCCAGATATTGAGCAGCAGGTTGAGCAAATGTGACTCGCCAATTGGCATAACCATTAGTAGGCGATGTAATAAGTTTCGGTTCAGTTAGACTCAGCGTTTCATTGGAGCTGCTCGAGTGATGAAGCTGTGGTATTGGAGGAGGAATTTTCATTATAACTGGCAAACTGTTGGTTTTTGGTCCCAGCGTCCTGAATGTGGGTCTAACTACGCCTGGCAACGAATCTTCTCCTAGATCGCGGAAATCATCGTCGAATGCTGAAGTTAAATTACGAATTAATTATCTCCTAATTCATATATCACAAATATCAATAAATATATCTCGCATTGTCAGAGCGGGTCATCGATCGATTTTACTCTACTCTATCCACTCTGCACATAAATCTCTTTAATTAGTTTACTAAGCCAAATAAGAATAATGATCGGTATTTATGTCTCTCTGAAAACCCAACGACCAAGATAGCAGGTTCTGTTTTCGTAAGGTAGATTTAATGCTCCCGGACACTAGCTAATAAACAGATAACAACTAACTCTGGAGTTATTAATTACTTATATTTGTGTTCTATTCTACCTACAAAACCCAGAATAATACTCATAGGATAACTAGAAGACTATTTTAAATTCATATGCACTTTAACTCATAGCAGTCCTCTACGTGACAGTCGTACAACTTGTATATTCAATACACCGCGTGATACTTGATACTAAGAAAAAAAGCGACAAAGGAATGAGAAACTTACATAGATGTAGGTTTGGAGGCAGAGAAGTATCAGCAATGATCTTTTCTTGGCATAGTATACTGCCAACATCATCAGCAAATCGTACACTCTTTTTCTTCTTGCCCAATTTAATAACGGGAAAATTTTCTGAAGGTTGTTCAAATTCTTCCGAAGTTGGAATAGGTGGATTCACAGCAATGAGTTCTGCTGAACATTCCTTTTCTTCTTCTTGTTCTTCCTCATCATTATCTTCTTCTTCTTCTTCTGCTGTTCCAGCTTCGAAAATTAGAGTCTTCTCAGGCTCATTAGGAGAATCGACAGATTCACTTGACTCCACGGTAGTGGTTTCTTCTGAAACTTCTGGGATAACTTCCACAACACCATCACGTTCTAAAGTATCTTTCACAGTTGGTTCTGGTAGATCTTTCGCATAGCAAATTTCGGAGTCCGAATGAGAAAGACGTTTACGGGGTGGGGATGTAGAGCATTGGATTAGTTGGTCCTGAAGATTCAGGAAGAAATTTTCTAAAAAGAAGGTGGATAAAGCAGCACTTCCGAACTGGGAACTCTTGGCCTGAGGTTCACAACTACGACAGCGCGCCTTTCTGTGCCAGAATTCATATCCAAACGGTTCCTGTATTTCACTTGGTAGTAGACTTGTTAGTGAGTGTCTAAAACCATCTTTTTCCTTTAATAATTGTAGAATATATCGAGCCAAAGAGGGTGGTAGAGCACTACCATTTGGAGTCCTATCTGAGGTTGATCCAAGGAAATGCTCGATGAACAAACCACCGGCTACCAACCCTCTTTGGCCGTCTCTACGACTATTACCGCCACGTGAGGTACATTTAAAGGAAGAGTCTTCTACAGGTTCCATCCAGTTGCGATTTTTCTTGAAATTACACTCATGATGCCCATAGCCGAGTTCAATCATAGATCCAGTCCAGTGTTTTCCTCCAATGTAGATGAGACCTAGTTCAGAGACCATCGAAGTTCGCTAAAGTGTGTACGCCTTCGTGTCGAATAACCTCAGATGAAAGGATGCATCAAGGGATTCGCGCTCAAACTACCGCGAACGACAATTCCGCTCAGTCGCTCAGAGGCTTTATAAATGACAAGCAAGCCATTGAGGCAGCCAATCAGCTGATCCAGCAAATGAACCAGTCACGTAGGCAGGCTATGCCGACGATGCTGCTAGTTCTTTAACCAATCAGCGAATAAGTAAATTTTGATTGGCTTCTGCCAACAGTAGGTACGCACGCGAACGCTTTCTCTCTTTTTTCAAGCAAATTCCCCTTCATGGGAAAATTTCCCAAATTATAAAAAGTGTCAGTTAGATTGTGACAATGAGTGGGATGTAACTCATTGAATCTAGGCACAATAAATTCAGAGTGTATATTTTCAAATATACACCTGCCTAAGAATTTTGTATAATAGACATATTTTCTTAGTTCAAGTAAAATATTATACCCATTCGATAACAACTTAAGAAATTGTTCTCATTAATTACATTGAATTCGGACTTTTAGATATATCCATTTAAACTCACGCATAATGTAATAGAATTTGGATAATAAAATTATGATTTATTCACATGAGCCTTGGATATATATTTTATAAATGAATACTAGTTTTAGAATGCTGCAGGTTATCTAGAAGGGAAATCATTTTGATTCCCTTCAAAGATGATTTATCTCATTAATTTTTTTCCCATGTGTACCACTGCGTAGGGAAACCTATTAAAATATCAACATCTATATGATCTAGGGCAATTTAAGTGTCTAACGATCCATTTTTAACATAAAATTATGAAAGGGAAAGTCATGGAGACAAGAGTTTTCAAACGATTATCTTGAGTAGAGGGGAGATACCTTAGAACTGTTCTGTATTCTGCCATCATTTTTATCCGGTGCGATTGGCCAACTCCATTAAAAATAAACTCAGGTAAATATGATCGCCACCTTCTTCTAGACATTGCATTTATTGCCGTTAGTAATGTTACCAACTTCCCATTCTATAACCTTATTCCTTCGTTTTATTGGTTAGAGGGATCTTAGTAATCTGTTATTATAATATCTTGTTAGACTTGTCCCAATTATCTCTCACTCCGTCCAGATTTGGGTCTGTAGAAAGGGAAGCTAAGGCGGATTATTAACTCATTCTTATTTATAAAGAGTGATGTAATGTAGATACACCACAAGCCTGGAATGAATGAGACTAAATGGTCAGAGCACACTGATCAAGGCACCATAGAGACACCTTCAATCTGACCAGTGTCTACATTTGCCTCGCTTTCATCAAATTTTATCAGAAAGTGATAGATGAAGAAAACTGCACAGTTGCCGATTGGCTTGGCTATGAATTGCTATTGATGGGAAATTTAAGGATGATTGACTTAAAGTTGTTTGTCATTCCATCCCTGCTAGGTTAAGACTGTAAACTACTGAATATCACATAAGATGATCTCTCCTACTCAACCATCTTAAGAAACAACAAACTGATTTGAAAAAAGTTGTCAATAAACATTGGACATCGCACGAAAAGTTTTGTTGTAATCCGGGAGCCGAACCGCATAATTTGGCCTTTGAGTGTTAATTGCTCCTTTAATGCACACTGTAAAACCGGAATCCAAAATTTAAATGAGATGGGGCTCTTTAATAACTTAATCTTGCTCTCAGAAACTTTTTAATCCCTTTCCCCCTATCATTAATTCGACTTTCTGTTATTCCATATCAGTTGTTTTCTACAATTAAAGTATATATATTTTCCATATTACTGTGAGTAATAGTAATGATTGACTGAGAAACCGAACATTCAATATTTAAAATCTGGAAATTTTCAGAGAAGTTCCAAAATGTCAATATTTTTAGAAGGCACTTTTGATTTGTCTTTGATATTTTAAAATAAGGAGTTATTTAGAGTGCAGTTAGCAGTCTCTTGGGATCATTTCATAACCTCTCTTGGTGATCCTGAGAGTAGGATGTATATATATATATATATATATTGAGGCACTCTTTAATTACGATTTATTATTACTTTTGCAATCAAATAACACATTGGCATCAGATATACTCGACGGCAATCAACTACCTTAATAATCCCACTCATTTTCAGAGATACAATCAAATACTGGAGTTCCTAAGAGGAGCATAATAATTTTTTTTTCCAACCTTAATTTTAATATATTATTATCTATATAGTGATTCTAATCGATATGGACATTTATATTCTTTTAGTAAGAGCGGCCTTTCAACTCTTATGGGACTAGAGCTCCCATAAAAATTTTTTACTAATCATTGTGCCAAAACCCAATTGAGAGAGCTCATATCTAATGAATCTCAAGTGACCTCCGAGCTAAAAAAAACCTGTTTCCTTTACTATGCTAAAGGAACGAAGCACCTAAAAGTACTTAGTTGCTTTTTTATAAATTGCGATCTTATTGCAGATAACAGGATAATTATTTAGTAAATTAACAGTTGCGATTACTCCACTTACCAAATTAGTATAGTTAAAATATTAAACATCCAAAAGCGCGCAGAGTTGTGGTATAATACGTAGTTCAGAGACCACTTTTTCAAACGCAAAGATAGTGATGGCTCATTACATAACAAGTTGGTCGGACCAATGCGAAGCTAGCCAAGAACCGTATTGTAAAATTTTGCAATTGAGTTCTGACTCTTATAAGATAATTCGATTTTCCTTTAAAGTCCAATGCTTTGTTCTTGTCAGGCTCCTTTTTACAAATAAAACTGGTCAATAATCCAGCCATTTTATTTCGAAAAGACGAAGTTGTTTCTCATTCATTTTATATTCTAACTAAGCAAATAAATATTCCATTTTTGTAATCTAAACTATAAATATATATATATATATTTAGATAATTTTTCGATAATGAGAATGAACAAAGTTAGAAATCCTGCTCACTTTTCTTGCGCTTTGAACGGAAGGATCATAGAGATCATCAATTTTATTTAATAAAATTTTGAAGATATATTTCCTTTTCTCCCATGTTTTTCCTTAAGCCAAAGTTTTTCAGTTGGTAAAGTTATTTTTGAGAAAAGTTGAAATCCTTTAGAGGATAATATTAATCTATATTAAATTAAATTTTCAAGGGTGATTGATGCTGATTTCATTAATTTTTCCATTGCAAGAGAAAGTAAATAACTTTCACTATGTTATGAATAATACTTCCTAATATTTTATCATTTGTTATTTTTGTTATATGGGTGGTAGAGAGTTCGGTATTAAATGATTGTTCAGGTGGATCAGCTGTAAGTTTTCCCGTTCTTTAGTCAGAAGTCGTGAGATCGAGACCAAATCCAGCCCCTGAGCGTCTACCTTTTGGGTAGAGAAGGTCAAATAAAAGAGGTTCTATAACGCTTTCCTTTTATCCGAAATGAATTCCCGCTCTGTAATATGTGACTTTAGATTCATATACAGGAATTAATTACTGTCTCAGGATCGAAATTACTAAGCCTTTGTTAAATGAATTGAACCCAACATTTCATAATAGCGCAAGCAGTGAATTATTCTTCAATATTTTATCTTTTTTCATTATTTATGCATGTCAAGGGCCTAATTAGCAAAATCTCCTGCAACCAAAATCATTAGTTTGAGTAAAGCAAATTTTGAAGTCCGGTCATGCAAACTCATATAATCAAACTAGACTTCAGATATTAATTGTGAGTCCATTTTCAAGGTCGTAGTTAGAGTAACCAGCCACTCTTTTCCTTATTCCCTGCCAAAGTAGTTTTAAAGACGATTGCATGAACGAGGATTGACACAGGTGTGGCGCTTCTACTTCAATGTCTTCATTCTCAGTTTTTTCTTCATATTCACACAAATACAAATTGGTCCAACAGGAAGTTTATTGGCATTAAAGAGCAACATTGATTAAAACTTAGACTAATGTTTATGCTTCATGTAGCAATGTTCCCTCCCATTCTCTCTCGTTACTACGTATCTTTTTTCTCTCAAATTTCTACTTCCGTCCAGGTATATAATTCGTGTTCACGATTGCCACAACGTGAATTTTGATTAATATCAGGACAATGACAGCCACACAAGGCGCAATTACTTTCAGACACAACTGCATCACGCATGACTGCATATTATGTTTTGTGTGTCCTTGGTCATTTTGACAAGTTAGGAACTCAATAACCTACAAAAATATGTTAAATTTGGTATATTCCACTAGATTATGTCCGACCTGTCTGCTGTTAATTAACTTATATTAACAGAAAAATTAAATATGCCCTATGAACTATTTTGAAATCATTTCTATGTCATTGTTCCTTGGTAACTTTAGATTAACAATTTCTAACTACTCTTCCCCAAAATTATCATTCATCTTATTCCTTTCCAGACCAATGTCACTTAAAACAATCCTTGGTTTTATAGTACATTCTGCATGCATAATAGACATCCTCTGTCTACCTTACTCAAAATCTCACATTGTTCAAGTTGAAATTTCAGGATGGGAAATTTGGCTTGAAATTGAGTCTCATATATTTAGGTTTCAGAAGCCTGTATCTAATTTAACCTCCTTAATTTTCGACGTAACGTAATGAGAAAAAAACCAGTAAATCCACAGAGACCACATCTTGGCAAGATCATATCTTGGCATATTGCGCGGAGTCAAAATATGTTGGATAACCAACCGATTGGAGAACATCTATTATACACACGTCACGATATTTTTAGAATACTTTAATACGTAGACAGATTCTGTGGATCGGGATTTCATGTTTAAAAATGATTCTGATCAAAATTGTTAAATAAAACTTTTTCTGAAATAATTTGCAATACTTTTCTCATCCAAATGCTTTAAGGATTATTTTTTTACTACTCAACTGCCGTTCTAGGGTTTAAGCGTTATGATTACATATACCCTTTATGTTTTATAGAAACTATGTCTTACAAGTGTTGATATAGACTGATCTCGAAGACAATAACATTTTCAAAATTACCTTGAGAATATTCCATCATACCATCACTTCAGCCACTACTTTATAATATTTTTAAAAAATCAAGGTTGGAATTTGAAAATAGATTGTACCCGATAAGTGTGCTCAATACATAACAAGGATAACAAATTTGCCTATTTAAGTAAAGAAGTATGATAGATCTGAGTATACTTTGCGCCTTTGAAAAATGAAATGAGAATTTCTGTGAACGTTATTATCCTGAGCCGCTCGAAGGAAAACTGTATATTTTTTTCTTTCCAGTATTGTGACAGATTGCAAAACTACAATTCTGACAGAAATTTTTGATAAAGTTGTCATTAAGAAAATACGACAATTTGTTTGTAGAAATTCTAGATTCAATGGGGAAGTCTATAGGAAGGAGTCGAATTCCACAAAACGGATGTTTTATCCGGATTTTAGCTCCTAGCCCATTCAAATATTAAGTAGTAAAATTTAAAAGCAGGTGCTTCAAACAAAGATTAGAATTATTCACATATTATTTACTTGCAAGGATCAAGCGTTTATTCGGAATACATAGGGAGTTGGATGTATACCTTCTCTAGCGGTAAAAACACTATTTTACTATTCCAATATCAGAACATTTGGAATTACACGTTATTGTCGTTTAATCCCTCTGTTTCCTTATGTTCCAATTTCAGTTTAAGAGAGAATTTTCGAGCAATGCTTGATATAGCACAAACCGAATGTCTTCTGAACTCCCTTATCGATTTCCATTTAATTTTATTGAAAGATAAAGCACATTGACAACTGCGTCCAATAGGGAGGAACATGCTGGCTTTGTAGTGTAGTAAATATCAATACAGAAAAAGGTTGGAAATACAAATTGTCAAGGAGCATAGAAAAGCAATCAGGACATGTATTGCTCGAAAACTGCATGATGCGCACAAAGTGTATCTGAAAAGTAAATAAAATAGGCGAAGACTCTAAGTTAACTAACAAATGACATTGAAGAGAGAGAACTTAGTACGTCCGTTTTTTCATTTATTTACTATGCACCTGCGCATATCATTACCTAGAACATATCTAATTGAGTTAACTATGCAGCTGATCCAAGTCACAACAATTTCCGGATTAATGGACGACTTGCTGATTCGCAAATCAAGCCTCAAATGCTTTTGAGTGGTTTTGTCGTCTGACAAGGCTTAAAGTTTACTGAGATATGATGAACTAGTTGGATCACTGCAACTGAAATATCACAGGTAAATATTATAAAATTATAATTAATCACTGGTGTTTCTATGATTGTTTATAAAAGCAGTAAAATAGCTTTCTATGCAATTAATGAATCCATCTTTTGATTTTTTTATTATACCATTATTAAACGCCATAAATTAAACTAATTTTGCCTCGGGCACAAAGTTGATATTGGTAAAGGAGAGGGGTTACGAAGATATCGAGAATAAAGTGGTGATATCTGAGGCGTCTCGCCAGATTTGTACTTTAAATTCGGGTTGTCTCATATTTTAACGTTTAAACTTTACGTTTTGTTCCCTGTCTGGCTGACTGGTTGACTAATCTGGATGCTTAAGAATGCATTAGGAACTACGATGAAAATTTACAGAAATTCCCATAGACTACACATCTTTACTAGAACACATCTTAATATAATGCTCGAAGTTTGCTTATTACACCAGCATTTCAGTGTATTTTAGTCTGATAATACTACTTTGCATGGTTATTATATAACAGACTTAATTAATGTCCAAAATTTTAACTGCTTTAGGGAGATGAAATGGTTGGATCTCTATGATTGAATAGCTTCTTTTATTCCCATTTGGATAGAATCAAATTTTTAAGAGGGAGTGATGAAAACAGTGATTATTTGGCGTCTAAATTTCTTTTCCTTAACATTCAGCTCCAGTTAGAAAACAAGTGCAAAAATTTCCCTATTATTTATTTGCATTTATGGAAATTATTCATTACTTCCTTCAAAACTGCACACGCTTCAGCCCAACTTTTCACAGTTAGATCAACACTTATCTTATATCATCAAAGGCTCGGCATCTTGATGTGTGAAGGTGAATTAATCTTGTCTTCTAGAATTAGGAAAAAGTGGTATATTTTGGAAATCCTAAATATGCTATCTTTAAATCGATTGCTCAATTACGTTTTTATGCTTTGAAAGTTCTTACTTAATATATTAATATTACGAAGCGGATGGGATGTTACAACTTAACTCTTGGAGATCAAGGTATTACATTTCCTTCATATTCATGAAGTTTGAAAAAATCTTACCAGACAATCAGAAGCATAACCGCAGGGTATAAAATAAAAGGAAAACAGATGAGGAAATTTGATCTAAGGTATTTGAGATTTTCCTTTCTCTTTAATCAGGTCAAAATAGACAGCACATGTAGATATTTTCTCTTTGATATGTTCGACTATCTGCAAAATAATCCAACAGCTTTCCTCCAAAGTTGTATGTACTTTATTCCAAAGTCCTCAGAAGATTAAGTTACATCGATATTCAATGGCCTAGAAGAAAATTTGGTTTTCTGAAAGTTTAATCAATCTTGTCTTGATAAAATTTGGAAGATCTAGATTTTTTTCTGGTGATTTTAAATATAATATCTCAACATCTTCTGCTCTGCCTCCTGAGCTGTTTTGGGAGTTTTCTGTTCTATTCTCTAAATAAAATAAAACTCACGGAATACTTGCGGCAAAATTATTGTTGTTGCCTATTATTTACAAGGTTAGGAAATACTGCTTTAATCGAACAAAGAGAAGCATTGCTTTAAGGTTGGAAGAGATTTCGACCTATAATACCTGTGGTTTTCTCTTGGTAATTATCCAACTTAGAATGGTAATCAAATGGTGACATTCTGATGGTACTATTTTTTGAGCATTTGTGACGATAATCCAACAGCTTTCATCATACGCATATTTATGCTTCTCCTCAATATTTATTTAACGATTCACTAGTCTTGACCTTAACGGAATGACCTTCCGATAATTTAAAGTTGAACCAGTCCTGTCTGTCATTAAGTTTAAAGTGTCTAGGAAAAGAGGAATGTAGTTATCACCAGAATTACTCAGCAATATGAACCAAATACCTTAATAATCGTCCTTCTCTTTATAATGTCAAATATGTTATGTTTTTCGGACTTGAGGATGCATATTTCTAAAGCATTCTTTTTGGGAGATAGGCGGAGAATTTTGTTCTACGAAGTTCAGAATTTTCATTAATTCCCTACTCAACAGCGATTAAAGAATATCTTCTCTCATTCAAAGGTATTGTTTCTTTGGGGCTTGCAATGATAGAAATATTTTGAATATAAGTATAAAATAAAAGAATAGCTAGATTTTTTAAGAAACTGTGTTTATATTCGAAAAGCATTTTAAATTAATTGCTATTCTACATATAACTGACAGTTGAGTACAAGGGATTAAACTTGACTCATCGGGGAAATAGGTTTCCAGATCCTAATTTCATAATTTCAACGTAGAAATATTTCATTCTCTAAATAAACAATCATGATGATTGTTTCAATTGAGAAGTAGAAAAGATATCCCTTATACGGATTAAGGAACCTTAATGGGGAGCATGGGAGTTAAGAAATTAAACCAGGGTGGTTGAAGTAGATGGTTCCATTCTTAAACTAAACTCAATCTATTTCAAATACTTTTAAATATGAATGTTACAACAGCTTTCTCATCAATAATATGGCCTTCAGGTATAATAGTGATTTCAAATTTGACCGTCACTGAGTTCTGTTTAAACAGCCAGTTTCTCACCATAGGTAAGCAATTACGAAAATAACTTACCGTTGCAAACGCCCCTCTTATATATGGGACATCGCCATTCAATTAATATTTAACATATTATGTTGTGATCTTGGCACAATAAACTAGTTTTCTGATGTCGTTTCGTGCGTCGCAGCCGGTGGTCTAATGGAACGGCTATCTTTTTCGATTTGCCCATTGTTTGCTGTAGTTGCCTCAATTCTCCTACTCAGATAAAGCGTAGCTAAGTAGAAATCGATAAATCATGATAACTACCTCTGAAATTTCCTCTACTTACATTGGAGAGCGATTTGATTTTTAGACTTCTTAACCACAGATTAAACTTCCCTTTGCTTATGAATAAACTTGTTATTTAGCACGTGTCTATATATCGTGCCTGAATGTAAAATTTTATCATATTTAGATATTCTTCCTTTTTAACATGCAATAGTGACGAACCTGAAATCAATAACTTGCTGGATTTCCTAAAAATTACACCATGACACAGTCGTGTCGAAATATTGTCCCTCGATAAATGATTTGCTTATTGTAGGAAAGGCTCTAAGAAGCTGCCCATGTAGGACAAAGAAAACTTGCTCAACTATTGGTCTTCCCAACTGTGGCATAGACGGCGGCCAGATACTTGCATTTTAAGACTAGTAATTGAGACTGGTATGCCAAAAATACAGCTTCGTAGATGAGTAAACCGCAAACTGCAGGCGAAGGAACGTGGAGAAATCAATAACCAGTCTTCAGGCCTAGAGATAACTCATTTGTTAAAAAGCAATCGAATTAGAAGATTGTTCTTATCTTGCTCCGTATGAGCCATAGGTTTTCATTGGATGTTTCTGTTCCCAATATTTCATGGGATGTCTGGTTATGCAAATCGATTTAATTGCGACTCACACTGGTTTAGGTAGAACATCTAGCTTATAGACTTCCTAACTAATGATTACATCTTCTGTCGAAATTTAATTGCTCTTTATTTGCTAAGTTTGCTAAAGTATTTTTAAGTATTTAGCATTTCATGCACTTCATTCTATTTTACATATTCTTTTCTCAAACATTCAGTTATGATGCACCTACAACTCTCGATCCACTGGAGTTAAGCAAAGAGCTTATTCAGACTTTCCCATGCTGCTGCGATATTAAAGCATTTCTCATCCTTTGTCAATACTGGACCTTGCCAAAGAAAACTTCCTTTCTAGTTTTACAAGCCATACTACTCCAAGATAAGCAGACAGAGGCGGTGATTGGGTAATTTGAGGCAAATAAGGCAAAACGGTGACTACATTGAAGAGTGAAGCTCAAAGTTCGGGGAAAATAACGTGGGAAAATGGATAAATGGCTTGCAAGTCGAGAGACAGTCGATACGGCAAAGGGTGACCTAATTGGGCGACCGTCCCTAACGGTTTATCTCCTACCAAGGTGAGTCAGCTTCGTATAAATTTCAGTGATTCATTAATTAATTAGCCATTTGGTTTTTTTAAGTGAAGTCCAATATTTAATAATCTTATATCGTTTTGCAAAATTTTTCCAAAATTTTGAAAAGTTCTATTGTCATTCTTTATTTTGAACATGCAATAATGATGAACTTTGAAGCCCTGACTTTTAGAGCTACTTTTGAATTTTCTTCTGTCAAATTCATTGGCCAATTTGGGTTTTTCCTCTGTGTGATCGTGTTGATGTAGTACTCTGATAATTGATTCCGTGTCTTTCTAAGTAACTTTGGAAGAGAGGCTCGAGCATTGAAAATAATCAAAGTAAGAAAGTTGAAACCTTCGAAGATATTGCCCTTCCCAGCCTTGCGAACTAATCCACCCGAAGATAAAGAGACAGACTGAGGGCTGATGTTTGTATTGGAAGAAAATACCGAGTTTAAATGGGGGCTAACAGAGTAAAACTTAAGAAAGCAAGATGCGTTGGGGTTCCCTGTCTCTACTTCCTCTTTTAACTAAGCCAACGTGTACTTCTTATCTGTTTGGATATTTGTTCACCATTAAGGGTAGTAGAACTTTTTGCTTTGTCATTGGAAAATAAATAAAAATGTGTAGCTTATGGGCTGACGAGTGAATCATACGCAGAACAAACTGAAGGAGATAGAAACGTCCTTAAATTGATAAATAGCCTTAGGTAAACTATAGGAAAAGAAATCAAACATTTTCGAATTCTGCTATGGGAGTTTGTTACTTCTGCAAAAAATTTTCTGATTCCTATTCCTTCAATCCTTGACCCTAGAAATGAAGTTTTCCAACGCTATACTACTGTTCAAAACTAAATTAATCAATAATTCTTTTCCTATTTTGGATTTAGGAAGTGCTTTTTTATTAA
Source organism: Hymenolepis diminuta (assembly GCA_900708905.1). Lineage (NCBI taxonomy): Eukaryota > Metazoa > Platyhelminthes > Cestoda > Cyclophyllidea > Hymenolepididae > Hymenolepis > Hymenolepis diminuta. The sequence goes on along the minus strand of CAADRB010000026.1, from coordinate 2,328,473 downwards.
AAACCGTGCCTCATTTCTTTCAATTATATAAGTAGAATTTAGGTGGACACGTAGCTTTGTATCACAAAATCATTTTACACTCCTTCGATATAAGTTTAAAAGACTAATAACTCGATTGTAGTGGAGCAATCTCTCTGAAAATCCTATCAAGTTGTTGCATTAAGAAACGACAATGCTATTAATTAGACAAAATTCATTTAATTTAAGAAATATTAATGACGACATTTTATATATGGAAATTTAATTGACTGAGTTTCTTTTTTAAATACAATAGTGCCTGGAGGGATTTCTAGTTTAATGTACTTTTTAATAGTGAATCTTTAACTAACCGGCATTGATTAGGTGTGTTCTTTATCGAAGGCGTACCCCAAAGTGTTATAGGTTACAACCTGGGTGCTATCTACTGATCGAACTTTGTTATTTACGCTTTTATCAAGGTTACATATTTATAAGTTTATTTGAACATATATGCTACTTAAATCCATAAGAGAAAATTTATCCGATTGAAGTTTACTCAGGGGAGACTCAGAGGCAGAATTGATATAAAATTATACTTAGGCGTAATTAATATTCAAATAAAATCGTGCATAACTGTTGTTTTATCATATTCTAATAAATATTATAAGTTAATTTTTAGTAGATAAATGTATAAACTTAAGTTCAATAGCTCTAAGATTATCAAATATCTAGTTCATGCATTTACGGACGGTCGGTTTTTCAGTTCACATTTCGGTTGGCATTTCACCTAGATACGTCATTTTGAACTTGAGACAGGAATTAAGAATTTTTTCCAGGTATTTATGATTATTATTAGTACGTTTTTTTAGTCAGTAGTACTCACCCATTGACTTTAAATTTTAATCAAACTGATGATCTCGCTCCAGACTGCTGTTCAAAAGTTTAGTAAAAATTTTGTTAAAACTGCTTGCTTATACGACACTGTTAAGACGATTTGGCTGGACCTCATATAAGCTCGTTTATTTATTTAGTCATATACGATTTATTTGATTCACTTTCTTCATTTTGATCTCTTGTAGTGTTTTACTTCAGCCTTTTCTCTTAAAGTAGGTTTATTGTTGGAGGTTAGTGCTGCTGTAAATCCATTTTCGTCCAAACCTTCATCAAGAATTTGTCCGTGTTTGGTAATAAAGGAGGGTAGTAATCTATTCCCTATCAAGAGGGTTTATGGATAGACAAGCGGAGGTTAAGGTGTGTCCGAAAAAAGGTCTATGCAAACAAATGCCTTTAGCAAGGTGCTTAAGATGTTCAATAAGAGAGTTCGTATGGACGAGGTTACAGTTAAATTTTGTGAACTAAAGTCAGAAGCTCATGTTTAATTTTTATGGGAATAATAGTAAAATCTGTTTTTAGGCCTTAAATACAGATCACTTTAGAATTAGGAGAAGGCATGATGAAATTTATGATCGGTTAATTGGTTCTGGAACGCTCTAGCCCACAAAGTCCATCTGTGTAACTGTAATATAATAATGAAAGGTTCTTTTTAAATACTGTGTTCCCTTGTCTTCCTAACTTGTCCCTCATTTACGTTAATGATTATTTGCTTTCTCATTATTCTCTCTGACTCTGCTCAATTTTCATGATTCAAACTCTCTGTGGTTAATGCTGAAGTGTATTTTTAGTCATAATGTTTGGCTAAGTCCACTTTTTTGTCTCCTTTTCAGCCATCACTATTAAAGGTTTGATGAGATATTCCATTAAATAATGCTCATGAGTAGGGTAGAGACTAACAATATAGCAACCCTGTGATATTATAATTAAGTCAGCAGTTATTCAAGTATTTCGTAATTATTTCTTTGATTATTAATCCCTTAATCGAGTTTAAGTCACTAATTATTTTTAACAGGGCGGGATGAAATCTGGATTGACAAAAAACATTAGTTACGTATGAGCGTGCAAGGGAGGTATTTATTTACCAGTATTAGTAGTACCCAGGAGCAATAGATTCGCTGACAACTATTTTAATTACCCCTCAAAAAATGAAATTCGAGAAAGAAAAGCTCTACTTTCACTGGAAAGAGAATGTAAAAAACATAATTTAATGGGAGAATTCATTAACGAACGTAATTATTGTATGAAATTTTGGCGAACTTAGAACATCGACTGATTCATTGACCTAAGTCACATTTCTCTTTCCTCATGACGCTGAGAGATAAATTCAGCTATATCCAAATTTAATTTCCCCTATCAATAATTGATTGTGCTTAATCATTAGCATCAATCAAGAGAGGATCTAGTAGTTTGATGACGAAATTGGGGAGGAAGTTTGAGCAGAGCTAAATATCGCCGTAAAAAGTACAATTCTCAATCGTTCGCCTAAAATAAGAGCGAATGCGCAAGTTTAATTTTAAACGGTTTTAATGAGGCTAAAGGTATGTCAAGTAGTTTGGAATTACAACTGTGATTAATACCTTCAATTACTATTAAAATTTGAAAGTTATAACTTGTATTTAATTACTTTAAAATAATGATTAAATGGCTAAGACATGAAAGACGAGAAAATTTGATCCATGGTGATAATGCATTAATAAATTTTGTGGATTTAATACTAAAATACACGAATGGATCATCAGAATAACAATATTTTCTCACTGTCCGCATTTCTTTCTCCCCAACACATGAGAATAATGGTTGATCCCTCTTTCTGTTTATCATTTTTTCACTAATAAACTCCTTTCTTAATTCTACCCAAAAGATGTAATTAGTTACTCTACCAGTTTCGAAATTTTCGTGACTCTGGGACTCACAGTTGGCAGGTTATTACTGTCGAAATCCCAGTTAGCAGTAGAAAGCACTATTCGCGTGCAGCGACAATCTGAACAGCAGATAAGTCAGGAAGAACAAGGAAAGGATTTGGTTACAAAGCTTTTCAAAACAGATCGAACCAAAAATTGCCTGGAGGTTCAGATTTTTCCCTATGCATCTAAGCTCATGTGGAATAATCGGGAAGTTGTGCAAATTCCAAGTTTACTTATCAGTCATAGTTTGAAATTTCATCTATGATGACAAAAGAGATGTCCGTTTGAAAACTTCGTTAGAATAATTTACACCCTTGTGAAATTCTTGTTGAAATTTTTCCCCTAACATCCATTAGAAGTTCGAATATAAACACAAATACATACACGCACGATTTCGGGAAATGGACCTTAATGGCCATGTTTCTTGTTCCGTTATAGTTTAACCACATAGTGGAAGTCACATAGTTTGGACATTAGAACCCCGGCCCCCACAAATGAATTTTGTTGGCTATGGGGGTCCATATTCGGTCCATGTCCATTTAGATATAATCTGACCCGGTGACCACGCATGGATCTGATAAATATTTATCTGACATACGAGTCCGAAGTTTTTGAGGTAAACGAACCCCGCCTCTCATTCACTTAAATAACCTGCCACAAGTATGAGAATTTGAAGGAAAATTGCTGTCTTATTATAATTGTTTTGAAATTTAATCAGGAATCAGTCAAACAGGTTCACAGAAATGTTCGTCCATCTACGATTACATAAATACTATTTATCTAATGTTCTAGAAATACGTATGACACTTTCTGAAAGTTTAACTCCCTTCACCTAGACATCCAATTTCAATTATCATTTTCAACGTAGTCGCGCCTTGACTGAATAATAACTTCGATACAGGGCTGCATCTCATTGCTTTATCACATTACTTGTAAGGCCTTTTAATCGAACCCCTCTTTCTGTCCTATTTACTCAAAAAGAAGCATTTGATATGGAAAACACAGATTTCTGGTTACTATAGCTAGTTACTCAGCACCCCTTGGAATGAATCTCGTAAGGAATCGAAAAGTCCTAATTGGTATCACCAGGAGAGATATAATGATAATGAAGTTAAAGTTTGTATAATGGGGATGAATGAATACCATGGGAAAATCATAATGAACGATAGTGCCATTGACCACCCAGATTAAAGAAATTCAATTACAATAAAAATTATGTAAAAGTTTGGCTGCAATATGGATTCAATAAAGTGGGACAATTTAAAACCTGGAGAAAAATTCAAGACTTTGTTATTATGCGTACAAATTTCCCCAATTCTGCACTATTAGCTAACCAAGTAACAAAGAATTCCATACGTGTCATAGAGGAACTATGTAAATCTTTTTCGTTTTTATAAAGAAAAGGGACCTTAGTCTGATTTTCATGCATTTTATCATCTTCTTCTGCGTTCGAATAATTATTGTTATAGTGTACTTCAGTGAACATCCTAGATTACACCGTGCCTAACATCATTATGCCATTAGAAACACAGCTTCATTATATTTATCTGTTATTCAGTGGTGTATAATAGAAAAAGTATTAACATTAAACGATTAATATAGCACTTTAGTGTAAATTGGAAGGTAACAATTTGTAGGGAGTTGAGTACAAATAGTATGGTGATAGCGAAAAGTTTATTTTCTTCCAGCAATTATTATTTCATACCACATGATATATTTTCCACCACTTAGCCACAAAAGGTTAACAAATAATGATAACTAATTTTATAATTTTTAAATATTTACTAATTAACAACAATTATATGAAGGTTGATAAGAGTCCAGGGTGGCAATTTAATAAAAGTTTAATCTGATGCACTAGAGATCAATTAGCACTTTAGGCTATTGGTACTAATTTCAGTAGCGGCTGCGTTTCAAGTCAAAACAATTATTTTCTCAAAAGATTATTTGGATGCCCAATTTTAACCACAATATACAGTTCGGTAAACTTTCATTTGTCGCAATTTATGCTAACTCCGAATTTTGGGCCTATTAGACTACAAAATCACCATTATCAGTTAGTTGATTGACAACAAATAAACCTCAGATTTGCTTGAGCATTTCTATCTAAGTGCCAATTATAACTTTTCTTTAATCTCTTGATTAAATAACAGACATCATCCTATTTATTTTGGAACATTACTATAGACTGAAAAATGGGACTAGACAAATAATTATATATTTTATTTTAATGGATAATCTCCGTCGGATAAAAATGAATAATCTTTTACCTGAGAGAGTTTACAACAACATTTGATTGTTGATTATTCATAAGATTTGTAAATTTGTTAAAATGGGCTAAATTGGAGGATCTCTGCCTCGCCGATTTTCGGAGTAAAGCCTACCATTACGTTAATCCCGTGTTATTATTGAGTTCTAGGATCTAGAGGCTTATTAGTTTATAACGATTGCATTTTATTCTTGCCCGTGGGAAACAAAAATGTCAGTAACTCTTATCATGATAAAGTATAGGGAAAATTAAATTATGAAATAAAAGTTCAAGATAACCAGGAAGTTAACAAAAGTATGGAGTAAATCAGGACATCAAAAGAATCTTGCATCACTTCAGTGAATTTGGGATTCATTGCTTTATTGATGCTTCGATTATTAGTTAAAATTCACGCTCTCATGTCCTATGTCTATGATTCATATTTCAAGTTTGACTCATAAGATTCTGGTTGAGTTCTTGTCGGCCAAATTCAGAGCTCATTGACCAAATTTATGAAATTGAGTAGCTGGTCATATCATTTCGAGTCATGTATCTCCCCTTATGGCTAATGGAAGGTAGTTGAGACTAGTAAATATAAAGTGCTTAAGGTATCTGAGAGCACTTGTACTTTTGCAGTTTAAACCAATCCGATAATTAATTCACATTTTATATTAGAAGACAGATACTACTATAACCAATGAAATGTAAAGTCACACTGCAATAGTGTTTATAAAGGCGAAGCACAGCAATTTAGGGATCGCAAGATTTCTAGCAATAGCCACATTTTTCGTTTACAATGTTGGAAAGGAGCCACGAGCAAGAAAAAACGACATTGTCAACGCTCTGCTGACTCACTCAGAACACCCGAGTTTGTGAGATGAATGCATGGCATGATGGACGAAAATCGTGGGGAGCCAATGCGCGAAATCTTGCCAAAGATCTTCAAGTGTCTGAAGGAACAGCAATATATAAGAAATGTTATTCATCAAGGTCTCCGATATATACGTCCATACGTCCTTAGGCGAGATCGGTTTATGTTACCAAAAGCAACTCAGAGGAGCGTATAATGTGTGTAAATAATTCTCAAACAAACTGAAGCACCCAGGAGAACAGGAATATCTCGTTTTTTTCTTCGATGAATAAAGCTTCCATCAGGATCAAAAGATTAGGTGAAGAAATGATAGGTGGGTATGTGCAGGCGGACCCCGCTGAAGTTCCAACTGTTATGCATGCGTACAAAGTTTCCAGCAACAGTGATGGTTTTCGGTGTTATTTGCAGTGAAGGGTACAATTTTTTTCCAAAGGTTCTTAGACTCAATGCAGATGCGAATACCTATGTGGAGACTCTTCAAACCATTGTCGTAAAGCCGCTTTGGATAGACAGCGTAGCCAATAGAAAACCCTATGTCTTCCAACTAGATTCGGATCTGCCCTATAAAACTCTCATAACCCTCTATTGGATGGTCAAGAATTTTCATCATTATGTCAAACCAAACTTCTTGCGGCTGCCTCCTAACTTGCTAGACCTTAATCCTCCGCATTAATGCGTTTGGGGATAGGGTGGTTGGAAAGGAAGTCAATAAGCACCCCCATAACACCAAATCCTCCTCTCTGATGGAACCAATAGCCCTAGCAATGGAGGTTATCAATAAAGGCCATCTGATGAAACATTGTAGCCACTTTCGGACTCGAATTGAGTCGGTGATAGAAGCCAAAGGAGGACATATAGAAAAAACTTAGGTTTATATTATGATTATTTGTTTCGTTAAAAGAAACTGTAAGTTTCGACCGTTAATAGTTTTATTTTTTGTTTTTGTACGGTGCGTAAGGTGTCCTCAGATGCTTAACATACTCTGGCACAGTCACTGAAAAATGCGAAAACTTGTTATGTGATCCAAGCCAGATAGTGCCTGTTGATTTATATGCATTTTACATCTAATTAATGACTGGCTGACGGTTATATTCATTTGTTAGATGTAACGGAAATGTTCTATTTTTAACGTTTATAAACAAGAGTAAGTGTATATGCTAAGGAGTTATTCGTCTATTCTTCTGCGTTATTATCTTTATTCCTTTACTTGCACTCTTCCTCATCCAGTCTCTTGCATCATATTATCGACTAATGAATCCTTTATCTCCCACATCTTGCAGGAATCATGTCAGTAAGCTAAATGCTTATAGTCACCTGGTACGTAGCGTATCATAAGCGCTCTAATTAAGAAAGTCTTCAGTAAGCTTCTTTATTAGTTTATTTATGTCTGCCGTCTCCTCATAAAGTGTTATTTTAATCCACATATTAGGGTGTATGATTAGGTAGGCTTTCCGTGATGTTATTCTGTTATCCGATAACTTGGTATGGCTGATCTCATCCCAATATTAACCAAAAGTCTCAAAATATTCTTAAAGTTATTGAATTAAAAGAGAGAATGGATACATCATGTTGGCAGTATAAGCCACCTATCATATAGCTACTGATGTATTTGACGTAGGCCTATTTAAAAACCTCGCCAACCTGTATGGACAACAACATCTGCGTGAAGACCAAAGTAGGGGTAAAATAATTTTCTATCATTATAGATTATTTCAATTAAAAATATTCTTTAGTAAACTTGTATTTTGACCACGCTTCCTGTGGTAGATTAAATCATGGAATTGTATTGTGAGGGTAGGAATTTGTTTACTTGGAATATTAACAGACAGCCGAAACGGATTGCGGCCAGTCGGTAGAGTAGGTATACAGGGGGAGTTGCTTATTGGTAAGAGAGACTGAGGCCATTTCGATGAGCGTGTCAAGTATTAACCTTCAAATCCGTTGTTCATATTGACAGTAGTTACATTTAAAACACCGTAGCGGATTCATGAGAAATTGGTTGCATATAAACAAAAATTTTGCTGCAGTCGTTTTCTAATGATGTTATTAGAAATGCTTCCAAAGACTAAGAATTCTAACAAGCTATTAATTTGAAGAATGACCTTCTATACATTCCCAAAATTACTATTTATTCACATCTACTATAATAATAATTCAATTTCTCATCCACGAATCCACAGTGATATCTTTGTCCCAACGACTCAAACTCCTATCCGTCATATCTAGACAAATTTACTGATTCTCCTTTTTTCTATATCTGTCTCGTTTCATTTGAAAGTACATCTGCACTCATACTCCAAGCGCGTCCCTGTCCAAGTGACTCATATAAATTATTCTTGTATTTCCACTGGGACACGTGGCCCTCTCATTGCCCTTGTACCTTATCTCTCTCACCCGCTCGGATCCTCATTTGGTAAAAACAACTGTTGGTCTTCTGCTCTAGAAATGATGTTAGCTGTCGGCCATTAATTGTTACCCTAACTCCAACAAATTAGTTATATAAGAACTCGCAATTTTCTGATCTACAATGGCAAACCATTTCACTTTTCCGAGATTTAATAGACCCAGTATCCAAGAGGCTTTCTTATTCCTCCTGACACAGTTTCGCGCTTACAAAATAACCAACAAGCAAGTACAATTTACCTGCCTCCTATTTGCTATTTTAGAATGCATGGAGGAGCCAAAATTAGAATTTAGCAAACGGCTCTGCAGAGAGCTAATGAATGGAGCTACTAAAGGAGTACAACCACAAAGGAGATACAATTCATAGCCGGATCCTCCTCAAACAGACAGCGATGATCCGTCGTCGACAGTTATCACTTCAGAAATGGAATCTGATGCAGAGTAGTTCCATACTTCTAATCGAGAACACTCCAGAGAACTTCCGTGTATTGCTGGTAATTCCAACTCGGTACAAGGAGGGAAGCAGCACCGCCCGCCCGGTCAAGTACCAGTCACCCAGAGCCGTTAGTTGTTATCCAAACTCTAACAAACTATTCTACATATGTTCTTTGTCACTTCAGATTAAAACCACTTTCTTTTATTGATTAATGAATTCATTTATAAATGTATTGTTTCAAAAGCACCACCTCGATGGAGATAAAGGAGTGATTAGGAGAGAAAAGGGATATGTCGCTTAGAAATTTCGGTTCTGAAAACAAGGATTTTCGCACATTTCCTGGTGTGATTTGTGTCCGCATGTTTTGAAGAACCTCACGTATTGAAAAACATTTGGTTGCATTTCGTTCGACTGGTGATTAAGTGGCATTAGATACCGCTTCTCAAGAGCTAAGAATCGCATTCTTTTGCATTTTCGCAATTCTACATTTCGAAATCCAACTCGAATTCTACCGATAACAGAAGTTCAAATTCAGATCTGACAAAGAGTAAATAATATTGGGTGTTATCGTCACTCAAATGTTTGGAGCAATTCATTACTACTATTACCTAATGGTCTGGAACCCCATACAGTGATGTCCATTAGGCAAGTAAATAAATAGTGGTAAAGAAAAAATTGGGTTCACAAACTAAGCCTAAATTGGTAGTAAACGAGTTGCCTTTTAATTAAATGAAAATTTTATGTAATTTCAAATTTATAAGTAATTTTTCAGCCTGTCTAGACTATCACCATTCTGTCTTTAGGATAATAATCACACAATAAGATAGAGAGAAGGCAGATTAGTGACATTAAGTATTTGTTGAGAAGAACAAGAAGCTGCGGGAGGATGGTGAAGGATAGCTAGATTTATTTAAAGGTAAATTTGACCAAGAGCAGTTGTACATTTAGATATCTGCGGTATCACAAACCAGTTTCATCGAAGAAAATCATTTAGAATGATTAAAGCCCAATTTGAAGTCAAATACTGAGCACATTAGGTCACAATAAAGGTCTGAGGAAAGACACTCGAAAAAGGTATGATAGAACAAATTGACAAAACCGAGAAGGTTTGGAGAAAATGACGAATAAAAACGTAATATCTAGTTCTTAGCCGGCATTTTCCCTACCAATTTAAGATTTTACTATTATCTTGCGAATCGCCTATTCAAAGTAGTATACACATTACTACATCTCTTCAGTCAGCCTTTCTCTTGACATTTATTATCTGTTGTTTATAAATAAAAATAATACCAAATTCTCCAAAGTTAAGCATCATGTTGTGGCTTTTTATTAAGCGTTAAAAAGTATATTCAGGGCAACATTACAGTTGCTAAGCGTTGCTGTAAGGAAAATAATGAGATGAAAGGCTATAAATTCTCTTACTGACCAACTTATTACGCCTTTAACCAATATCTAAGTAACAAATTTCAAAATTGTCACATCTCAGATAGGGGGGCAATTTTTTCCGGAAACTTAGCCGGAATGACATGCTATTTTAGTGCTGCAATTCGGAAATACTTAAGCAAAATCGGACAAATTCTCAAGTTATTTTTTCTTTCCGACATATTGAATATAATTACATAATCAGATAAAATTCTAAATGCTTTTCGAATCTGAGAGATTCGAATCATTTCTTGCATAGAGTATGATATGACAAAAAATTGCTTGAGAGAATAAATTCTTGGAAAATTTTGACAGTAACACCATATTCAAATTAAGAAGTAACATAATTTAGCAACTAATATATGTCACAAGAGACTGTAGATAGAATATGAGAAATGACAGATGGAGAAAAATATTCAATATTCTTCCATCTACAAACTTTCGGTAACGAAAGCTACCTGAATTTGTAAAATATGCTACCGTGAGGAAGATTTATCGGGCCACATCGATCGGATAGATGGAATAAGTCAAATCACTCATGTCGCCAGATCAGTTCGGAGGTGGCAGCTAAGCCACCACAAATTATTAATTAGTAAATTAGATTTATATACAAAACATTTCTTCGTTAGACGTCAGTCATGTCTCGTTGTCGGAGTCTCGGCGTGATGATAGGCACCTGTTTAGGTATCTGTATGCAAACACGCAATCACACATCGGGACCACCTGTGGACACTGTAGTGAAGGTCTTTTCGCCAGTCAATCATTTCTAATCTCTAGGTGAAGGTAGACGTTTGCTGGCTATAGCAGCTACAAAGAGGTTCGATTCTCAAATTCTAAATTTTATGTTATTACAAGTTATTGTCAAAATTAATATTTTTCTGAAACCTAAAGGGAATCGAGTTTTTATAAATTTTTTACCTTCATGGCACTTCCTTTTCACTAGATTGAATCGATGTAGCTCGAACCCATGACCAAAACTAAAGTATTTCGATCAAGAAGATTAAAGTTGAACAGCATTTGTTTATTGAAGTTCTTTTCAAAGGTAAATATAATGTTCTAAGAGAGGAAGGGTTATTTAAAAAATGAAGATAGCACATTTTCTACAAACAAATGTTTTTTTTTCTAGTCCTTAAGTGCAAAATATAGGAGATGACTGTAAAACCTGGCGACCCTGAAAGATAATATATTTATGACAACATGCTGTTGGACAAAATGAATAGTTTTATCCAGGAGAAATAAAATTTACGATTTATTGTTTACGATTACAAATCCTGTATATTTGTAATAGTGTGCTAATTGCAGGATCGTTGTGCTAAAGAATCTTCAGTAAATTGAAGGAGTTTGCTTATTTCCATGCTGTTATAAAGTACAGGGGATTGTAGCTATTTTTGGTAGGCTAATAAGGTTATGACAATTCCATAATGGTCGTTCAGGTATGCACATGGACACCTATGCAGCAACCAGTCATCAAGAGGGTACTGACGTCTCACAAAAAAATCGGTAAGGAAAAATTTACAATAAACTGCAGTTGTTTTCTTGGTCACCTCCGAATTGTCTTAACGATATAAATATCCTGACGTATTTACTCTGTGTGGCTACGCCCAACAATAAACCACCAACCCCCAATTTAATGAGCATTGTTTAATGTGAAAATTAATGACAGTATTCCCTTTCCTACCAAGTTTCATCGACAGGGCTCGTTGAAAGGATAGTATTAAAGAATTTTTCAATCATCAATCTTTCAGAAAATAATATTCGACCTAATATTTATTTAAAAACAGGAGTACGTGATGTTACAAGCAATATTTTTTTCAAAATAGGTAAATATTTTCCAAAAAAAATTATTATCACTTTACTTATCCCAGAACTACCAAGAATTGGCAAGCATTCAAATATAATATAAAATTAAGATATTATGCTAAAAGAATTAGTAAATTTACTAATTAAGAGAAGGACATCGATAAGTTCTCTTTCATCAAAGCTAGATTATTTGATTGGTGCTCTTTTCAGTTTAATGTATATTCGTGAAACCACGTGGGTTAAAAAATACTGAATTGGTGTAATTATAAGTTAAATTACCTACGGCCTTGGGATTTATTGGAGCAATTTTAGGTGTCCTAGAACTGCGCTGTCTGTCTGTCCAGGAACCTCCCACTGGCGTTTCACGCGGGTCGATCATGTGAGTGTTTGTAAATTTATTAAAGATGCCTTCATTTAAATTTATACTTATCAAGTACGTTAAAAAATTATGCCACTTTATTATTTAAATAATGTATATATGTAAGGTCATTTATCAAATTGCTTTGCATCAAAAAGATCGTTTTTTTTCTCAATTTTCAGAATGATTAAATGTGTACGCTGTGGAGCAAAAGGTTACATTAAACGGCCTAAGACAGGTGATGTTCTCTGTCGGGATTGTTTTATCTGGTGTTTCGAAGAGGAGATTCACTGGACAATCAAGACCGCTAATCTCCTGTCTAGAGGTGATAAAGTAGCGATTGGAGCATCAGGAGGAAAAGGTTGGCAAATGTTTTTTTGTCTCTTTAATGTTATTAGACTCGACGGTTCTTGCTTACGTGATGAAAACTTTAAATGAGCGCTACGATTATGGCGTTGAATTAATCCTTCTATCGATCGACGAGGGAATCACTGGTTACCGAGATGATTCTCTTGAGGTTTGATCTAATTTGTGGAATTTTACTGCTTCTATCTCTCAGACGGTCAAATGTAATAGGGTACAATATGGTATGCCTTTGACAATTCTTTCCTACAAGGAACTCTATGGTTGGTCAATGGATGAGATTGTTAAAAAGATTGGTTTGAAAAACAACTGTACATATTGTGGTGTTTTTCGTCGTCAGGCTCTTGATAGGGGGGCAGCTCTGGTAGGCGCTAACAAAATCTGCACCGGCCATAATGCGGACGATATTGCCGAAACTGTCTTAATGAATAGTGAGTGACTACTTATGTTTATTTAAGTAGTTTGACCGCCTAACTGTAAAATGTCATTCCTCCAGTTCTCAGATGCGATATTGGCCGTTTGAAGCGTTGTACAGATATAATTACAGTGAGTGTTTCGCTATGTCCCACTCTATATTTGTGAACAAGACGATGCTTAAAACCCGTTTTATTGCTTTTAGGGTACAAATGGGATGATGCCTCGTTTCAAGCCGCTCAAGTATGCCTTTGAAAAGGAGATTGTAATGTATTCTCATGCTCTAAAACTAGACTATTTCTCTACAGAGTGCACGTATGCTCCCTATGCTTATAGGGGGTTTGCTAGATCCTATATAAAAGATCTAGAAAAGATTCGACCTAGGAGCATTCTTGGTAATTATTCTACTTCTGCCAGACTTAGAATAACGCCTTTCTTTTAAGCTTAGTTTGATTCCTCTTTTAGATATAATCAGTTCTGGTGAGCAGATGGTTATTAGAACTGACGCAAAGGTTCCCGTTCAACGTAAGAATTTTCTGGCTTCTCACTTGTTTCATTTTACACTGAGATCGACAAGTTTTGTGTTTACATATAGGTGAATGTGCAACCTGCGGATATATTTCCAGCCAGGAGTATTGCCAAGCTTGTATTCTGCTGAGTAAACTCAATCAAGGTTTGCCGGAAGTTACCATTGGAGAGAAAGAAAAGGCCAAGGTGAATCGTTCCCGTAAAGTCCCAGATGATGTAGCAAATCTGAGTAGATTGAATATCAATACGGAGAGTTCTTGTGGATCTGGTTCCTCGGGGTTCTCTTGCATGTCTGGCAAATGATTATACAGATGTGATTATTTCTTATTTAATGAGTTGTAAATTATATAATGTTTTGACTATATGGGCAAGTATTTTCTTAATACGATCCTGTAAATGTCTAACAATCCCATTAGTCTTTTGAATTTGGGATGTTTAATGTTACATATGTAAGTGGTTTGGACTCCTCGATGATATCCGCAGTATTTCGGACTCCTGTTGGCCCTTTTTCCCTGCCGGATAATCATACAAGTTTAAACATGATTGGGAGATTAAAGTGCGGTCATCCTAATTAGCCTTTGAGATCATTAGCACTTATCGTCCTGTTTCCTCCTGGTGGCTCCCATGAATATCACTTTTATAAATGTATATAATAGGTATGAAAATTTCCTTGTATGAATGCATTGAATAAGTAGAGTGGAAGGATCGAAATGGTTAATGCGATATTCGGGCTATGCGGCGGATCATCTAATAATCTCTCCATGTGACGGCGATTTGAGTATGTTTGATCTCCCCCGTTCTCAGATGTGTCTAATTTGTCTCTTCAGTCAGTATTAATCCACACAGTATATAAATATTTAAACTAGACTAAACGCGTGCTCTGAGGTTTTTTGAAGTTTTGCACGTTATTCCCTATTTGTTACAGTTATATTATGCGCAAGCTCTTTACGCACTTACATTTTAAGCGCGAATCAGAATCTTACTTTGAGTTATTTCCAATCGAACACGAAAAGTTACATATACAATCTAGCATTAGAGAATGAATTCTGGTAATATTTAAGGACGAGATGTGGTGGGAATTAGTTGAGGTCTGCAGTTGAAAAGAGACATATCTGGAAGCCAAATAATCTTGTGTTTCAGTGGAAAGCAGTTACCTTGCGGCTTGATTATTTTTAGCCGTTCCCGTAAGCAACTTATTTATATTAACCTAATTGATAAAACCTAGCGGATAATACACAAATAAGTACTTAACTAAGCCTTTCTAATTCTCCGACACAGTTCTCTAGGATAGATTGCATCCCAAAATTTGCTAGACTGCGTCCAAAGTATTGAGAGCATAAGGAGTCCGGTGAGGGAGTTTTTACTGTAAATGCTTAGTAATTGTGGTCACGATTAACGCTACTCTACACGAATATTAATTCCTGATTGGCCGGGAGGCCTCTGCATGAGCTCCGCGTTTACTCGATTTGTAATCGATATCACATCTCCATTTTCCAGGATGTTCTAGCGCCACTCCATAATTTTGTCCTACTAGCAACAGGATGAGTATATTCTTTTAATATAATATTTGCATTTACTGCTAGACCTATCGTGTTGCTCTGTCTTGATTCAAGCAATCCAAGTTGGCTATAGTACGGACTTTCAATAATCATTGAGTTATCACTCAATGTCATGTTTCACTATTTCATTTGCACTTAAATGCTCTCCGTAGCCACCACGGCCTAGCTTCATCGGCCCCATTTCATTACTTCTCTTATTTCATTTAAACAAATCAAGTTTTCTTCGAGCTAATTGCACTATGATCTACACTTTTGATAAGGGGAAAGTGTTTTGATGCCAGAATAACACTTTTACAAGACGTAGCAATACATAGCTTTCATTATGTGCAGAGATGCAGAATTTTTAGAAGGGTTAGTCTGTCAGCTAAGGTATCTCGTTTTACTCTAGCTGTTCTTCAGGCTATACCTTCTCTCTTTCACCATTCTTCTCTAGGACAGTCAGACAGAGAGAAGACAAAACAGTATTGAGTAGAATTTATTTAGATAGGTCTAGGAACCCAAGAGCAAGAGGGAGGTGGGAAATGGTGGGTGTCTGTCGATATGCGGCTAGCGGAAAGTGTGTGTGCATGTGTTTACGTAAGGATTTTTATTAGGTTGATAGATCGTAATGACCAGTGCTCGGGTTAGAGTCATCACAGTTTTTTAGGGTCTGAAGGTTCTCAATCCAACAGAAGGGTTTTAAGACAACACTTCTTAGGAAGATGGAGACCTGGTAACGATCACTTCGGGGCCACATAAGTGGTTTAATCATCCCAATTATAAATAAAGCAGTTCTGGTAGCGTGGTAGTTTGGCATGGGAACTAATTTAATGCATCTGGTTGATACATCTTTTAATCCGAGTAAGACTATCTTAACCATTTGTATTATAGGTATTCCATAGTGGTTGGTCAACATATTCCCAACCATTCATTGATATTTCATCATCATCATCAACGACATAAATCCTAATCACCAACTCCGATATTACTTTGACCTGGACGGTTAGTTAGAACCAAGGAGGTCACTACAGATGGTGGCCACAGATGATAAGGGCAAGCACTTACTTATATATAACATATTCAATCCTGGTAAAACCAAACCTCAGTAAGCTTCCTATCTGAGATCTTGGAAGGACCTGGCCTGCATGTGATGAGAAGGATAGGACTTGAATTACACACATCAGAATAAGATTCAGCGCCAAAATTCGCAGCAAAACTTCAGACCCGTAAATTACACATCCTACGTGACACCAGCGATAATGACCATAATTTAGAAATAATAGAAAAATTGAATTTTAAAAATATGTACCTGAAACGTTTTAAGAACAACCTTCAAAAGTTCTAAAGACTCCAAAGGGAACATCTGTTAACGAAATCACATCTTAGCTTATTGTGTTAACTGCACCTGTTTAAATCCTAAAACGAGGTAAACGCTACGATGGAAGGGGAGTTAAACATAAAGTGGTCGTAGGTCCAAGAAAGGACCTTGGGTAACACAATACCCATAATGATAATGAACATTGCTATAAAATGAACACTGCTAAAATAGAGCTAACTATGAACTTCAAAAACAAAATTTCGTCTGTTGATGTAGTGCTAGTAGTATGTGAAAGAGAGGGAACCATCTCAAAAATAGTAGATACCTCAGAATTTTTAATGATTATACACGTATAACATGACGTTGCTATAGCCAGAAGATGTCTATCAATGTCCGGCGATTAGAAATGATTGACGGGCGATGAGATCTCCACTATATTGTTCACAGGTGGTCCCGATGTGTTTGCGTGTTTGCACATGACACCTAAACAGGTGTCTATCATCGCGCCCAGACTCCGACGACGAGACATGACTGACGTCCAACAAAGAAATGTTTTGGATATAAACCTAATTTACTAATTAATAATTTGTGGTGGTTTGCCTGCCACCTCCGAATTGATCTGACGAAATGAGTGACTTGGCCTATTCTATCTATTCGATCGATATGGCCCCGATAGATTCTCACATTATTACAGACGTGCAGTATTCCTATTTTAAAGAGTAAAATGCATTAAAAATATTTTTTAACATTTAAGGTTGAAATGCATATTAAATACCTACAATTATACAATTCCTTTAATTTTCTGAGATAATGAATTTCATATTTAAAGTTAAAATCAATAGGTTGATAATTCAATTCCCTATAGGACAAAAATCACAAAAGTTCGTATATGGCACCTGCCTATCATATGATTACAACGCTGTTTTATTGACAAACCTTTTAAAATAAACTGCAAGAGGCCGAACACAAAGTGTCCACAATTATTTTCTGCATCTTTGTACATATATTAACTAGTAAATACGTTATGAATCCCCTTGCAATTCAAAGATCAGTCCCATCTTCAGTTTCCAACATAGTGGTACCCAAAATAGGAACAATAATACCCAATCGGATATTCGTAGGAGGTATTTCATCTAATGTAAGTTTATTTTAGCCCTGCTCCCCACGTACCATTCATATAGACCACAGAGGATGACCTGCGCAAGTTCTTTGAAAAATATGGACATGTAAAAGACGTGAAAATAATTTTCGATCATTCGATTTTGTCAAAGGGAAACTATGGCTTTATTACATTTGAAAATCAAGAAATTGCAGAATGGCTGATTAAACACGAGGGAGAATCATTGATTTTTAATAATCGAAAGTTGAATATTAGTCACGCTATACGAAAACAGGTATATAGTAAATAATGTAATTATTTTTGCTTTGTAGACCGTGTTTCAACATCAATGTAAGTAAATTTATACTTTCTAACCACGTAGTAGATGGGAATGGTTCAATAAATTTTTCTAATCCGTCTATGTCATGCAATATGACTAATGAAATACCCTGTATTTCGGTAAATAACCAGACTGCTCAGATCACTACTAGTTACGTGGTAGGTTTTGTCCAAAACTAACAGTTGTTTTGCGCACCAGCCATCCCAGAATGTTATTATCTCCCAAAACAACTCAGCTGAAGTTAAATATGATTTGCCTCAGACGATGTCCTCCACAGGAACTCCTGTAATACAGGTCCCCTCGAATACATTTACCATACATCGGGAGCAGCCAAACTCCTGCCCTTCTAATTCAGTCTTGATTCCTCCCGGTTCCATTCTTCTAACTCACGCGTCGGTTTATATTCCTAATGGGAGTGCAGTTGAAGTTTTACATACTCCCCAAACACAGATGACAACACTATCCCAACAAAACGGGTCAAATGAACAGAATTTATGCTCCAATCAGCACAATACAAGCTGTTATCAAAAGCTAAAACCGCAGGACTACACTTCTAGTTTGAATGATTGGACACAACAGAGACCACGATTCCAACAACCATATTCGCATCGAGGTGAACTTCCGTTCCAACAGGAGAAGAGCAGCCCAACTAATATAAATTTGCTTCAGCAAATTCTGCTCAATAACTGTGCTCTGGTTGAGAATTCCGTGGAAACTCCAGTGGTGGAGAAATACGTAAGTTAGATGATCCAAAGCTTCACAAATCTGAAAATTGTTCCTTGTAATCATTGATCCTTCATCTTTAATTTTATTGGCGAAAGTTTCATTTATAACAAGGCATGTTTACCGGCAGCGCAGTGGTTAACGTTCTCGTCTGTGAATTTGGAGGTCACTCAGTGAGTGGATTAGCCAATCGTGCTTGCTTAGTCTGACTAATAATAGAACAGACAGAAATTGAGTTTTCTGCTAGTAAGGCTCCATGATACTCCTCCTATACCAAAGATGGGCGTTGAAAATGCTAATTGTAATAAGAAACAATATTGCGCCCACATACTGATAATGATAAGTGACTTGAGACTGTTTATTGAGTATGAATTGATCTTCCAGAGACAAATTGTCGGCTCTGCCGACTTGAGCCACATTTGTTGACGATCTTTGACTTGGTTATAGGGAAGAAGTTCCGTGCTTTACTGACATTAAAGTATTTGGCGATAAATAATTCGAAATCTATCGTATTTTATGAATAAATAAATGGGTAGTTTAATGAAAAGGTTTGAGGTAAAATGAAACGTAGTAAAGAAATAATTGAAGTTCCTTAAATAAATGTGCACAGTATGTTGAGTTCCTTTTCGCTAAACAAAAGGGAATCTGTTGCCTAAATGACCCCTTAACTAATATTAAACGGTTACTTTTGACTATAAGAAGAGAAAAACTGACAAATTTGACACGACCAACCACTTAAATGGTTAATAAGCTTAAAACATTGAAGATACAAAGTTACTAATAAACCTAAGAGTTAAGTCATGAAATTTAAGGTATTAGGACAAAAAGAAGCAAAAAGTAAACATATTGATGAATCCAGAAGGTTCGTAATGTCAAGACCCTTATCTCTACTTCAAGCTCGTAAGCTCATTTTGAGGTCATCTAAGTACACGTGAACCAAATCCTATTCTTCATATCAGTCAATTTTTCAAACATTCTGCAACTCAACAATTGCATTCGGTATACATCACGGTGATCTCTTTAATGTTAACTCTATCTTGACACAAGTTTATCATAACCATTCTGCTTTTATTTATATGTTCAAGTTTCTTTCATAGAACCTTTTCTTCATCGGCATCAGGGTCTAATAGCCGACGAGTCTTGAAATCAGTCTAGTTTTTTGTAAAATACGCATTCAATCTCTGAACCATTAGATAACCCTGAATATTTAAGCAATAAACGGATAAGAAGTCCTTTTGTCGCAGTTAGCGTATGGCGAATCTATTATGTCACACTCTCCTATTAACCTCGTATTTCCAACTTCTGCTTCTTCTCACTCCATTCGTTAGAAAGATTATCCGAGCTTAGTAATAAGCAATCCATTTTCAACTTTCCTCGAAACTCAAGTGGCATAAATTCGAGTGCCAACACCATCGTAAATTCTAGCCAACTATAGCAAAAAACAAAATGCATAAAAGTTAAAGTTCACTTATTTGTTTGTGTTTTAAATAAGAAAAAACAAAAGAAATGTTTAGTTGCATTAAGAATAATATTTAATCTTTTAACAATACAGTGCAGATGGAGGAAAATAAACAACCTCCCCCTTACCCAGATCAAATTGTTTAATGAAATTTGAAATGAAATTCATTGTTAAATATTGTTTAGCATAACTAACTGAAATTAAATAATAACCTGCTTCTAGCCAAGGAATAATGATCAAATCAAAAGCGTAAATCTGGGAGATAACAAATGTCAAAATAATATTTGGCATTCTATTGAATCTGCATCGTCCTCGAAACGAGCAATAGGGAGCGAAAAATACCGATTTGGAATGGAAAATGACCTATTAAAACCGGCTTTGACGAATCAAAATTCGGTAAGTTGGTGTTTGTGTGAATATCTTACCTATTGGTTTTTTATTTTAGCCGTCTAGTATATTTAACTTGACTGAAAAGACCTCGGATAGTTCTGGTCTCTTTCAACAATGGTCTAACAGCTCACAAATTTCTCTTTCCTCTGAGCGCAGTTTCAACAGCTCATTATTCAGACGCAACCAGTATTGTTCGCCGAATTATGTCAGAGATCAGGATAAGGACATGTCATCAGATAACGGTATAATATTTTCGATGTTTCGTACCACTCAGTCAAAACAACCAAAAGACACTCCGACTGGAAGTGATAACTCTCTTCACCATTTGTTTCTCTAAATATTATCACTGATCAACTGAAGACTTTAAAACTGCTGTGATCAAAAAGTTTTCTTCCTTTCAATTACTTCCATTCTCTACTAAACACAATGTGGCTGTACGATTATGTCCTGCAATTTTCGTTTTGTGTTCAACTAACTTGTTTCCTACCTGTACTTGTTTGAATTCTCCGCAGAAGTCCCGCTAGTGATAGTCAGTGTCTCGAAGGATAAGACTAAATGAATCTTTATATTGAAAATCAATCGCTGTTTATTTTACGCTCTTGTCTTCTGCAGTGGCAAAAGCAATAAAAATAAATTTTTCAACCATTCTACAGTCTTTCAGTTCTATTTTGAATTCACATATTTGATTTTGAAATCGCCTCTTTAGCCTTTACTGAAACAACCTTGAGGAGAGAAAAAATGATAATCGAGAATTGTAAACTTAAGAGTAAAGCTTTATACGCAACTCGATTTACCGTGTTTTTTGTTCTTTCTTAAGGTATGGGATATTCGATAGCCATCTATTAAGTTGGAGGTCGGTTTTGAAGAAGATTAAATGTAGATGCACCACATGTCGCTTTTGACGTGCGAATGTTTGCATTTGTTTGCTTTTTTATAATCAAGTGTTTTATTATCAGTTCAAATTTGCTTGAGAGTATTACATTTTTGTCATACTCTTACATTTAAAGTTAAAGAACATACGGATTCAAATCCGCATAATGGGCTGACCATCGATGAGTACCGATCACGTAACCTCTGATTTGACAGGAGTGCATGTTGACACTATGCACAATTCAGTGTAGAACCTCAATCACCATGAAAGACGATTTTCGTTTAATCTTAAAAGTGTCAAATTAAAGAAACGCAATGAATACACAAAGCTAATTCTCGAAATTAGGTCCAAAGTTCATAATCTGGGAGCTTACGCATACTCGAGCGGGAAGAAGAATCAGGAGTTCTCATTATTACGAATCCAAAATATCATATATGAGCTAAATAATAAGTCGGCCACAAACGATACCTCCCTTCAAATTAGATTAGTGATGCTATTAATGGAGTTAGATAACAACTAACGGCTTGCAGCTAACGAATCACGACAACAATAACAATCACCATTTCGTAGCTGTTTGAGTAAAAGCTAACGACAATTGTGAAGCAGAACACCAAGAGTTGAGTAGACCAAAAATGTATTCAAGGAAGCCACAATGAGTAACAGAGAGAGGGAGAGAAAGAGGGAGAACAGCGTGCTGAGGGAGAGAGGAGAGGAACAGGACGTGTAGGAGTCCGCACTGACCAGTGTGTTTTTTGTCTGGAAAAACAAGAGTAGCTCTATATGAGTCACTTGGGTAAGACCACGCCAGTGCATGAGCGCAGATGTGCATTTTATTTGAAGAAGGGAGATCGATGGACGCGTTTAGACATGTCAGACAGACAGGGGTTATGCGTCATAGGGACATAAATGAGGTCGCTCCAACTTCGTGGGCGGAAAAACTGAGGTATTATCGTGGAGAATACGAATAAAGGGTAATTCTGGAAAGCGCATAGAGGGTTATCCTTCACTATCCTATTATTTGGTCCTCTTCTAGGGGTATAGAGAAAGAAAGTAGTGATTTTAAGTTTAATCTAATTGATTTCGGAAAGAGGTAAATCTTGATAGAAATTAAAATTGATTGAAGCTAAAATTAAATTATTTAGTACTTGTGCATGAATCACTAAACATTTTTTCTAAATAGAATAGCTTGAAATGCTATAAAAGGGATTTCCTAGAATACTTTTATTAATTAGCCGAAATACTATGGGACAATAGTTAATATGCCTTTTAAAATGACGGTTACAGCTGGTTTATTGTAATATTTCAACAAGTTTCAAATATTTTTAGAATATCTATTCAGTAATAATGGCAGCAACAGACTGTTTAATTGCTTTAAACAAGACAGCTTTTCCCTCTTGTAGAAGAATGTGTATTTTAGCTACTTAAGTAGAGCGCAACAGCTATTTTGACTATTTTTGAATATTCCCAAACCTATTTTCCACTTGTTATGCTGAGACAACTCTTTCCTTTCCCCCATCGATCTTGCACCTAACCAATAGAATTTCGCTTTCCTCCACACCGACTGCACGCAAATGTAGACGTTAGAGCCTTTTCAAGTGGAAAAAGTAAGTTACTGTATCTCCCGTTCGCATTTTGAGTGGTTCTGTGTTGCAGTCATGCTGTCAATTTGCATTCATATCTTAATTCTTGTTTCGACAAGTGGATCTGAGTTTTTCGAACCCCAGGGGCGTGGATTATTAACACGACCATTGAATGTCATCTGTCCATCGAATTGTGAATGCAATCGAGAAGAAAATAATAACGGATCTCCAGCTTATTCGGCCGAATGTCATGTAGCTACTAATACCTTACCGGTCATTTGTGCTAGAAGCTGGTCGAGTCTGAAAATTAACTTGATTAATTATACTTCAACCTCACCATATCGATCATTTCGCACCAAGCCTGTGTTCTCCTACTGTCATGATCTGGCTAGCCTCTATGTACGTCAAACGGGGGATAATCCTGTTGGGTTTGCACTACACGCCCTCCTTCAAGGCTTAGGGAATCTTCGCCGAATTTGGCTCCATAATGTTAATATAGAGATCGATGGTGTTGAAACAGCAAACTTTTACAAAATCTCGCCAAAGCTGGAACTTATTGCCTTCTCGGATTGTTCAATGAATTTGGATAATACGAAACCTCTGTTTTTCGACACGCCTACGAACCTTCAGCAGTTGCGACTAACGAATGTCAGTCTGACAGGACCCTTTACTAGTCGCTATTTAGTGAATTTATGCCATACATCTACAAATGCTTTTCGACCTAATGATCTGGTTTCTTTATATCTGGACCGAAATTACATTAAAAGTTTAGATCGCAATAGTCTATCTGGTTGTCGAAATCTGAAAGTTCTGCAACTTTCTTACAACCAACTGAGTGGAAGTCTTGATGAGGTAATGGGCTTAGGTTCTCGTATTTTGGGACATAACTGGACTTCTAAGAGAACCCTAGAGATGGCCGCAACCTTTGAAAGTGGTGTTCTTGGACATGCTCTGCAGTTAGAAGCTATTGATCTCTCCGGAAATTTTATAACTGGAATAAGAAGCCCTTTTTGGGCATATGGTAGAGAGGGGGCTGAAATCCGCTGCTTAACTGAACTAAAAACTATTTCTCTTTCCAATAATAACCTCACGTACATTGTTCGAGGAGCTTTTCAAGGCGCTCCCAATTTACGTGAAATCGATCTCTCCCGAAATCCCAAACTCTTTTGCCCAATGCATCTAGAGGCACCAGCATTTTATTCCTATATTGATCCCTACATTTTTGGAGGTGTACAAAAATTAACAAAAGTTTACTGGGACTTCGCTGATAAGACATGTCTCCTAAGTGCTCTGAAACCAGAGTCGAGTTACGGAGTCCTTTCTGTAGGTGTTTTTAAACTTTTTGCTTCCCGTGCCCTCTGTTTAACTGAAATTACTAGACCACCGCCTGTGAACAACGAACTCCCAGAAGTTACTTCGTCTATGGCAGCTAGTGATCGGAAGAGACTATCAGTTCCAGAACGGTCTATAGAAAAAGCGCTTTCAATATCTCAATGGACTTCGATTGATATCATTTCTAGTTTCCTTTGTGCACTTATGGGCCTTCTACTCATTGTTCTGTTTGTGACATTGGCCTTTAGGGGAAAAATCTTGCTAGAAACGCTGATAAGCTGTTGTGAAAGAGAAAAAGGCTTTGTCCCAACAACGACCAAATCGCAGGAAAATCCATCTATAGAACAAGAGAGACCTAATGTAAGTACTTGCTATACCTTGCCATCCCCAGGTCGAGGTGGACTTTTACTTTTGCATGAGGATGAGTCAGAACGGCTCAATAATGGACTGAAGAGTAGCAGTCTCCAGAATCTCTGCCTAGCCTGTCTAGATCATCCGACACCAAGTTCTACAACCGTGGGAATGTCAACAATATCACCACTGCAATTCTATGATAACTACAAGAACTTGACCACAAGCTTCCTGGAGGGTAATAGTGTGCAAATTTCAAGAGCGATGGAAACGGGAATTACACGAGCCCTTGTTGAATCGAGGGATAGACCGATGGAGAACAAGGCAAATATCAATGATTGGAGCTATATCTAACTATCGTGTTAGTTATTTATTGCTGATATATGATAACATTTTTATCATACAGCCATGCACAGTACTGATTCTCATCAATAAATAATTAATTTAAAATTTCGCTTTAATGTGGGACAACTTGCATCTTATTTTTAAAGAAACGGCTAATTTTTGCCAAAATGGGTTCGATGGACGAAGCGCAGGGAGAAGAGCTATTGAGAAAGAGAACTCAAATGCCAATAGAAACGAAGTACGCGGTAAATGGAGCCAAGTAAATAAGTTAAATTTCAAGTGACA
Organism: Hymenolepis diminuta; assembly: GCA_900708905.1. Classification (NCBI taxonomy): domain Eukaryota; kingdom Metazoa; phylum Platyhelminthes; class Cestoda; order Cyclophyllidea; family Hymenolepididae; genus Hymenolepis; species Hymenolepis diminuta. The sequence goes on along the minus strand of CAADRB010000026.1, from coordinate 2,303,243 downwards.
ATATCTAGATGTGTGGTTTTATATTAGTAAAGAAGCTATGGAAAAACATTGAGTGAAGTAGCCGATTAAGGGATATTGTGATCAAGGCCTAAATTAAGCTATTATATCTTTGAAATATTGGAAATACTACGTTAATACCATTAGCCTAAGGCATGCAACAATAGGATGGCATTCCATTACCATCTATACAAGTTTTATAGTGCGGGTAGTGAAATAGAAGATTAATGACTAGAATTTTTGTTGAGAAATCAGGTTCTAGATCATTATCAGAGTAGAAAAAATAAGTAAATATTTATTCACACATTGCGGCTCAATTTAACTGTAGGATTATCTCAGGGTAGAATGCTATTGCAGAAGCCATGCATGACTAGGATTAAGGTGTCTGCATCTCCAAAACTCATTTTCGCAGTCAGATATGGCTATTACGACTAGTACCAACCATATATCTTATCTCGGACAGTGGTGCAAAAGTTTATATTTATCTTAAAGCGATTTGTAAATGAAATAGATTTATCTCATATGTTAAATATATTTTTAAACTATGGCAAGAAAGTTAGTGCTTAGACAGGGTAAATTGAATAAACTTCAGCCCTCCCAAACTCCCTTCATTACAAGAAATAAACATTAGCTTTTTTCGGATACTTTTATTAGGAGAGTAAGAAGAAGGCACTATTCCCTTAAATAGCAATCTTTAAGCTACAAACACGTTAGAAGTTCCCGCGCAACCACTTGCAATCGGAATGGAAGCACAAACCCTGCATGCAGAATGGACCAATAGGATAGCTAAATCACACGAGGTCAGTGTGGCCATTGGTTAGTTCAGGACATACACCCATCTTCATATCGCTCGAGATGGACGATAACGGTCATCAAAACGAGATGACCACTTCATCTCTCAGCCTTTTTGGTCATTATTTTCATCTTTTACATGTCTTTAATACGTGCATTCATATATACTTGCCTTATCCATGTGCCTTGATGAGGGTTTACTTAGACCAAGCCAGTTTCAAATCTAAAATATGGTGGAGTTGGGCGACGGAGTCAAATTTTGACATGCAGATGGAGGAAGGAGGAATGAGTCACAGCCAAAATCAGGTAAAAGTTCGGTAAGAAAGTTGGAAAAGCGATATGTCAATTAGGACGACAAGGTTACTAAAAAGCACAAGAAGAGTCAGAATGCAGATTGAGGAGATGCATAAGAGAGGATTTAAGGGATTGAGATATTTGAATTTAGTTTGACATAGTTTTATCAAGTTGGGAAATAGGATTTATGCCACAAGGGCATGATTTGCCTGAAATAACCATAACATTGGTTTTTCCATTTATTTTGTCAAATTAAATGTTTCATTGATCATAGTAGCCATATTCAAGTCGCTTTCCCATGACGAAAATCTAGAGAATGAACTACAGGGAAAGCACATGCCTGCATATTCATGTGATGAACAATGCGTGAAGTTCCAAGTGTGGATATGCGTGTGTATGGCATTGTGTTTAGCTCTTATTCAATCGATAATTGAGTGAATCTTAAGTGTGTGGTATCTGCGCACGCTGAATTATAGGTCTGTCCGGTCTCTTCATGTATTGCCTATCCACTGACTCACCTTATTTTCCATTTTCAGGGGCTCATTAATGAATACAGGACACGAAATCTCTCAGAGCCTTATCGTAACTCATTTCGACTATTTCTCACAACCGAGTTGTTATCGCTCAGTACCGACGCTCTTCTCTTCCTCCATTTCCTTCCCTCTCCCATTCACTTCCAATTGTCCAATATACACGTGGCCCTACTTACTCAAGAAAGTCTGTTATATTCTGTTAATATTATGAAAATCACTAGTACTAAGCCCAATTTGGTCTGGTCTTTATATTATCTTCATTAACGGGAGCAATCGCTCTTTATTATCCAACACGCTGTCTCCTACCCTCAAACTGCTACTTTGAGTTCCTATATTCCCCTTTTTACCTATGTTAATAGCCCGCGATGTTTATATATTCAATCCTACTGTGCATTTCAAATTCAATGGATTCCTCAACTTTCATTTACTTGCATATTTGAATACGACTGCCAATGGATCTTGTCCCTTTTTTTATTCCAATGGTAAACGTTTTAAGTAGAAAGTGGAAAATGAGAAAACATATAATCAGACTGTCTTACAGAGGAAACAAATTTTCTCTGCTTCAAATAGCATGCAGAGACGATTAAGAAAATTGCAAGCTTTGGGGGTCAAAATATTAAAATAAACGGTGTTCATCAGCACGTCATAATGGTGAGATGTTGACAACAATGTAAGTTGGGTGGATTACTTTGCTTTAAAAGGGAATTGCATTTCGCCATAATCTTCAGATTGTATTTTATGAAATTTCTATCCGTGATGAAACAATAAATCGGATTTTCTTGGTGGTTGCTCATTTACAGACAATCGTGATCTCGAAAGGTTAGCGTAATAATGTAATGTGGACCGGGGCTACATAGGTCAAATCACTCATGTCACTAGATTAGTTCGGAGGTGGCTGGGAAAGCCATCCGTATTTGTTGATAAACAAATCTGAGTTTATACACAAACGTTTCTTCTTAAGAAGTCAGTCGTATCTGATCGTCGATGTCTCTGAGCGATAATTATGGGGTGGTCTAGACAACATCTTATTTTTCGCGATTTCCAGCTACTGAGTGAAGTTTATTATCCCGTCCTAATTGAATCGGTATTTCGCCTGGGAATGGAGACGACCCCTCTTTGTCAGGAGTAATATTTTCCAGTGGTAGAACAGTTTCTAGGGATCCCTTTCAACATTGTCCGAAATTTTTCGAACACATTATAAGCAGATTCGTGATGTATTTTGACAATCAAAAGGGTTAGTTCGAGACAAACCTGTTTAATACTACAATCTTTCGTTTTAAAAGGAACTTACTGAAGGGAATAGGAAAGAAGATCAGAAAATCCCTCCTTTCGGGTATCTGGCTTCCAGGTTGTCTATGGGGAAGGTATAGACCAATAAATAAACCGTTGAGGATATCATTCAGGATTATGACTAGCAGAACTTTTGATGAAACGCCTGCTTCAGTTCATAAGTGATTAGAAAAGTGACGAGGGAGGCTTTAAGTAGCCATTCTAATATCCGATTCTGTTCCTCACCTTTTTACCCATTTAAAAAGGTAGCGAATGGCTTCTTTATTATTTCGCAAAGATGCAACAGACCTCTGTTACAACTAGATATGGTGTGAACACTAAACGAAGTGTCACATCATCAAGGTCCTGTAAAGTATGAAAAAACCCTGTCATCTGCATCGAAATCGTCTTTCTGTCATCGCGTTACCACTCTAAGAGGTGAAAGGGCATCGGGTTCCTGTGTTGTGTCGAGGTAATAGCCTCAATCTGCTTCTCCAGCGGATGCGGTCATTTACTACTATATCACCGTATCATAAAATAATTTTGACGTGGTTGAATAGAAGGAATAAGTTAGGTCAGTCATGTCGCTAGATTAATTTGGAGGTGGGCGGGAAGTTACCCCAATATGTTAAGGAATAAATTAGGGTTTATAAATGCTAGAATAAACAATTACTTTCCCCCGTTCCCAACATTTTTTCATTAATAAAAATGTAATTTCCTTTTTTATTTCTCCACTAATAAAAGACCGATACCGATACCATTAATACGCGCCTATGTCTTGTGTTCTGCCATGTGTCATTGGCTTCTGTATTAAGTCGTTATATTATCGAGTTTTCTAGATCGTTAGCTCTGTGAGATTACTACCGGGACTTTTAGATTGTTACGTCATAGCAATATACAAAATTATTCTTCTTGAAACATTAGCCATTAGCATGATGATTGGCAGCGGTGGTAGTATCTACGCTCACACCCCTTGATCCTTGTTATGGGATGCACTTGGCGAAATCTTATTGGCCTAGATTGCCAGATGTTGGTTGACATTCACTGTCTGTAGAAGTTAGTCACCATGTTTTAAATTCTTTTAATAAACAACGAGGCTTTTCCGTAGGAGATGTGAGTAGTAGCCTCTCGCAATTGGCCATATTGTTTACTAGGTGATCTATGACTTATAGGAGCACTATAACTACTGCGCTACCACACACATCATTAGATCGTCATACTATTATAAGTATCTTTTCTAAAGACCGGGCACAACAAGATATTGCAATTTGCGCTGAACTAGGTTGCAGGATTTTAGTTTATCCATGAAACTATTGAAACCATGGCTTCTGATTTCGTAGATGAACACTGTATGCCTCTAAGGATATGCTCTCATGCACTTACTCTATCCCCGACAGCGTCTATGGGAATCTCTTTCTATGTTAGCCTAAAAGTTTCAGGATTACACTGTACGGCTAAAGATTCAAACATCTTCCATTTTATCTCCCTTGAATATTGAAGAAACTTTTCTCAGTTCCCTCCCTGAGTTAATATAGTAATAATTTTGTCTGAGTATAAAAAATCAAGTGTAAAGGCGTTGCATTACAGTCTTAGTTAAAATACATTAATTTAATTTGACAAGAAATAAAACACCTACTGACATTTTAATCTTTCCACCATATTCCTAAGCTAAAAGTCTACGAAAACAGGTACTTACAAAATAGAGAGAAGAGTTCTCCAAAAATAAAAACAGATATGATAAATCATGAATTTTTATTGGAGTTCATAGGGTTTAACCTGCTAATATGTACAGTTTGTGGAATGTATTTAAAACCAGAACAAAAGCAGGCAAAAGCGAAGCCATTTAAAAAATTTTTTTTCAATAGAAATAGAAGATATGAGTGTGGGCAACTCGAACAAGTTTTTGATCAAATTTAACACGTTTAAAAACGATTTCTGAATGGCATTAGAGGCCAAATTTATATCAAACAATGGATTAAACTAAATTCGTGATATTGTATAATGTGAGGATAGATAAAATATAAATGTTGGGAAGAAAATGCTTGAAATGAATGAAGACCTTTACACGTTATCACAAATCATTTAGTCAATTAATGTGTTTTCAGTAAGTTAATTAATTTGAATCAGTAATTTAAAGAAAAAACTAGAATTTAGCCATTGCTTATATTGATAACTAAGATTCATGGAAGTAGAATAATATTACACAATTTAGAATAATTAAGAGATGTTTTAATCTTTAAACATACAATTTTGAGGTCGTCCTTGTACCCCCGCGTATCATAAGAACGGTAACTTTAATGTTACTGAATTTCATAGTACATATTAGGCAAGTATTAATGTTTACAATTCTTTGGATTTATCTGTAATTAAAAAATAAGGAACAGATTTAATTGAGTTATTTAAAATATTATATTATACTAAATGCTACACATATGATTGTGAGTGAAAATTGCTTTTATTTTTTTCTTAAATTATAGATTTTGTACTTTTTCATGGTGTATACTTGTTTTCATTGCAATATATCTGTTTAGTGTGCCAAAGTATATAAATAACGATCCTGTTTTATTAAACGCATTCATATAATGTAGTTGTTAATTAAGATATTGGCACTTATGAAAATGGTTTATTATGATATAATAGTTTACTTCGAATTTATAATACTTAAATCTTGTTTTGAACACTATTTGTTTATTTTTTACAGACGATTGAAAATAAAAGATACTTATTAAAATACTTGTCACTAGCACATAGTGATAAAAATAAAAGACGGTATTACATTTGTTTTTGCAATTTCCATTAATATGATAAGATTTCAAACGTTTTCTTGATTTGTAAAACAACATTCATAAATCTATCTAAAACATCAAATTAAATTATCAGATATTAAAATAGTCGACGTTAAATACATACTGTTTAATAAAAGGATTTAATGGTATTGCCCTTAAAGGTGGCCTTTTTGCATATTTATTGAAGTAAATTCCTAGTTGTCCAACTTCTCACAATTTTTTCAAATCTGTTTGTGATTCCTCTTGACGCCCTCAGCCTGCCGCAATCTTGAAAATCGCCTAATAGTAGCTTCATAAGGATACATAACGTACTCTCTTTGTTTCGCTAATTCCTGTTTGTCATCATCTTGCTGTTCAAATTAGCAGAGATATATTTTGAATTCGACCCTAATGTGCCATTATAGTTAGTTGGTAAGTTAATTGGCCATGTTTTCCACCTATCAGTTAAGTGTTAATAAAAATTTGGCTTAAAGCAGACAGTATATAAATCCATATCTTTCTATTTATATTATAATTCTTTTTCGGTCAGAATACATCCATTTTTGTCATTTTATAGTATTTTTACGATTCACTATTTTGATTAAACAAAACTTTTCATTATTATTTTGGAAACCCTTTTAACAAGAGAGTATAGAAATTAGGAGTTTTAAAGGATGGCTGTGACCGTCTTTGTGGGAGTGACTTGGTTTGAGTGTCTTGCAACGAGGTGCTGCTATCTAAGCGCCTGCACCTATGTCCGCTAATTTGGAGTTGTGTATATAGAACGACTATGTTATTTGAATAAGGTTGCTATGGCTCTGGCTTTGATTATCTATTAACTACTCTCGGTTGTTTATCATTTTAACAGAAATGCGTTACATTAAACATTTATGCTGGGTGATGTATGATAATGTAGAAAATTCTACTCACTGTGTCAATCGACTGATATCAAATTTGCAGCAGGCTACTCGTTCAAAGATTAACATTTAAATATTATTGAATTACTCTCGGAGTACACAGTAAGTGAAATTTGTAGGAGATTGAAGATATAATCTTTACCTTTTGGCATTAGTAATAGCTAAAAGGAGAACAAAAACGATAAATTATAGAAAAATCACTTGACCCTAGAGATCTCTGGTTAATTATAATAAGACCAAAAATGTCAGTTTTGTTAAACTAATTGACCCACTTGAACAAGTTCGTGATTCAAGTCCATCCCTGGGGTAATCGATTTATAAATGATTAGGTTGGTAGAAGTTACAAAATTGTAGATGAATGACTTTTATATACATTTGGAGGTCACTGTTCTCATAGATCATAACCTTATTTTGATTAAAAGAATTGAAGGAAATAGTTGCCGCGAATATGGTAAATACAAGGACTGTGAAAATTTAATAAACTTATCATCTTATCATCTCAACCTTATTATTAAGGTATATGCGTGTGAAAAGATATGAACTCAATTGAATCTTGCTGGACATCTTAATGTTTATAAACGGACTACATTTAATAATTTTGCAATATTTTTAATCTTATTTTTAAATTTCATTATTATGAAAATAAAAGTAGACGGCAATAATTCCATATTTCTATTGAAGATCAAATGGAGAAGTCAACAACAATACAGACCAATAAACATATATAGGCAATCCGTCTGACCACTTAAGTAAAGATACTATCAACTGTCTCTATCTCGAGCTAAATTTTGTAGCTTTCTCCTTTATATTCACGTAATTACAAACCAGTTCCATCCCACTCTACATGTCAGTCCAAAAAATCCTTTTTTTGAAATTTCACGTTCTGTTCTATTTAGCGGTTTTATCTCTAACTTACTCATTTGGTCGACGTAGAGCTATTAATCCTGAAGTTGCACATTTATTAGAGTTTTAGCAAGCATATATCTTAGTTTGGAGGTACCATTTTGAAAATAACAGAACCTTTTTAAATTTCAGCCTATTCCAACATAGTCGTTTATTAATTTACTTCCTTTCAGTTCAGGAATCTGAAATGCCTTTGGTGTACCTATCTCGAAGACGGTACCAACTAATCGTAATTCTTGTAATCTGTCTTATCGGAATCTTCTATTTCAACGTAACACCGTGCTTTTTGGTCCCCTGCAAGGAATTCTCTTCATGCGATGACACTCAGACTCTTAGCAGCGAACCACTGATTTTTATAGGTGGATACCCCAGAAGCGGTTGGTTTATTAACCTGCATGTTAAAATTTACCCTCTTATTTTTTAACGTTTCATCACCAAACCTAATCTTTTTCTTGAATCTATGCTTTTAAGGATAATTATACAGAAAATTAGTTTGATTTTTTAACAGCAAAAGAAAGTTACAATTTCAAAAAGTGTAAATATGTGATTGTAAATTCATTGTTTGACCTTCAGTTAAGCTAGAACTCTAGAATCACTGACTTCCTATTTAAGACTCTTTATTAGTATTAATAACCATTCGAACTTTTCACTCTGTTGGGATTATTTAGCATGAATTCATTAAACATTTTTATATAAGAATTTCATTTCGCAAATTTAATATCATGATAAATTCATATTCTGCCTTCTTCCTTGTTAGTCAGAAGTAACTAACGGCCTTCTCCCTCACTAGTGTGCATGGATGAGCATCGATCTTGTGACTTCTAACTTAGTAGATGTGCACATTGACCACTGTGCCACGAGTACACAACACGCTTAGAACATTTAATTGCCATATGTTTGTTAAAAATCCCTGGAATTAAGTATTGATATTAATAAGTGGAAGGATATTAATGACCATACTAACATTGGTTTAGTCGAATTAATTGCTTCATTGGGAAGATCATAGCAAGGGAATCACTATATGTTCTTGCGTAGAATGGATAGGCTTTTTTTAAATAGTCCTTCAACAATCAATTTAAGTATAATATGGAGTTGGTTTAAATCTAATGCAAATTTCTAAAATAATTGATTTCGAAAATTGACCATATGCTTTAAATATATAAATGCAGATGAGAGTAAACATTAGAGTGCTTTCAAATAAACTCTTTCATGTCGTGAGCGGACAAGAGAATGTTAAGTATCGGGCCATATAGCAATATCATCTCTGCTACTGTTAGGCGTTAAAGCTGCTGAAAAACAGGTTAGATCATTTTGTCTTCTTAATGATTAGAAAAGAAATGATCTGAAGCGTTAAAACGTAGTCTTCTTGATTGCAAAAATGGTCAATAAGTAGTAAACATCGAGGACAAAAATTTGATACAATTCAGTCCTGAAATTAGAATTTGCTCTGAGTAATTTCTTGGTCCCCTACCCTTTGTTATTAATTTTAGTTTCTGTTAACCGATTTCAGTTTTTCCTCAAGATGAAGAATTTTATTTTTTTTGCATTGCTGTGAGTAATAATAATACTAATAATAATAAATCAGATGATAATATTTGGTTGCTGGTCAAATTCCTACTCAAGTGTACTCTAATTCAATTTCACTCTGCTTAATGGAAATAAGAAATATCATACAGACTCAGGTCTCAATTATTTTCAGGATGCATGAGAAATCTGTAACTTTTGCGTACTTTTTTGAATTTCAGGAACAACACTCATGCGCGTTCTCTTAGATGTACATCCAGATGTTCGATGTGGACCAGAAACACACATTTTGCCTCTAATCCTCTACCTATACTCCTTCAAAATCAAAACCATGTACAATCGTCTACGAATGGCCAACATAACAGATGAGCTGGTTGATTCTATTTTTATAAAAGCTATCAGTACTCTCATTCATGAAGCTGGTCCCCCAGCGGGTAGATTGTGTACCAAGGATCCTTTTATTGATCTCTGTCTCAAACAGCTTCTTCATCTCTACCCTAATGCAAAGTTCATTCTGATGGTTCGGGACGGACGAGCCGTAACTCAATCTGTATTGAGGTAAGTCGTACTCACAAGGAAATATCTTTTGTGATTTCTAACTCTGTCTCTTCACGCGCTGCAATATTTGGGGGTTGTATAATAAACTAACTAAGCTGTCTAATAGTATTTTAACCGATTATACAGTCACGTTTATCACTGGCTAAATGTCAGTTTTTCGTTCATTTCCTTTCCTGTTTCTTTTGTTTAACTACTTCGTGTATTTCGACGATGGGAAACTTGCTTTATTATTTATTTAAATCACATGATTCTCTCTCACTGTTTGAAGATTCTGAGGGTATGAATTTGAAGTTTCATGAACTCTTCATTTGGCGCCGTCCTCGAGTCTCTTGTCTTCGTTCACTCACCGTTAACTTTACATTAACCTGTATCCTTTAACCTCTGATCGAATATTTATGGGTTTAATGAATAAAATTACCTTGTTGAACATGCCTAAAATGTGAATTGTTCCTATTTTAATTTATTTTTAATAAAATTTTTAAAAATTTTATTCTTGATCTGTGGTAAATTACTGTTTTTCACGTATATTGATTCAAATTCTCTAAAGTTAATTAGGTGGAATTAAAATACAAGCACATTTTAATCAAAAAAGTGATAATTATTTGTATATTTCACCAAATTTCCGGATAAAAAACACTTATTTGTTATTTTTTCTGATTATTTATACCTAACCGACAGTGGTTAAATAACAAAAGAAACGGTAATTTTAGTTTAGTAAAATCATTTTTATCTTTCACTTTCTTTGTTAAATTAAGATAGACATATTTGTAGTTGAGGAAGCTGATTTTTAATGGCAAACTTCAAAATAATACACTTTTTTGTAAAATATGATCGACAATCATTTTACGTTCATTTACATCTTTTCCTGAACGGCTAAAACAGCCATTTTCGGGCAACAGACATCTAACATTAACATTTAATCAACTTCTGATTTATCAAATACATACATTAATTTTTAATGTCTTCATTTTATACAATGATTGGCAAATGGAACAGTATCTATTTACCATTCTGGCGAGTGCCAACCATATCTCCTTTGCTACTGAAGAGACAAATTTACTGAGATGGCATGACCTGGCACTCAATTTCAGTAAATGACCAGTGTCGCAACGTGTAATCATGCAGGAAATCCTGAAACGCTACATGGAACACTTGAACAGACTAATAAGTGTGGTGATAAAATTATGTGAGATTCTTTTGTAGTTTCGATGGTCTTATTTCCTTCTACCTCCAGCACTGAACTCCTTATCAACCCCATTTTTAAACGGTTTCCCTTAATCGAAAATTATTTATTTTTAATCAAACAAATATCCTCGATAGAAACATTAATTACAGTACTTATTTTGCTTAAATATTTTCCAAAATTTGAATTTCAAATGAATAATAGTTTTACTGCTGTTTTTACATAAGTTCTTTCTCTTAGAAATGCCACTTAAAAATTAACTTTATTAAATTTTAATAAAACGTATTTTCTTTTAATTACCCTGTGATTATATGGCTACAGATTCTGATATTACATGCTCAACACCTAAATTTTGGTTAAATATTTTCTATAATATGCCTCACAAAACTAGTTTGTAGTGTTTTCACAAACCTTTACAACCGCTGATAACAAATCAAAGTCGATTTATTCGTAATGTTATAGCAAAACTTATGTGGCTTTACCGAAAGAATGACTGGTTTACTAATTGTAAAAGTGCTCTGAGCATATCACAAAAACGGAAAAATGATATTTGATAAACTCTACATTAATTTAAAAGTACACTTAGGACGGAGAAATTGAAATAATAGTCCAATTAATTTTTAAATAATAAAAACCTTATATAGTATAAGACATGCTCAGTATGAAAATGGGCAACACAAGCACAAGAACTTCGACCATGGCGAAAGTCTCTCTAAAGAGCCTTTTTATGGCGATAGTATGTCCTCTAGCTATTCACAGATTTTTATAAAATATTCAGACCAGTGGACTTTGAGAAGTAACTCCGGCAAAAATTGATTTTGAAAACCCTGTAAAACGCCTTTATCTAAGAATATTTAGGATTTAATTTATCGTATAATTAGTTGTGGTAGTTAGAATTAATGGATTTAAGTAGTATAAAATTAAAAGCATCTCCCTCTCGATATATATGCAAATCAGTAAAATATTATATTCATAAAACAATATATAAGCAGCTATTCTTGGAAAATGTGTAAATTAGTTGAGAAAATAGAACAAAGTGCTTGGATTATTAAAATTTAATTAAAGTGTTTGTTTTTGGAACATCTGCAACAAGAAACACCTCATATCAAAAAAACCACCATTATCATTTCGTAATTGATATAGCATTTGACATTTGTTTACGTTAAGATCAATATTAAAATCACATGGGATATCCGGGAGAACTGAAGAACTTGAAACCGGTTTTATCTTTAAATTATGGGTAATGCAAATGCTCACTGGGGTTGATTTCAATAATATTAATCAATTTATGAAACTTCTTCTAAATTGTATGGTAATCGAAAATATGGTCGCAACTATGTGATTTCTGTTTAATTAACCGCAAGATTGAATCAGGAGTTCAAGTATAAAACCCTGAACTAAGTAGAAGTAATTTCAAACATGTTCGTCATTGATCTCCGTTTATTTCCTCGTTTAAGCCGAAATATACGAATATCTAAACTGGACGTCTCAAGTCCTGAGAAAGTTCTGGAGACTTGGGACAAGCACTACAAGCATGTTCTGCCACACTGTTTGGTCTCACCTCGGTGTCGAGTTGTACGTTATGAAGACCTTGTTTTGCGGCCCAAGGAAAATCTGCAAAGTATCCTTCGTAAGTTTCTTTGAATGTTAAATAAACTGTTTTTTATTGTATTTAACATTATTCTCAATGATGGGGAAGTGAAGACATATTTCCTTCAGCCAATTTGACATATGAAAATTTAACGATAATCTTTTTTATGCCACTTTGGTTGGAATTTCATTCTATTTTCTCACTTCTAAAGTCGTGTTTGTTGTGGCTCTCAAACAAGCAGATTAATGATTTAATAGTTCAGAAGATGAGTAAAATATTTGTTTAACGCATATTAGCAGTGAATTTTCATGACTCCTATACAAAAACCGGATCAGACAGAGGTTTTTGGAGTAATTAATTTGCAAACACCCTTACAATTGGGGACTCTGCACAAAGTTTCAAATTCTTTGAAATTCAGACGATAAGGGGTTGTGGATGTTACGGTTTCTAATCTGGTTCGCCTACTCGGCTTCTTTTGAAATGTTTGTATTAAATAATATATTTCAGCACTCCTTTTAAGTTGGAGTTAATTTTTTGTGACGGGATTTAATAAGTACAAAATAGAGATTAGAGTGCATAGGTCGGTCACAATTATACAAACGTTATATATCTATGTTCAACCTTTTAGATATATTGAAGAGAGGCAGGTTATAATTCTTTTTTTTATATTAAAGTAAACGCTCTTTTATAACTTTAAAAAATGAATGCTAATGTCACTTATTTCAAGTTATTATTATTCCCTCTGGTGATTTAAAAATGTGTAGCAAGGTACACAGTCTGTTTTCTACGTTATGTTTCCTAAATTAATGGTTTATTCACAGAAAAAATCTTAAATTACTAATTTCTCACAAAATATTAGAGTGGAAATTGAGAAGGCGATCGAAGATTTTAACCAAATCAGAAAGAACAGACTCCTGGAGGGAGAAAATAGGAGCTTACTTATGGAGAGCGCATTAATTGCCCACTGTTTTTTCGCCTGTCTAGACGACTATAAAAAATCTTGACCTTATAACAATAAAACAAAGTAAGTGAGTCTGCTTATTCGCAGGCATTTAATTATGCATGTTATTTTCGACCTAACTATATAATTTATAGATACTTACATGAATCACATTTTGAACATATAAGACTATTATGTACTCGGTGGTCAGTATTTGTTGAACAAGTAGAAACAACAGAGAAAGCCTAGGAGGTTTGGAAAATTAGTAATTAGATCTAACATGATTTTATTATGAAGCGTCACGCCATGGAATACATAAAAACATTTAGAATGACCATGCAGGGATTATCATAGTGAATCGAAGAGGTTAATCTAAGAAAAAATAAAAAAGCTAACTGGAAGGGGATATGGAGTTGAGGTGATGGTAAGGGTGGTGCGTTATACAGAATCTAGGACTGAAATCATACGGTGAATGATGTAAAGCTGAAATACCCTTCAGTTCTTATAAGCGTTCAATGTAAAAGGGAAACAAGTCTGCCAAGGCCTATTGGCATATATAATGAATGGATCATTATCCATAATCATTGCCAATTATTTTGCATTAATAAGGCGACTTTCTTTGTTCGACTTTTAGAGTGGCTTCAAATTCCTTGGGACGATGTTGTGTTGCAGCACGATCAAAATATGGAGAGTGTAAACTTGCCCCGGTATGGAAATTTACTTTTTCGTTATGTTTATATTCGATTTTTTGTTGCTACTAAACATTTTATTTTAAGAAATGAAAAGGCGACTGGACATTTATTTGTGAGAAAACATCTAAATTCCTAGCCATAGAGTTGTAAAGAAAGAATGAATGCATAGAGATAAGATAAATTCGTAGAATAAAGAAATCTTGAATCATCGTAATTCGGGGTCCATTTGCCATTTTATTTAAAAGTTTGTACTCAATATCTGTGATCTTGATCTTATATATTGGGCAAGAATTTTACTTTTTAATCAATTGATAATAAATATTCACATTCTTAATAACCGATGAACACTAAATTGATCAGGAGATTTAATACTGATTATCCTGATACATTGGAAGTCAAAGAGCCCTTAATTTCTATTAAATTTTATTGATTAATTTTCTCTTCCCTTTAAAATTCTTCAAGATGAAATGTTTTCGAACAATATCAAGTGACATATTGTCGACCAACTGCTAAGAGAGATGAATAACTCCCCAACGAACATGATGTAACTTTGAATTATTTAATTTGGATTTACGAACACTTTTGTTTAAGTTAACTGTTTGACATTATCAAGCTCATTTTTAAGGGATGAATATAGATTTTGGAATTTTAATAATTTATTCTTTCATTAGGCTTTATCTTTTTGCAATATTCAATAATCTTTGTGACAATATTCAATAGACTTTGTGACTTTTTAAGTGCTCATTTGGAAGTTCGATTTTGAAATTGCTTTTCAGATTTTTGAGCACAAATAAAATGTAATTGGCTTAAGGAATGGAACCAGCTTTGCCGAGATATTTAGCAGAGCACTTTTTGCAGCTTTCATATGATTAGAATTTCCTTTGGTTAAGAGTATTTTCTTATAAAGGGTTCTTAGGTAGCACATTTTTGCTGACAAATGCACTACATTAACCGCTATTAAGATATCAGAAATTTAATTACAAAGAATAACACGCAATTTAAATAGAGATTCATTCACTACTTTCTTCTATTTCAGAATCGAAAGAAGCACCAGCCAAGTGGTGTTTCCAATCTACACAGAGGCTTTGACTCGGTGGTCTCAGCCGGACTCAAAGATACCGGAAAGTTTGATTAATAAGTCTCAGTCTTTCGAAATGATGCGCCACTTTGGATATGCCAATCTCAGTATTCCACCAGTCTATGGAATTCCCGAACCAGAGGTTGAAGAACGTGCTCGATTATTGGCAAAAAATACTGAATTCAAGAAACTGTTTAGTCTCATGACAGAAAAATCCTGATCAGTCTTTGTATTTTTGTGTCTCCCCTTTTTTGTGATATTGTGATGGGTTATGCACAAATTGTGATATGGCATTGTGATAATTGCGGTTTTTTCATAAAGATATATCTAATTTCGTTAAAGCATTTTTTGATTTCCTCTATTTTAACCGTTTTCAATTTTTCAAGATTTTCAGTTAATGTAACATTATATTGAAAAAATATCCCAGAATGAAAAAATGAGCATTTCACTTTCTGCATTGCCTAAAAGTGTACCTTAAAGTATCTGCGCAGCACAGAGAGCTAGATATCCGGATTTTGGATCCAAGCGCTTGTGCCTATATTTGCTCCAGTTTTCTGGAGAGAACCATTATACTGAAAGTATACTAAGATGCACTTTGATTAGAAAGTATTATCTCTTCTTCGATATGGATAGATTCCATTACGTTACAGAATAGTGTTAAGTTTGGTCTGAAGACAGTTCAATATAAATCTATACTGGGTACCTTTTTTATCAAAACAGGATGATCTAAATTCATTCCGATCCACTTAAATTCAAAAGAAGACATAAACTTGGAATTTGAGTCATTACCGTAAAATTGATTAGTCGATTGTATCTAACTCTTCCTCATAACTATAAAAACTGTTGGTTAACTGGTCAAGATTTGCCATCAGCACAAATTAGATTAATTGGGCCGATTTGCTTTTTTATTAATCATACGCTTAGCCAATAAAAATACTGGACTGCAATCTAAAACTAATGCACATATTTTTGTAATTCTGTACCATATTAACAGTCCGTTAAGGTATGATACAACACAAAATTACCGCTTTCTACTGCTTACCGACATGTTTCCATCGTTAAACTGCTAATCGTGAATTCCGGGATGTCTAAACTCACTCATCTTGGGCTACTAAATTGTTAGCCTCCATGTACCTAGAGTCAAAATACTAGATAGTAACTGAATATATCTATTCAAGTTAGATACATGTGGGACGATGCTTATAGAATTCGTCTAGAGTAAGTAAAAAAAGCAGATAGCCGACCCAGATCGAGAACAGCAAATGGGACAAAATTGGTGGTAGAATAAAATGTCGAATTATTTGACGGTGAGAAGGCGTTTGGAGATTGAAGAGGTCGCAGTCGATCTGGATTACAAATAGATATTACCGTTCATACAATTTATCTTGTTTTTGAATTTTCCGCACTGAATTCTATGCGATTTTCAACTTTAGATACCAAGTTGGCATTGGATTAACTCAAAACTACCCTATTTTTATTTCCAGACCAGATATCTTCATATTCAATCAGTGAGGACAATGTAATACTTCTGAAATATAAACAAATAAATAAACAAATTTTAGTTATACAATTCCATCATCACAAATATTCGGAATAAAAAAATCTCAGTGTATAATAAACAAAGTCCCTAAAGCAGTGAGCGTGGAATTAATGTGAGTCTTTGCCTTCTCTGCCTAGTAAGATTACACCCTTTAAATAGTCTTGTTTTACGCCCTGAGGACAATTCCACATTGAAGAGAAAATTTAAATCACTTGCTATTTAGAACTATTCAAAGATGTACTAATTAACCATTGGTAGTCAAGGTGGTGTCTCCATATTTTGGCGGGTTATGTGAGAATAATATTTCCAACTTATTTATAATGACCGTTCCTTGTGTTGACTAATCTAAAGCTCCAGGTTGAGGATCACAGATTAAATAAAGAGTGTCTGAGTACGTACTTGCCTCAGTTAATTCTGGCTGAAATAAAATATTTGGGCTTTTCTAACTAAGTCAACTTTTTCAATAAGAATAATTTTTAGGATTCATGTTAAATAATCCACAAAAAAACTGTTGAACGGATGACTTCACCATCTCCATGGAATTTGTTTTTAAATCCGTACATATTAAAAAAAGCACATATTTCAGTCATATTTTTTGACGAAAATAAAATAAAAAAGCACAATTTAGCAGGCAGCTATTAACCTCATTTCCTCTAATTGATTCTTTGGACAATACCTAATTTGTATTTCATATTTCACGGGTTTTTTCCTGAAGATTTAGACTTTTAGAAAGATAAATTACTATGCCTTCTTATCCTTGCCTGTCGCAACCTGAAAATACCCCCATTCTTGAGGTCGCGGAGATGTGCCTTGTTGATTCCCGTTTATCACCAGCGTTGTTAGTTGGGATGCTAATTCAAATTATAACTTGCAGTTATATTGGTTATCTGTTCCATCAATCGATTGAGAGGCAATAAAAATGCCGCCATTACTAGATTACGAAAATAAGTTTAAATTCTTTGTGTTCGCTAATCTGATTGTTAAAATTCTGACAAATGGGTCTTTTTATATTTCAAAATTTCAATAGGTTTTCGTGTTCTAAAAATTTCGTCAGTTTTATTTTATAGATAACAATTAGATAAAATTATTTGCCACCGTTTTCTGAGACTATTATAAGGACGGAATAGAAATCAGATCGCTAAAAATGATTGATAATTTCTCGGTATGGCAATTGTTATCCAAACGTCCGTACTTGCATCTTCTAAATTGGGGTTGTGCATATAGAATGTCTGTATTTTCTCAACTTGAACATTGTATTTTCAAATTCAGTCAACAATTAACTGTCTTGTTTCAGCCATCGCTTTGAAAGAACAAAAACGGCATAGTAAACACTCGCTTTCAGGAGCAGGCCATTTTATTAAGTTTGTCCATGGTTGGTTTTGCACCAATCCACAGATGTTACCTTTTCTTCAGTTTCCTTTCTTAAAATTTTTGACTTCATTAATCATATTAAACGTTTTGAACGAAAATTTAAATGATACTTTTGGTGAGGCGCATTGGCTGAATCAGATTAGCGGGGTTATCGGTGTCTACATAGGCAGGTAGGTATAGACTCAAAAATTAGAATGAATGATTTAGCCGCATAACTGGAACTCATTGTTGCAAAGACCACTATTCTGCCATATTGGTTGTATAAAGTTAGGCCGATGCGCCATTTTGACTACAAGACTTGACATACCTCGTCACCGTGAACGTGACAAATAAAAAAGTCGAAATTACAAATAATTTGATTGGAACTTTGATCACCTGGTACAAAAGAGGAAATAAAGTGAAATGGACAGGAAAGAATTTGTCAACACATTTGCATGTTTAAAAGATTCTATACATTTCTGAAATCAAATGTGGGCAAATTTTATTGAAAGTAAAATCAAACTAATAGGAGGTCTGCGTCACTCATGTAAATTGCAAGTAAACTTTAAAGCTTTTCGATAAAAAAATTACAATCGTTTTCATTGATCTTCCTCTCTATCGGCTCTGTCACAAATTACAAGCCCCGAGTATCTGTTTTTGTTTTCGCTTCTGTACTTATAATTGTAAACTAGTTCCGTCCTATTTCTCTGTTTTATCCAGCCGAATGCTTTTAAAATCAAGTCAAATTTGATGTTTTTCTGCCAAGAATTTATCGGCCTGTTTTTCCTACTAAATTATATTGCCATTTAATTTTGTTCACGAATCAAAGTTTTAATTTATGGCTTTACTTTTAAAAACGCACTATATTTGCTGTTCATTTTTTTATTTTTTTTATCTATTTCCACTTATTTGAACTGATCTTTTTCTAGTTTACTACACTTCGTTGTAAAAGTTTGACATGCCAAAATCACGAGAGCGACCTTCTATCTGGACATAGCACCACGCCTTAATCCCTCTTGTAAGGAAATCTCCGCCTGTGAAGGCATCTAGACAATAAGAAGCGAAACGCTGATTTTCATCGATGTATCTAAAAGATGAGTGATTTATTTACATGCATGTTAAAATTTTTACCGCTTTATTTTTACGTTTCTATTATCTCCATCTTATTTCGTCCATAAATCGGCGTGTTGAGGCAGACTCTGTCAGGAATTTTATTTTGATTATATTTAGCTATTTGTTTACCTTCTGTATTTTTTGTCCAGTTTGATTTTAGGAAAAAATTTGATTTTTAACATGAAGACTCTGGTCAGTTAACATATTCTTTGTGTATATGCATATAAAACGAAATGAGATAAAATTTATGAAGACACCCAATCGATAAATACACAAAGAAATGAATAAATACTTATACTAAAGTAAAAGTTATCATTGAAATCTGTCAACTTATGTAAAGTAATTGTTAGAAGGTCACTTGAAATGAAAAAAAAATAATTGCACAAAATACACAATAGTAATTATTAAATGTTCAAATATATTGGGAGACAGTAGTGATATGTAGGTCAAATGTTGACCGATGTCAGTAAGGATCAAAATAATTGAAGACGATACGTATGACAAGGTAGCAGTCAATTAACACGGTTGACCTATGTTTGCTTTGTACGAATCACAAGTTAGTGTTTGAATGTCTATATTTTGAATAAGTATCGTATAACACACGATTTGCCTCATATATTCTTTCCCTTTTGCCTAGATTACATTGAAATTTCCGATGTGGATCAGAAAAGCTCACTTACTTTTCCATCTCTACCCTTTCAGGTGAATATATGTACATACTATTTGTTTTAAATTTCTCATTTTCTGTTTTTTTATATTTAATTGTAATTTTTTACAGACTTTCCGTCTCTTTGGGCTTTTTGCTCTGAGCCTCGTCGAAAATTAACTTTTGGAGTATGACACTCACTATCCACGCAATTTATTGCACTTAATATAAAAAATGAGTATATTTTTAATTGTTTAATGCATAATGCTTGCTTGCTAGCGTAAAGTGTATCAACATAGAATTCTAACAATATCACACGAATTTTGAAAGGCTAACTAGTTTGAATACAAATCAAAACCAATGTATCTATTAAAGGTCAAAGTAATTTGATATTTGATGGAGGACTAGCTAACATCTGCTGTATAAAGTTTAATATATTTATTTATAGATAAACATAAAATACATTATTAATATATGGCTTAATAGGTAGTCATATGCTCGCAATTTAGGAATGACACTCATTCGGGTACTACTAGACGTACACTTCGATATTCAGTATGGATTAGAAATGCTTATACTTCCTCTTAACCTTTATCTCTACTCTCTTAAAATCAACACAATGTATTATCGTCTGTGAACATAACTAAAGAACTGGTTGGTTCATTTTTTTTATAAGTCATTAGGACTAACATTTATGAAATTTGTTCACCATCAAGTCAATTATGTGGCACTAATCTCCTTATTGATCTCAAACAGTACCCTCAGCTATATCTTCAAGCAAAATTCATTTTGATAGTGCAGGACAGACGAGCAACAATGCACTTCGTCTTAAGGTATGCAATACACTGCAATAAAAGCCACTTGCGGATTTAACTTATGAAACTCATCATGAATTATATTTGGAAATTTTTCTCATTGTATTTGTACAGAGATGAGTTGCCTGCTTGGATTCAACTCAATTGCGGTTTTACATAATTATATGTTCAACGCGTAAGCTTGACATATAATAATTCGGTAGCTCACCAGTTACTACTGTCAGCTTAATTTAGGGGATACTTAGAGATCAGTAGTTTATTCATTGATTACTTGATATGAATCGAATATAAACCTTATTATTATACATTAAAATTTTTCCTTTGAAGATCATGACGATATGCATTTAAAGATGTCATTATCTGTGGTTACATGGTGCTATCTACTATCTCATGCTCAAACGAACAATGTTAACTTTGCACTAAGATGTATCTTTCAAAGTTTGATGATATTCATGTGGACCTATTTCATAAATTTGTCTTGAATTTGTGTCAAAAACATTGACGCGTTTGAAATAATGTAGTCTATAATTTGAACACTGTCTTTTAGTCGCTTTCTCCTTCTCTATACATCTACAGGGATCTATAGATCTAGAAACATTATTTTTGGAATTGCTCCGATTATTAATATTCTAATTTTGTTTATGATATACGTAAGAAGAATCTTACTCATCTCGGATGTTCTAACCTTATTCGTCTCATTGTAGATTATAGAACCATCGATCAAATTGAGTGGTTGTTCACGCCATCCGGACTAGACTCTATCTGATGAAAATTTTCTTCATATTTATATAAGGCCAAAGGCTTAACTTAATAAGATACCCATTACAAAAACAGCTAAAAATAAATAAAAAGGTAGCCAGATTTTATAAGTATGAATGGATAGTTACAATACAATAAGGTGTGTAGATTAGTTGGTAAGAATCTCATAAAATGAAGCCAATGGTGCAAATTAAACAATATCTCTTGTTTAAGTTATATGTATGTATTGAGAGACAGTTATGATATGCAAATCAAGGTCAATTTGGAACAAAATAACTAAAACCAATATGCGTGGCGATGTAACTGCCAGTCAACACCCTAGAAAGTGACCTTTGATATCTTACAGGAAGTACAGGTTAGTATTTGACTCTCTATATTTTGAAAAAAAAACTATATTTTAACATCACATAAAAAGCAATTTATAACACGCATTATCGATCATCGTCCTAAAAGGATACAGAGATATTCAATGTGGATCAGAAGCACTCATTTTCTATCTCTATTCTTTCAAAATGAATGCAATGTACAAATGTTTGCGAACGGCCAAACTGACAAAGAAGCTGGACCATTCAATTTTCAATACTTTTACCCTCGAGGCCGATCTCCTTGCAGGTTGGCCGTTTCCCAAGTAATCTTTTATTGATCTATCAATTATCTTATTCATCCATGATATCATCGACAGTCAAATTTGGAAGCAAAAGTTATATTTACATTTCAAGACGATATGAAAATGCATTTAATAATGCACGTACATAAAATGTCTATCTGAATATTACTTTATCATACACTTACGCTTATTACTGTCTGAAAACCAGTTTCTCAATTGAAGAGACTTTATTGGTTTTCCTCCATCTAAGACTGGTATAGTTGACTAATTGAATCTTTAACATTGATACAAGACTCTCTCAGTCTTAATAGACGACAATTACACCCTTTTGAAGACTGTGATAGCATGAAGTAGGTTACACACCTATGAATTTCTAGGCGTCTTTTTATATGGTGATGTCCTTCATTCTTCGGCGTGTCTGTTCAAACACTGTTAACTTCACCCTTTGATACATCTTTTAACATTTTTTAGCTTTTTATGCATTCAGTGAATAAAGTTGTCTTGAGTATCCGTGTTTAATAAGCTGGCTTGCGCAAAGTTTTCAGTCCTGTTAGAGTTTCTCTTTGCACACTATTTCTTCTTTGCAAATTTAATATTAAATGCTTTAATTACTAAAATTCTGATTTAATAAATATATTCAAATAACTGTTTGTCAAATGGATTATTTAATATGTTAATAATTTTAATACTTTCAAATATTAATTTTTTTTGCTTCAACTTTTGATTATTAATTCAATTTTAATTAAAATGAATGTCACTAACCACATATATATTTTTACCCCATTTGTTTGAACGGAGTTTATTTATATATTGAAAAATCTGAGTGGTTTTCCATACCATCTGGATTAATTCTTCCGTTATCTAATTGTTCCTAGGTGAGATGCCTTTAAAATCGACGAAGTTGTAGAAAACGCTCTTTCAAAAAGTAAATCGACTTTAAAAAATTCAGTATACATAATGAATCACCAGTTTCTTCATCAAATTAGCAATATTAATAAAACTTTGAGTTTGTTGACTATTTTGCATATATTTTTGTTAATTTAATTTCTTGAAATTTTCTAAATTCTATTTCAAGTATTTTTTCTCACTGAATCAGAACGATCTCACCTTTTGTTGCAGAACAAGATTCTGCGTTTCTATTTATATTCGTGCCCTTTCCATTCAAGTCATATTATTTCTTCCATCTTGCATCTGAAATAGGTTAAAGTTCCTTAATTATCTGTTTTTAAACATCGATCGTGAAACTTTAATATGAGACAGGGCCAGCACAGTTACCTAAAATAGGGGTTTATAAGCTGAAAGATTTTTTCATGAGCTAATGAGAAATAGGTTAACGTATAATCATGGTAATGTTAATTTAATTTATTAATAAAAGAATACGTGTTTATCCAAATAGCTCATTCCCTAAGATCTTTGGAACAATGGAAAGATATTTGTTTTTTTACGTGGATTTTCAATTAGTAAACCCACTGTTATATATCTTAAAGATATAGAGAGTAGGTGGTAAATGATCAATAATCAATTATTCATAAAGTCACCTCGAACCAAAGAGTATTTTTGTAAATACTATAAGTCTACTCTTTATGAAATACAAATAGTCAGACTTATTTTTGAACAGCGAGAAATCGATCATAAATGAACTTGTAGCGGGCCAACAGATTGTTGAGGGTCACCAGTTTGTAGCGGTAATTGGCTAAGAGTAAATGAAAGAAAAAGAACGACAAGGATTGCTTTGACCAGGTTGTACTGAACAAAGCTCAGTACAGAGTCTCAAAGGAAAAGTAGAGAATCTGAGAAGGACTGGGCTATGGAAGAGGCGCTGGACGAGCTAGGGTCCGTTGGTGTGTGTGTCGTGTGTCTGATGGAGGCTATTTATAATCGAGACTTTGAGTGAGGACACGCATAAGGATATGGTTGTATGCGTGCTTAATTGGTCGGAATGATTGTAGGAAAAGGAAGGGTCAGTGCAAACAGGACTGGTTAATAGCGGGGTTGATTAAACGGTGTCTGCTACTATCGTCTTAGGTATGTTTACCTTTTCCGATCGATGAGAAATAGGCCAGCTGAGGACACACGA